>OW028655.1:20000-35000 GCA_932294365.1 Diachrysia chrysitis | reverse complement strand
TTTTTTTTTTTTTTTTTTTTTTTTAATGAACAACATTTCCACTGGCATGGGGAACCAGTGCCTATATCTACCTTTATTATTTTAACCGAATTTACGGTTTACAATTATTTTACTTGCTAGTTTTTTATAAATTGTTCTTATAATCTAATTGTACATTTCTGTTCTTAATTATACCTTATCCTTAATTTTGTCTTTGTTACATTTTTATTGCACTTTGTTTGTGCTCTATCCATTATGTGCTTATTGCTTGCTACTTCTTATTTACTATTCTTATTCTACTTTTTATCCTTATATCTATTTATATAATGTATATATATATATATATAATACTTAATATCTAGTTTCTTATTTATTTAACATTAAATCAAACCATCTAATTATAATCATCATTGTTTGTTGTTTTATTAATCTATTTATTTTTAAGAACTACCATACCTGCTATTTTCTCGCAGTATGTTATGAATTTCTTTCTGGTGTTTTTACTGGATATCAATTCCGCCATATTATTTCTGTTTATTTTTATGTTGAATTCGGCTTCGAATTCGTACCTAGTTTTATTGTATATAGGGCACTCTATTAAAATATGTTCTATTGTTTCATCCTTGCTGGGATCACAAGGGCATGACGGACTATCCTTGCACTTGAACCTGTTCAAGTACTCGGAAAATCCGCCATGCCCTGTCAGTATCTGAACCAGCAAAGGGCTCAGCTCAACCTTTTTTATTATTTTAAATGCGTCTGTCGCGGTTGGGAAGAAGATTTTAGTCGTTTTAGCAGTTGTTTCACCCTGGTATCTATTTTCCCATTCGTCAATTGATCTAATTCGCAAGATGCGTTTAACGAATGACACGGGACACTTTTCGTAGTCCGGCTTAGTCTTCATCCTCAGAGCTGCGTCTTTGGCGAGTTCGTCTGCCCGCTCATTTCCCGCCATCCCCGCGTGGGCTTTTATCCACATGAGTTTTATTGTTTTGCCACATTCTTGTGCCTCTTGGATATTGCTTCTCGTTTCCACAGCAAGGGGATGTAGGGAAACTCCACGGGTGACCGCCTCTAGCGCAGACCTGGAGTCGCAGTATAAGGTGAAGACTTCACCGGACCTGTGGGACTTGACAATTCGTGTGGCGTGTGTGAGTGCCAGGAGCTCGGCCTGGAAGACAGTGCAGAATTGCTCCAGCTTGAGTTTTTTGACGGTGGTCTCGGCGCCATTATCCCAAATGGATAATGCCGCTCCGACCTTGCCCTCGATCTTACTACCGTCTGTATAGACGTGGGGCCCGTCATTCTCTTGCTGGGCCAACTCCGCACTATCCCCAATCAGTCCGAACTCCAAGTGTGTAAGTGTCGCCGGGTGTGGTGTTTCGGTATGTGGTGTCGGGGTTTCCACTTCTCGATCTCCCAATACTCCCCGGGAGTGCCCTCTCCTTACTTCGTAAAGAGAGGCTGCCTCCCTGATCCTGAGATCTAGAGGAAGCGTCCCGGAGAGTATTAGGGCCGAGTTAAGGGATGTGGTTCTATATGCTTTCACCATTTTTTGCGCGAATCCGCGTTGTATCATATTAAGTTGTTTCTTAATTCCGATCTTATTTGCCGCTGGTGCCCATGCGCTTGCCGCGTACAGGACCACTGGTTCGACCACCGCGACGTATATTGTCCTGATTATCTCCGGGGAGAGTCCCCACTCAATCTTGGCCGCTCTGGCCAACTGTTTGTATATATTTATTGTTTTCCGGCATATGTTCTTAACGTGCTGATTGAACGTTAGTTTGTTATCTATAGTTAGGCCAAGTATCTTTATGTCGCGAGACATAGCGATGTCCTCCCCAGCCATGCGCAAGAGTGGTGTGTCGTGTTTCAGCTTGTTTGTTATCACCATCGCCTTAGTTTTGTGCGGCGCAAACTTAAGCTTGTTCACGACCCCCCACTCCCGCACCCGGGCCAGGGCATCGTTCGCCTGTCTCGCCACATCCAGTGCCGTCTCCCCGGAGAAAACCAGCACAACGTCGTCTGCGAAGGCCTGGCAGTAGTCCCCCCGCTCTTCAAGGTCTTTCAATAGTGGGTCCAACAGCAGATTCCAGAATGTAGGACCGCCTATTGACCCCTGGACACATCCCTTCTCTGTTTTTTTCGCATATTCCGCTCCTGCGTACCTTACTAATACCCTTCTGTCCGTTAGGTAACTATCAATTACTCTTCTTAGGTTTTTAGGGCATCTTGTTTGTGAGAGTCTGCATCTAATTGCGGGCCACCACGCGCCGTCGAAGGCTCCCTCTATGTCCAGTGACACCAGCACTATAAGTTTCTTCTTCTTTAGCTCTTGTCTTATGTGTGCCATCAAGTCATAGAGGGAGTCCTCGGTACTGCGCTGTGGTGTAAACCCATATTGTCTTTTGCTAAGGTTGTTTAGTATGTGCCATTTTATTCGACGCATTAACATCTTTTCCGATATTTTACCAAGGACCGGCAGTAGCCCAATCGGCCGGTACGATTTCGGTGACGTGTAATCTTCTTTGCCCGGCTTTGGCAGCATCACCACAACTGCTTCTTTCCAAAGTGTGGGGAAGTGTGACAGGCTAAGGCATTTGTTCAGTAACTCTAAGAATAATTCAGGGCAGTGGTTGATGGCCGCCCTACAGATATCCGCGGTTAGTCCATCTACCCCGGGAGCCTTTTTTGGATTGAAACTATCTGCAGCCCACTTTAGTTCTTGTATTGTAAATGGAGGGTCAGAAGATTCTTCTTCTTCCCCTTCGTTGACTCTGTTAGCGTGTTCTCTTATTTGTTTATGGGCCGCAGTATCCTCTTCTTGTCTATCCTCGGGGTAGAAGGTCTCCGCCAGGGCTTTCGCAGAGTCCGCTCCCTCCAGAGTCCTGCCGCCCAGGACCAATGGGATGTCTTCTTGCCTGGTTGTCGTCCTGCCTATCACCCGGTATATACTATCCCACATACTTTCCCTTTCTTGTTTAGTACAAAAGCTCTTCCAGCTCTCTGTTTTGGTGTTGTTAACGAGCTGAGTATATTCGGTTTTGGCTTGGAGGTACTCTTCCAACACCGTTCCTCGCCTCACCGGTGCAGCATTTGCTAGACGCCTTTTCAACTTTTTAACCTCTGCTTTTTTATGTGTCAGTTCTTCCGTCCACCAAGGCAGGCCCTTCCTTTTTCGTCCTGTAATTTTGGGTAGGTACTTTTCGCAGGTTTCTATTAGGGCGTTTGTGTACTTATTGATCATGTGATCTACCCCTTCTGTGGTATTGATTTTTAATATTTCACTGCTTTTAATTTCTTCCCTTTCCCAAATTTGGTCTAATTTATCTTGGTACTCGACCCAGTTTGCGTTTTTAGTTTTATACTTCCTGGTGGTTCTTTTAATATCTATTCCCAATGATTTTTGTAGTGTTAGTGCAAATTGGACCGCCTTGTGGTCGGATACTGTTAGCTCAGCGTTAAGTCTCCAGTTTACTACTTTGTCTAGCAAATCTGCTGTGCATGCGGTGATGTCCACGCAGCTTGTGTACCTTTTGCCTCCCCTGTAGTAGTCATATGTGGGATCAGTACCCCGGTTGAGGATATGCAGTCCGAACTCATCCAGTGCTGCTCCCAGACTCTGTCCCCTTCTATTTGTGTCCACACTTCCCCACCAGACGTTCCAAGCATTTACGTCGCCTCCCAGTATCGTGCTTTTGCCATTTGCTGATTCCACGATCTTCTGAATTTGGTCAATATCGGTCTCGATATCTCCGTCTCCTTCCAGATATACCGATATGACAATGATCTCCCATGCCTTCGTTCTCAATTTGGCCACTACTATGTTTTCTGTTGTGAGTGCCGGGCATTGGGTAAGATCGATCGTATCGTCAAATAAGATGATGGCAGACTTCACTGTTTTCTCCGTGTTTTGTGCTTGGATGACACGGGTGCCTTGATGAACCTTAAGTTTTCGGGTTGCACCAGTGTATGGTTCTTGCACCAAAGCAAACGACACTTTTTGCTTAGTAGCCTCCATTATTAGCTCTTCCGTAGCTTGGCCGCTTCTTTGGAGATTTGCCTGTATCGCACGATACTGGGTGGGGCCCATGTCTGTGTTGTGTACGTTATACATTGAGGTGCCCTTAGCAATAAGCCACGGTTGACCGGGCTAAGGCATCCCATTTCTTTTGAATTGGACAGGATGCATCAAACGCGTTGTGCTCGGAGTTGCTGTACTTGTCCTTTTCGCAATTTCTGCATCTCGGTGGTATTCCGGCAACGAAGTCTGGGCACTCGTTTTTAAGGTGAGGTCCACCACAATGACTACACAGATCCGCCGGGTCAGTGCAGTATCGCTTACTATGACCATAGCCCAGGCAGCGACTGCACTGAATCAGCGGTGTCTGGTCCTCTATTCTCACCGGTTGCAGGTCTATTTGCACTACCTTTTTTGCCACTGCCCTTTGCCATATTGTCGGTGAAACGCTAACAACCGCGTGACAGGTGTGGGGGTTCCGGGCTCGCCTCCTGTACCTAAATTCTACTCTGTCATCAGCTTTGTCGAGGCCGTGAAAGAGGTCTTTATTCTGATTTTTCAGGGCCTTCAAGATGTCTCCGTCTGTGTGCATCTTGAGCACTCCCCGTAAAACCAGAAGTGGGTCCCGGTTTTTGACCTCCTCCACCGTTAGTGGGTCTTTGGCTGATTTCAGTTTGGCCATTAGTTTGTCCCTTTCTGCTTTCGAGCTAACTCCGATCACAACTTTCCTATCCCTGGCCTTTCTGACATTTCGGACCTCGATCCAACCCTCCTTTGCATCTACTGCGTCTCTTATTTTTTCAAGGACCTTTTCTCCAGAGTCTTGGTCATCGCCCGAAGTGACTATTACTGAGTGGAGCGTCTCCCTTCCTCTTTGTGGGTTCCCGCTCTGAACCGCCGAGTTTGCGGTAACACTCGCGTAAGTTATTTTGGTGGTCACTTTTTCCAAGAACTCTCTTTGCTTCTCCATCTCACTTTTAAGCTCCGCCATCATCGTGTTGTTCTCCCTTAGGAGCCTCACTTGCTCCTCCATTTGAGAAGCCTGTGGGGCCACCTCGGGGGCCGCTCTCAATGTGTCGAGTTCTGTCGAGTAAGGTGTGCTCCCTTGCTCCCCTTGGTTTGACTTGCTTTCGGGGCGTTTTGCTGATTCTGCCTCTTTGACCAGTTGGTACAGCCTCTCTACCGCCTGAGAGACTTCCACCTTGATGTCAGTTCTCAGGTTCCTGGAATTGTTGAGGTGTGTCTTGGCTTTAGTCAGCATCGCTTTTGCTTCACTTATTCTGTCCACATATTTTGTTACAGCTCGTGGGGAGATGTCGGGAGCTTCTGCCGATTTCCTGCGGGTAGTGTTAGGGTCCTGCGATACGCTTATTTTCAGCTTTTGCGAGGCCGCAGGAACCACCCTCTTGGGTGAGGCTGGGGGCTTAGGGATTTCTTCCCTCCTTCCGATTTCGCGCTCTCCAACGCTTCCCTTTATCTTGGAGCCTTTCTCCTTTTCGGCCTGCATTTGACTATTTGAGGGGCCTGCTCTTCCCATGTTTTCATTCGGGCTACTAGAGTCAGTCTTCTCCTTACTCTCTACTGCCCTCTTCACCGGGGTGTGATACCCAAACATCTTGTAGGAACGCGGCTGAGTGTATATTATCCGTTTAATGTGTAAATTGTAAAAGTTGTAAAAATTTAAAAGAACTGGTAAAATAAGCACAATATAATTAGTGCTTAGTTCTATCCTAGTATAGCAATACAATAATATTACTATAGTTATCTTATTCTATCACTACAATCAATCAATATGTTGGCGATTAAACACAATTTTTAATATTCTTTATTTGTTTCAGGTTCCTCGGTGTTGCAGGATCGTCGTGTTAACGTGTTTCGTGTCTTGTTGTGTACTGTCGGCGTGTGTGTATTATGTGCCTGAAAGTGTATAGTCCACAAGTGGTGTCCACGTGTCCCCCGTCCAACGATCCAGCGAACGGTAAGTATAGTAGTTAAAAGTGTTAGGGGTAGTTTTTAGGGGTTGATGGTTACTTATATGGGGTGATAGGGTATCTTGTAAGGGTTCTTTCTGTGAAAACCGTTTTAAAATCGGGTGACTGGATTCTAAGTTATGATCAGTTAAAGATCTGTTTATATTTTATTTTACGTAATTTTATTTTGAAATTTAGTTTTTTATTTTATTGTATTTTTATAAGAAAGTTCTTGCAATTGTTAGGTCTATTGATATAACTAATTTGAGTGAAAACCGTTTTAAAAACGGATGACTGGGAACTAAGTTATGATTAGTTAAAGTTCTGTTTATATTTTATTTTACGTAGTTTAATTTTGAAATTTAATTTTTTATTTATATGTATTTTTATGAGGAAGTTCTTGCAATTGTTAGATGTATTAATAAAACTAATTTGAGCGAAAACCGTTTTAAATTTGGATGACTGGAAGCTAAGTTATGATCAATTTAAGTTCTGTTTATGTTTTATTTTACGTAATTTAATTTTGAAATTTTAATTTTTTATTTATATGTATTTTTAAAAGAAAGTCCTTGCACTAGTTAGATCTATTGATAAAACTACTTTGAGCGGAGACCACGTCCCTGTAAGTTATTTCGAAGCTAATTTATGGAATGTTTAAGATTTTAGGTACAGCTTTAGGTAATAATATATTGAATAAGTATAACAAGATGGTTGACTACCTCAAATGAGGGTGGTTAACTACTTATACAATTGATACCTTAAGGTTCTAATATCCTTCGCAAAGGATGAATCAATTCGATACTTTTTAATACTAAAATTGTGTTTCAATATACTAATCTTTAACAACCTACAAACCGCGTGGCCGCGTGGCGGTCCACGAGTTGTTTACCTACTTAGTTTAGCAAGACAATTATTTTCTTAAATTATGTGATGATATATTTGTGTTGTATGTTATTTAGTTATGGTTTAATTGGGTTCCCAAATTATCTTTATTATGTCTATATGGTTTCTATATTATAATATATATATTTTATAATTTAGCAATGTACTGGGTTGTTTACAGTGGGATTGATTAATAATTATTATGTTTAGGTAGTAATTTACGTTAGTATATATTCAATATATGTAATTATAGAAAGAGGTTTAGAAATTTTAATATGAGCAGGTGTTTTTCTTGCTAAACTAAATAACTTCTATTTATTTCAGTTTTACAACTTAATTCTAAAAGTTACGTTCTACTAATAATATTTTTGATAAAAGTTTATAAATGCAGAAATATTTAAAATGAAGTACTTAACACAGCAGATCTGTTAGATTTGAATAATATTAATTGACAAAGGTAGAATATCGATAACCACGTTAAGCGCGGCTATCGTTTTAGATATTGTTTTAGTTTTTTGACATTAACTTGGTAAGTACTTTACTTAAAATTATAATAAAAGTATCTACTTGCAGGTCTTGAGCTGTTGTGTCTGATGGTCTGCTTCCTGGTCACCTTCCCTGATCAGAAGTGGGTCAGTTCTAGCTCCGAAGTCAGCCGCTGTCGCCGTCCGGACCGCAAATGGGGTGGTTTTGGTGTCTAGGGGTGGGTGCCCCTAATTATCCTTATCCACCCTTGTTAAGGGTTCTTGGGCACACCTAAATTCGGTTTCAAAACTAGCCGCACGCTTCTGGTTAGGAGATCACGGTGTAAACCACGTTAAGCGCGGCTTACGTTTTTAAAATTGGTTTTAGTTATCTGACATTAACTTGGTAAGTACTTAACTTAAGATTATAATAAAGGTATCTATTTGCAGGTCTTGATCTGGTGTATCTGATGGTCTGCTTTCTGGCCACCTTCCCTGATCGGAAGTGGATCAATTCTAGCTCCGAAGTCAGCCGCTGTCGCCGTCAGGACCGCAAAAGGGGTGGTTTTGGTGTTTAGGGGTGGGTGCCCCTAATTATCTTTATCTACCCTTAAGAAGGGTTCTTGAACACACCCAAATCTAGTTTCAAAATTAGCCGGACGTTTCTATTTATGAAATCAATGTGTAAACCACGTTAAGCGCGGCTTACGTTTTTAGATATTGTTTTAGTTTTATGATATTAACTTGATAAGTACTCAACTGAAAATTATAATGAAGGTGTCTACTTGTAGGTCTTGAACTGGCGCATCTGATGATCTGCTCTTTTGGCCACCTTCCCTGATCGGAAGTGGGTCAAGTTTAACTCCGAAGTCAACCGCTGTCGCCGTCAGGACCGCAAATGGGGTGGTTTTGGTATTTAGGGGTGGGTGCCCCTAATTATCCTTATCCACCCTTAATAAAGGTTCTTGGGCACGCTCAAATCCGGTGTCAGAATTAGCCGGACGCTTCTAGTTTAGGAGATCACGATGTAAACAACTTCTTTGTTTTCTCTGTAACTTCTTTGTTTTCCAGCCAAAGGAAGGCAAACTTGGTAGGTGGTTGGGGACCCCTAAGGATCACTATTTGGTGAAATAAAAAAGATGGGTTCAGGATCAAATTTCCGAGCGCCGGTCAAAAAACTGTTTTTTGGGGACTTTAGTCACCCAATTCGGGGAGTTCCCGGATCCGGGTAAAGAGTCCGGCTCCTAATCACTATGTCACTTTATGCACTGCACTAAGACGCACCTTTTAACACAAAAACCAGCTTTCTAACTCAATTTTTGCCACTTTTATGAATTTATTTCGCTTAAAAATCGACGGAGCGCTCAAAAACACTGCTATCTCGACGCCGTTTCGAACGTAACTGGGTTAGGTTAGGTTAGGTTAGGTTAGGTTAGGTTAGGTTAGGTTAGGTTAGGTTAGGTTAGGTTAGGTTAGGTTAGGTTAGGTTAGGTTAGGTTAGGTTAGGTTAGGTTAGGTTAGGTTAGGTTAGGTTAGGTTAGGTTAGGTTAGGTTAGGTTAGGTTAGGTTAGGTTAGGTTAGGTTAGGTTAGGTTAGGTTAGGTTAGGTTAGGTTAGGTTAGGTTAGGTTAGGTTAGGTTAGGTTAGGTTAGGTTAGGTTAGGTTAGGTTAGGTTAGGTTAGGTTAGGTTAGGTTAGGTTAGGTTAGGTTAGGTTAGGTTAGGTTAGGTTAGGTTAGGTTAGGTTAGGTTAGGTTAGGTTAGGTTAGGTTAGGTTAGGTTAGGTTAGGTTAGGTTAGGTTAGGTTAGGTTAGGTTAGGTTAGGTTAGGTTAGGTTAGGTTAGGTTAGGTTAGGTTAGGTTAGGTTAGGTTAGGTTAGGTTAGGTTAGGTTAGGTTAGGTTAGGTTAGGTTAGGTTAGGTTAGGTTAGGTTAGGTTAGGTTAGGTTAGGTTAGGTTAGGTTAGGTTAGGTTAGGTTAGGTTAGGTTAGGTTAGGTTAGGTTAGGTTAGGTTAGGTTAGGTTAGGTTAGGTTAGGTTAGGTTAGGTTAGGTTAGGTTAGGTTAGGTTAGGTTAGGTTAGGTTAGGTTAGGTTAGGTTAGGTTAGGTTAGGTTAGGTTAGGTTAGGTTAGGTTAGGTTAGGTTAGGTTAGGTTAGGTTAGGTTAGGTTAGGTTAGGTTAGGTTAGGTTAGGTTAGGTTAGGTTAGGTTAGGTTAGGTTAGGTTAGGTTAGGTTAGGTTAGGTTAGGTTAGGTTAGGTTAGGTTAGGTTAGGTTAGGTTAGGTTAGGTTAGGTTAGGTTAGGTTAGGTTAGGTTAGGTTAGGTTAGGTTAGGTTAGGTTAGGTTAGGTTAGGTTAGGTTAGGTTAGGTTAGGTTAGGTTAGGTTAGGTTAGGTTAGGTTAGGTTAGGTTAGGTTAGGTTAGGTTAGGTTAGGTTAGGTTAGGTTAGGTTAGGTTAGGTTAGGTTAGGTTAGGTTAGGTTAGGTTAGGTTAGGTTAGGTTAGGTTAGGTTAGGTTAGGTTAGGTTAGGTTAGGTTAGGTTAGGTTAGGTTAGGTTAGGTTAGGTTAGGTTAGGTTAGGTTAGGTTAGGTTAGGTTAGGTTAGGTTAGGTTAGGTTAGGTTAGGTTAGGTTAGGTTAGGTTAGGTTAGGTTAGGTTAGGTTAGGTTAGGTTAGGTTAGGTTAGGTTAGGTTAGGTTAGGTTAGGTTAGGTTAGGTTAGGTTAGGTTAGGTTAGGTTAGGTTAGGTTTTTTTTTTTTTTTTTTTTTTTTTTTTTAAAGAAACTACAATTCCGCAGACGCTTGGTCCGCGCTCTTTTTTAATTAATTTTATTGAAAGAAAAGAAAAATTTTCGGCACTATTAAATATCTTTGCCTTAAAAACTACTCCGCTGCGTTCTTACTTGCAGCCGTCGTCTGCTATTTTATAGCAAAAAGTCCATCACCACGTTATTTATTATTGAAATTAAATTCTTTGTTACCTTTTTCTAAAAATTATTCTACGAATGTATACACATTTAAACTTATACTTCTATATTTGCTTACTTGCTATATTATATATATATATATATTTTTTTTTTTTTTTTTTTTTTTTTTTTTTTTTTTTTTTTTTTTTTTTTTTTGTGTATTATTATTATAAGTAAATGTTTTACCTTTCATATTATATGTGTTCATTGTATATATACTATATTTTTTTTTTTTTTTTTTTTTTTTTTTTTTTTTTTTTTTTTTTTTTTTTTTTCGTCAATGTTTATGGTTTACAATTATACATTACATTACAATTACATGTTACATTACAGTCATATGACACACTTATATACTAGATTGGGAGTTTGGGTTAGGGGGAGGGGGTCAGGGTTTTACGTAGTTTCGCAAGCGCCTCCACGATTGCCATGTTCCGATGCCGCATAGCTGTCCGGAGATTGTAGTCGACAACTTCTTCTGTTGGCGCATCCATCGCTTTTCTGGTGAAACGGCCTATCGCGTCGCTCGCGTCATCGGTGTAATAGACGCAACTGGCGGTATGTCGTGACACAGCGACTACTGCATGTGGGACGCTGTCGTGTATCTGCATTCGTCTCCTTGTGTTCACAATGACGACGTGCTCGTAAGTGAGACCCTGGGATTCGTGGATGGTCAGAGTGCGGGACCCTTCCCCAGATCCGTATCCCTGGTCACTCAGAGAGGATTTCTCCTCTTGTGTGTGGACCAGGAACAGCGTATTCTGGGTTTCTCTGGGTATTTCCGCGCCCGAGTAGCCTACCACCCTCAGGGAATGGATATTACTCGCCGATGTTTTTGACTCCACGCATTTATGTCTCCTCCGACAATTATGTTGGGTGTCTGTGTGTGTAATTTTGAAAGTGTATTTTTAATTGTGTTTATGTAGGGTGTTAATGACTGGTCTCCCTCGAAGTAGACCGACAGTAGTCCAAGCTTAATTGGGCCCACCTTTATTACCACGGCTGCGACGTTCTCAGTGACCAACTGGGGGTCATGAATGACCTCCAGTTCGTCTCCGAAGATTATTAGTGCAGCTTTCACTGGTTTTTGACGGCCCAGAGTGCACTGGATGACTTGTGTGCCTGCATTTTGCTTCAAGCTTCCCGTTCTTCCTACGTATGGTTCTTGAACGAGAGCTATCTTTGCGCCTGTATTCTGGGCCGCTTGGTGGAGCTCTGTTGTGGCAAGCTTGGATCTTTGGAGGTTCGCCTGGATGAAAAGCAGTCCTCCTGTCGGGCCACTGCGAGTTGTGACCATTGTTTGTGTTGTTGGGGTGCCCTTAGCAGTACGCCACTCTTGACCTGGCTATGCCGTCCCACTTCTGGCGTTCTTGGCAGACTTCGCTATAGGCCGCATGTGCCACGTCCGCTCCTTCCCTCTTCGCCCTGACGCAGTTCACGCATGTGGGGTCTTCTCCATGTCTCCGTAATGGGCAGTCCCTCCCAGTATGCTCGCCTGAGCAATAGCTGCAGCATTGTGTTTTTTCTGTGCATATGGTTTTTGTGTGTCCATATGCAAGGCACTTGCTGCACTGTACCAAGGGGGACTGATCCTCCACAGGGACCCTCTTCATTCCCAAGAAGACCTTTGGGTCGTCGCCTTGCGTGAACCGCTTCCACAGTTCGGGGGAGAGCTCGAAGACCGGATGGCATAGCTCGGGTGTCCTGGCTTTTTTCCTGAAGCGCAGTTTCAGCGTCTGGCTGTCCACATCGACGCCGTATAAAAGCCTCTTGTTTTGCGTTAACAAGAGACCTTCTAACTCCTTGTCACTGTGGTACGCTTCGACGCCTCGCATGCACACCAGGGGGTTCGCCGGTTTGGGCTCCTGCACCTTAAGGTCGTCCTTGCCCTTGAACTGGCGCTTCACTATTTCTACGTCCTCCTTGGTGGCGCAGTTTAGGACGACCTTTTGGTTTTTTGCTTTTCGCACCTTATTGAAATGAGCCCCGGAGTTCTGCAGGTCCATGACCACTCTGACCCTCTCCATGACCTTTTCTCCCGTGTTTTTCGGGTCCGTCGAGGAGACAATCAGTGTGTGGTTGGACTGTGGCTGTAGTGGTGTGTTGTTGACCACCTTGGTTTGCTGGAGTGTGAGGGCTGGTTGGGCCTTGATATTACTTAGGCCCTTCACTATTTCGGCCAGTGTCCTTTTGACCTCGACCACGGCCATCTCGGAGTCCAGGCTTTGCGCTGGGGGCGCTGGTGTTGGCCTGTCCCCGGATGTCTCTTATGTCTGAGGACACTGACTCCAGCTTTACTTTAAGGGGCTCAATTTGTGTTGTAATGTCTTGTGGTGGTGTAGGGGGTGTGTTTATATGTATAGTTAAATCCTCAGCTATTTTTCTCAGTTCCTCCTCCATCCTGGCCATCGTGGAGGCCGCAGAGGATAATCCTTCGGGAATGCAGCATTGGTGTTCTTGGGGGATGGTTTCTGTCTGGGTTGGTGGCGTATCGAGTTTGAGGCGGTCAACCTGCTTCCGGAGCATGTCCAACTGGTTGGTGATGTTGGCGATGTTCAATTCTAGACGCATTAGGATAGGGTTTGGGACGTCCCTACCAGGGGATCCCGATCCCCTCCCGAACTCCTTGCGCGTCCTCTCGTGCTCCTTCCTTACGACCGCCTCAAGTGCCTGGACCCCTTTCCGCGTTTCAGCGTTTTCCTTCAACGCCTGTAGGGTCTCGGAACCCAGCCATTCCCTTATTTGCTTGGCTGTTTTTAGGGACTCCTTGATGTCTAGGCGGGCGCCGCACAAGTCCATCGCGAGGGTCTCTTTGAGAGCCACGAGTTCTCTAGTGTGTGCTCTCTCTGCGCGAACTAGTTCTTGCGCATGGCGAGACCTCTCTTTCTCGAGGTTATACTTGTGCCTTGCCCGCGAGTCCGATAGCGACAGGACCGTTTCATAGAGTCCCTGAAGACTCTCGTGCGCTGTCTGCTTGCACTCTCGCTTCATGTTTCCCGCGGCCTCCAGCGCTTCTTTTCCTTGTTGGAGGAGGGTGTTTGCTTCCTCTGTAGCTAGATCCATATGTACCCCTGTCCCTCTCTTCGGGGTCCTATACAGAATGCTAGCCCTACGGCTGCGCGGCTGGTCAGTCTGACTGGAGGCGTTGGACTCCTCTTCGTCAGACCTAATGGGCTTAGGGGGGGAGATGTTGCACTGTTCCCACTGGATTACTATTTCAGACACACGCTTTGTCTCCACTGCTCGTAGCTGCTCGGAGACTTCCGAGCACGCCGAGCTGTAGGCCGTTTTTGGGCTGACAATATCTTGTGCGCGTGTCGCTTCCACCACGTCCGACACCGATGCCGCTTTGGGTTTTTGATGTTCTATTGGTTTGGCTTGAAGTGACGGGTGCGCCAACTTGTCTGAGGCAACCGACTTTGCCGACTTCGATAAAACCTTCTCCCGAAGCGTGCGGGTCGACTTAGTTTTGGCGGCCTTCGTGGGAACGTTTACTGAGGGGGCTGAGGAGGACATGTTTATTCTTATTTAAAGTTAATGTGAGTTGAAAGAAAAGAAAAAGATTATAAAAATATATAAAAATATTGGAATTATAACAATACAAATTGGGTGATGGACTTACTGACTACTTATACTTATGTGATGATTCTTTTTTATTTTAACAATAGCTTCAGCTCGATGTTCGTGTTGTTGTGGTGCTGAGACGACGCTGACTGTTGCTGCTACAACCGTGAGCGGAGTAAGCCTTCGCGTGATGTTATGGTGAATATGTGTTACTAATTGTTGTGTTCTTGGGCCCCCCTGATTTAACGATGAGTTGGGATACACCGATTCTGTTGGAGCCAGATAATAGAGCTCTTCGCGCCGATTAAAATGACACCAAGCACGACGGTGTAGCTCTTCCCGTTGCAGAGTTAGGCTCAGGGGGGGTGAGGTACTCCGAGGGGGGGGGGAGGGGGGGGGGGGGGGGGAGGTTTCGTGGGGAGATTATTGAGGGGGGGTGAGGTAAGGGGGGGGGGGGGGGGGGGTTTCGCGGGGACTTTATTGAGGGGGGGGTGAGGTAAGGGGGAAGGGGGGAGGGGGTGTCGTGGGAACCCTTCTGAGGGGGTATGAGGGAAGGGGGGAGGGGTGTTTACTAAGACAGAGGTGAGAAGGGGTCTGAGGGGTAAACCCAAAAGAGGGGGGGGGGGTGGAGGGGGGGAGGGGATTAAAAAGGGGGTGGCAAGTCCTGGACTTCCTGCACTTACGTGTGAAAACCGGAGCGTCCTAGGACCACTGGTTCAGGAGTTCCCTCGGAAGTAACCTGGCGGGCAGCCTCAGAGTCTTCAGGGATGGCCGGTAAGTCCTCAGGCCGGCTTCGGAGTCTTCAAGTGCGGCTGTTTTATGTGAAGTTGGGAGTGACGTCGGGCCTCGTGGTGCGTAGGAGGTTATGTGTGCTCGCCTCGTGGTATAAGTGAGGTTATTACCACGTGTTTCGTACAACCTTCAGGAGCCTGTATCTCTTGTTTTTGAAATCGGATCACTACAAGTGATATATCAACAGACAGGTCTCCGTGAAGCCGGTATTTTGGCGATAATTTGATGTCAGAAACACTAACCTCCTACGAGCTATCCTTTCCCAAAGTTGAAGGGTTCTTGAAGACAATCCCGTTGACCTGCGACCTTGCCCACACTAATCCTCAATATATGAACTGAACTTAAACTGTGAGTAACACTTTCACACGCGTAA
>OW028655.1:0-15000 GCA_932294365.1 Diachrysia chrysitis | reverse complement strand
TTAGGTTAGGTTAGGTTAGGTTAGGTTAGGTTAGGTTAGGTTAGGTTAGGTTAGGTTAGGTTAGGTTAGGTTAGGTTAGGTTAGGTTAGGTTAGGTTAGGTTAGGTTAGGTTAGGTTAGGTTAGGTTAGGTTAGGTTAGGTTAGGTTAGGTTAGGTTAGGTTAGGTTAGGTTAGGTTAGGTTAGGTTAGGTTAGGTTAGGTTAGGTTAGGTTAGGTTAGGTTAGGTTAGGTTAGGTTAGGTTAGGTTAGGTTAGGTTAGGTTAGGTTAGGTTAGGTTAGGTTAGGTTAGGTTAGGTTAGGTTAGGTTAGGTTAGGTTAGGTTAGGTTAGGTTAGGTTAGGTTAGGTTAGGTTAGGTTAGGTTAGGTTAGGTTAGGTTAGGTTAGGTTAGGTTAGGTTAGGTTAGGTTAGGTTAGGTTAGGTTAGGTTAGGTTAGGTTAGGTTAGGTTAGGTTAGGTTAGGTTAGGTTAGGTTAGGTTAGGTTAGGTTAGGTTAGGTTAGGTTAGGTTAGGTTAGGTTAGGTTAGGTTAGGTTAGGTTAGGTTAGGTTAGGTTAGGTTAGGTTAGGTTAGGTTAGGTTAGGTTAGGTTAGGTTAGGTTAGGTTAGGTTAGGTTAGGTTAGGTTAGGTTAGGTTAGGTTAGGTTAGGTTAGGTTAGGTTAGGTTAGGTTAGGTTAGGTTAGGTTAGGTTAGGTTAGGTTAGGTTAGGTTAGGTTAGGTTAGGTTAGGTTAGGTTAGGTTAGGTTAGGTTAGGTTAGGTTAGGTTAGGTTAGGTTAGGTTAGGTTAGGTTAGGTTAGGTTAGGTTAGGTTAGGTTAGGTTAGGTTAGGTTAGGTTAGGTTAGGTTAGGTTAGGTTAGGTTAGGTTAGGTTAGGTTAGGTTAGGTTAGGTTAGGTTAGGTTAGGTTAGGTTAGGTTAGGTTAGGTTAGGTTAGGTTAGGTTAGGTTAGGTTAGGTTAGGTTAGGTTAGGTTAGGTTAGGTTAGGTTAGGTTAGGTTAGGTTAGGTTAGGTTAGGTTAGGTTAGGTTAGGTTAGGTTAGGTTAGGTTAGGTTAGGTTAGGTTAGGTTAGGTTAGGTTAGGTTAGGTTAGGTTAGGTTAGGTTAGGTTAGGTTAGGTTAGGTTAGGTTAGGTTAGGTTAGGTTAGGTTAGGTTAGGTTAGGTTAGGTTAGGTTAGGTTAGGTTAGGTTAGGTTAGGTTAGGTTAGGTTAGGTTAGGTTAGGTTAGGTTAGGTTAGGTTAGGTTAGGTTAGGTTAGGTTAGGTTAGGTTAGGTTAGGTTAGGTTAGGTTAGGTTAGGTTAGGTTAGGTTAGGTTAGGTTAGGTTAGGTTAGGTTAGGTTAGGTTAGGTTAGGTTAGGTTAGGTTAGGTTAGGTTAGGTTAGGTTAGGTTAGGTTAGGTTAGGTTAGGTTAGGTTAGGTTAGGTTAGGTTAGGTTAGGTTAGGTTAGGTTAGGTTAGGTTAGGTTAGGTTAGGTTAGGTTAGGTTAGGTTAGGTTAGGTTAGGTTAGGTTAGGTTAGGTTAGGTTAGGTTAGGTTAGGTTAGGTTAGGTTAGGTTAGGTTAGGTTAGGTTAGGTTAGGTTAGGTTAGGTTAGGTTAGGTTAGGTTAGGTTAGGTTAGGTTAGGTTAGGTTAGGTTAGGTTAGGTTAGGTTAGGTTAGGTTAGGTTAGGTTAGGTTAGGTTAGGTTAGGTTAGGTTAGGTTAGGTTAGGTTAGGTTAGGTTAGGTTAGGTTAGGTTAGGTTAGGTTAGGTTAGGTTAGGTTAGGTTAGGTTAGGTTAGGTTAGGTTAGGTTAGGTTAGGTTAGGTTAGGTTAGGTTAGGTTAGGTTAGGTTAGGTTAGGTTAGGTTAGGTTAGGTTAGGTTAGGTTAGGTTAGGTTAGGTTAGGTTAGGTTAGGTTAGGTTAGGTTAGGTTAGGTTAGGTTAGGTTAGGTTAGGTTAGGTTAGGTTAGGTTAGGTTAGGTTAGGTTAGGTTAGGTTAGGTTAGGTTAGGTTAGGTTAGGTTAGGTTAGGTTAGGTTAGGTTAGGTTAGGTTAGGTTAGGTTAGGTTAGGTTAGGTTAGGTTAGGTTAGGTTAGGTTAGGTTAGGTTAGGTTAGGTTAGGTTAGGTTAGGTTAGGTTAGGTTAGGTTAGGTTAGGTTAGGTTAGGTTAGGTTAGGTTAGGTTAGGTTAGGTTAGGTTAGGTTAGGTTAGGTTAGGTTAGGTTAGGTTAGGTTAGGTTAGGTTAGGTTAGGTTAGGTTAGGTTAGGTTAGGTTAGGTTAGGTTAGGTTAGGTTAGGTTAGGTTAGGTTAGGTTAGGTTAGGTTAGGTTAGGTTAGGTTAGGTTAGGTTAGGTTAGGTTAGGTTAGGTTAGGTTAGGTTAGGTTAGGTTAGGTTAGGTTAGGTTAGGTTAGGTTAGGTTAGGTTAGGTTAGGTTAGGTTAGGTTAGGTTAGGTTAGGTTAGGTTAGGTTAGGTTAGGTTAGGTTAGGTTAGGTTAGGTTAGGTTAGGTTAGGTTAGGTTAGGTTAGGTTAGGTTAGGTTAGGTTAGGTTAGGTTAGGTTAGGTTAGGTTAGGTTAGGTTAGGTTAGGTTAGGTTAGGTTAGGTTAGGTTAGGTTAGGTTAGGTTAGGTTAGGTTAGGTTAGGTTAGGTTAGGTTAGGTTAGGTTAGGTTAGGTTAGGTTAGGTTAGGTTAGGTTAGGTTAGGTTAGGTTAGGTTAGGTTAGGTTAGGTTAGGTTAGGTTAGGTTAGGTTAGGTTAGGTTAGGTTAGGTTAGGTTAGGTTAGGTTAGGTTAGGTTAGGTTAGGTTAGGTTAGGTTAGGTTAGGTTAGGTTAGGTTAGGTTAGGTTAGGTTAGGTTAGGTTAGGTTAGGTTAGGTTAGGTTAGGTTAGGTTAGGTTAGGTTAGGTTAGGTTAGGTTAGGTTAGGTTAGGTTAGGTTAGGTTAGGTTAGGTTAGGTTAGGTTAGGTTAGGTTAGGTTAGGTTAGGTTAGGTTAGGTTAGGTTAGGTTAGGTTAGGTTAGGTTAGGTTAGGTTAGGTTAGGTTAGGTTAGGTTAGGTTAGGTTAGGTTAGGTTAGGTTAGGTTAGGTTAGGTTAGGTTAGGTTAGGTTAGGTTAGGTTAGGTTAGGTTAGGTTAGGTTAGGTTAGGTTAGGTTAGGTTAGGTTAGGTTAGGTTAGGTTAGGTTAGGTTAGGTTAGGTTAGGTTAGGTTAGGTTAGGTTAGGTTAGGTTAGGTTAGGTTAGGTTAGGTTAGGTTAGGTTAGGTTAGGTTAGGTTAGGTTAGGTTAGGTTAGGTTAGGTTAGGTTAGGTTAGGTTAGGTTAGGTTAGGTTAGGTTAGGTTAGGTTAGGTTAGGTTAGGTTAGGTTAGGTTAGGTTAGGTTAGGTTAGGTTAGGTTAGGTTAGGTTAGGTTAGGTTAGGTTAGGTTAGGTTAGGTTAGGTTAGGTTAGGTTAGGTTAGGTTAGGTTAGGTTAGGTTAGGTTAGGTTAGGTTAGGTTAGGTTAGGTTAGGTTAGGTTAGGTTAGGTTAGGTTAGGTTAGGTTAGGTTAGGTTAGGTTAGGTTAGGTTAGGTTAGGTTAGGTTAGGTTAGGTTAGGTTAGGTTAGGTTAGGTTAGGTTAGGTTAGGTTAGGTTAGGTTAGGTTAGGTTAGGTTAGGTTAGGTTAGGTTAGGTTAGGTTAGGTTAGGTTAGGTTAGGTTAGGTTAGGTTAGGTTAGGTTAGGTTAGGTTAGGTTAGGTTAGGTTAGGTTAGGTTAGGTTAGGTTAGGTTAGGTTAGGTTAGGTTAGGTTAGGTTAGGTTAGGTTAGGTTAGGTTAGGTTAGGTTAGGTTAGGTTAGGTTAGGTTAGGTTAGGTTAGGTTAGGTTAGGTTAGGTTAGGTTAGGTTAGGTTAGGTTAGGTTAGGTTAGGTTAGGTTAGGTTAGGTTAGGTTAGGTTAGGTTAGGTTAGGTTAGGTTAGGTTAGGTTAGGTTAGGTTAGGTTAGGTTAGGTTAGGTTAGGTTAGGTTAGGTTAGGTTAGGTTAGGTTAGGTTAGGTTAGGTTAGGTTAGGTTAGGTTAGGTTAGGTTAGGTTAGGTTAGGTTAGGTTAGGTTAGGTTAGGTTAGGTTAGGTTAGGTTAGGTTAGGTTAGGTTAGGTTAGGTTAGGTTAGGTTAGGTTAGGTTAGGTTAGGTTAGGTTAGGTTAGGTTAGGTTAGGTTAGGTTAGGTTAGGTTAGGTTAGGTTAGGTTAGGTTAGGTTAGGTTAGGTTAGGTTAGGTTAGGTTAGGTTAGGTTAGGTTAGGTTAGGTTAGGTTAGGTTAGGTTAGGTTAGGTTAGGTTAGGTTAGGTTAGGTTAGGTTAGGTTAGGTTAGGTTAGGTTAGGTTAGGTTAGGTTAGGTTAGGTTAGGTTAGGTTAGGTTAGGTTAGGTTAGGTTAGGTTAGGTTAGGTTAGGTTAGGTTAGGTTAGGTTAGGTTAGGTTAGGTTAGGTTAGGTTAGGTTAGGTTAGGTTAGGTTAGGTTAGGTTAGGTTAGGTTAGGTTAGGTTAGGTTAGGTTAGGTTAGGTTAGGTTAGGTTAGGTTAGGTTAGGTTAGGTTAGGTTAGGTTAGGTTAGGTTAGGTTAGGTTAGGTTAGGTTAGGTTAGGTTAGGTTAGGTTAGGTTAGGTTAGGTTAGGTTAGGTTAGGTTAGGTTAGGTTAGGTTAGGTTAGGTTAGGTTAGGTTAGGTTAGGTTAGGTTAGGTTAGGTTAGGTTAGGTTAGGTTAGGTTAGGTTAGGTTAGGTTAGGTTAGGTTAGGTTAGGTTAGGTTAGGTTAGGTTAGGTTAGGTTAGGTTAGGTTAGGTTAGGTTAGGTTAGGTTAGGTTAGGTTAGGTTAGGTTAGGTTAGGTTAGGTTAGGTTAGGTTAGGTTAGGTTAGGTTAGGTTAGGTTAGGTTAGGTTAGGTTAGGTTAGGTTAGGTTAGGTTAGGTTAGGTTAGGTTAGGTTAGGTTAGGTTAGGTTAGGTTAGGTTAGGTTAGGTTAGGTTAGGTTAGGTTAGGTTAGGTTAGGTTAGGTTAGGTTAGGTTAGGTTAGGTTAGGTTTTTTTTTTTTTTTTTTTTTTTTTTTTTTTTTTTGGGGTAAATACCCCCCTCGTGCATTGCTGCTATTGTTTATGCAGCACTTTTTACTTTATTTATTTATCTCAATACATTTTTGTTCTTATACTTATTTGTTCTGTGTACGTGTATTGGTCCCTAGTGTAGCTACCTATTTATTTACCTTTCTTTCGGGACCGAGGTCGACCCGGGTCATACTTTTCCGGTTGACCTCTGGTCCCGTGCTACTCCCTACGCTCCTAGCCTGTTTAGTGTTTAACTATATCTATTTCCTTATAACTAGTGGGAGGAGGGGGGGTTAAACCATGGATACTTTATTTGACAAATTCTTGAAAATGATTAACAAATAACAATTGTGGGCAATAGCCGCTATAAAATAATGAAATACAATGGGGCAATAGCCAATAATAATTAACATTAAAATTATAATACATGAACCAATAATAATTATAATGAGGCAATAGCCGATTTTAACTTAACATAAAAATAATTATACAAATTAAGATAGGAAAATAACTGATTAAATAGATTGGACGGTTGGACAAGGAATAATTAGGTTTAATAATAGTTACAATTAGATTACATTAGCATTACAATGAGTTAATTCAAATAAAAGTTATAATAATAATTATAATAATAATGTGGCAACAGCCTTTATAGAATTAGATAAAAAGATAAAAGATAATATTATTAGGCGATAGCCGAATAAACTTTACATATAGATAGTCATCAAAAATTACACAAGACTATAACAAATTTGATTGGAAAATTAAAAAGAGAAATAACATTTAACATTTAACAACAATCACAATTGGATTACATTAATAATTACATTAGATTCAATTAATAATAGTCATAGCTTATGATAATAATAATAACAATAATGTGGCAATAGCCAATACACAGTTAATAAGGCGAAGATTTACATTATTTAGTGCGGCGCTACGCAACGGTGGACCCGTTGGCCTTGGCGGCTATGCGAAAGACTTGCTCGCAGAACTTCATTAGTATTGGTCTGCGATCGTCATCCTGGAAGGCAACCCCCACAGAATCCCGACCGAGAGAGAGGTCCATCCCGTGCTCGCAGTCGTACCGGAGGGACGCAAAACGCGGACACTCCAGCAGGACGTGCTCCACCGTCTCCTCGGTCACACCATCGCAGGCACAGAATGGACCCTCCGAGAGCCGGAACCTGTGCAAGTATGCCCTGATTCCCCCGTGACCCGTAAGAAACTGAGTCCTAAGGTTGTAGTGACGTGCACCTCGAAAGATCTTTGCTGCCAGGCGGACGTCGCTGCAAAACATCTTGGTGACTCTGCCCGTGGTGGAGGATGTGACACGCTGCTGCCACTTATCGATTGTTGAGGCCCTGATGAGGCGCTTGGCATAAGACAGAGGGAAACTGTCGTACACAGGCGCTCTCTTATCGTGAAGGGCACCCCTCTTGGCGAGTTCATCCGCTCGCTCGTTTCCCGGGAATCCTGCGTGAGCCTTGACCCATGCCCAGCGAACGACGCCTCCCCGGGCTTCAACGGCTTCCAGTTCGGCCCTTATGCTCCTCGTAAGAGGGTGCAGGGCGTTAGGGTCTCTGAGGCTCTCCAGCGCCGATCTCGAGGTCGCTGAGGATGTATGCTCTCCTCCAGCGGGGCTTCCTGAGCAATGTTTGGAGAGCTCTGAGGATGGCCGACAGTTCCGCCTGGAACACGCTGCAATAGTCTGCAAGGCGAAAGCTGCAGTGGCTCTTCTCCTCTTGCTCTTCCCAAAAAGTGACCGCTGCTCCCACTCTCCCCTCCAGCTTACTGCCGTCTGTGTAAATGTGGACCCATCCCTCTTCAAGGTTTTCGAGGTCCTCCCACGAAGCGACGAGTCGGAAGGGGACGGGTGCTCTCTGGGCAGGATGTGGCAAACTGAAGGGGCTGGCGTTTCTCTCCAGGTCCCTGCCCGGTAGCTCGGTTAGGTTAGGTTAGGTTAGGTTAGGTTAGGTTAGGTTAGGTTAGGTTAGGTTAGGTTAGGTTAGGTTAGGTTAGGTTAGGTTAGGTTAGGTTAGGTTAGGTTAGGTTAGGTTAGGTTAGGTTAGGTTAGGTTAGGTTAGGTTAGGTTAGGTTAGGTTTTTTTTTTTTTTTTTTTTTTTTTTTTAAAGAAACTACAAATCCGCAGACGCTTGGTCCGCGCTCTTTTTTAATTAATTTTATTGAAAGAAAAGAAAAATTTTCGGCACTATTAAATATCTTTGCCTTAAAAACTACTCCGCTGCGTTCTTACTTGCAGCCGTCGTCTGCTATTTTATAGCAAAAAGTCCATCACCACGTTATTTATTATTGAAATTAAATTCTTTGTTACCTTTTTCTAAAATTATTCTTAATTATTCTACGAATGTATACACATTTAAACTTATACTTCTATACTTGCTTACTTGCTATATTATATATTTTTTTTTTTTTTTTTTTTTTTTTTTTTTTTTTTTTTTTTTTTTTTTTTTTGTGTATTATTATTATTAGTAAATGTTTTACCTTTCATATTATATGTGTTCATTGTATATATATATATATATTTTTTTTTTTTTTTTTTTTTTTTTTTTTTTTTTTTTTTTTTTTTTTTTTTTCTCGTCAATGTTTATGGTTTACAATTATACATTACATTACAATTTCATGTTACATTACAGTCATATGACACACTTATATACTAGATTGGGAGTTTGGGTTAGGGGGAGGGGTCAGGGTTTTACGTAGTTTCGCAAGCGCCTCCACGATTGCCATGTTCCGATGCCGCATAGCTGTCCGGAGATTGTAGTCGACAACTTCTTCTGTTGGCGCATCCATCGCTTTTCTGGTGAAACGGCCTATCGCGTCGCTCGCGTCATCGGTGTAATAGACGCAACTGGCGGTATGTCGTGACACAGCGACTACTGCATGTGGGACGCTGTCGTGTATCTGCATTCGTCTCCTTGTGTTCACAATGACGACGTGCTCGTAAGTGAGACCCTGGGATTCGTGGATGGTCAGAGTGCGGGACCCTTCCCCAGATCCGTATCCCTGGTCACTCAGAGAGGATTTCTCCTCTTGTGTGTGGACCAGGAACAGCGTATTCTGGGTTTCTCTGGGTATTTCCGCGCCCGAGTAGCCTACCACCCTCAGGGAATGGATATTACTCGCCGATGTTTTTGACGAGTAGATTCCATTGTATATCTCACTCATAGCGAACGCGACGTCCATTGGATTGCGGTGTGTGCAGAGCAACTCCTGAGTTATCGATGCCACCATGCTTGGACGGGTATACCTGAGTGGAAATAGGTTCTCTCTGTCCAAATATGGTAGCTGATTAACATCCCCGATGAGGACGACTTCACTGGCACCAGACAACTTTGCTGCCATGACAATGGCCCCAAAATGGTTCATGAGGGCCTCGTCCACAGTGAGCCTGCGGCACTTTTCCCCTTCCTTGAAGCCATTTGCCAATACGGAGGCCATTGTTCGCACCTTGGTTTTTGCCTTGTCTCCTAGCCGGTGCGAAAGCTTTTCCCTGAGATCTTTTGCAGCTTCCGTCGTCGTGGTAACCACTACCTCGCCCTCCTCATCAAAGTTCTTCACCAACCAGGTTGTCTTGCCGCAACCTGGTACCCCCGTTCACCCACTTGATGTCGCTGAGGTCCCAATCTGCTGGATCGTAAGAGGAAGTACCCGAGATGGTTTGCGCCATCTCGAGGAACTTGTCGTCCAACATTATTTGTGTGCAACTTGCAACAACCACTACTGGCTCCTCTTCCGGTATGTTAAAAACCAATTTACCCCTCTTCTTCGTCTCGTCCTCGTCCAGTGTCACGAACCCGCATGTTGCACTAAAAGCAGCCATGTATGACTCCCCCATTTTCCCCACAATTACTTGGGAGGTAGAGTTGTCATACACCGCTGCCTCAGCTTCCTCGAGTAAAACTCGTAGCAGCCCTGTGTTTCCTAAAAGGAAGGACTGCATAATTTTCCTGCAGGTTATGAGGTTTACCTGTTTGGTAGCCCTCACAACCCCCAGGAACTCGAGGAACGCATTGTGCACGTGATCTGCGGGTCTAGCCACCGGTATGTAGTTTGGAGGATCGACCTGTCCCTTTTCGGCTCTTGTGATGACAGGTGACGGTTCGAGTGGTTCTCTTGAGGGTTCCCTTACGAAGGCTGAGGCGGCTGCCTCCTGTCTCGTAGTTGGTTCGAATAGGCCGGAGTGGATTACTCCCTTCCGGCGCTCTATCAGGATGTTGTTTAGGAAGGTTTTGAACCTGGCAAGTCGACTCTTTTCTCGCTCCTGTTGTTCTGGAGAACTTCTGCTGGGTTGAGCGGCTTCTGTCCTGTCTTCAGCGATTTTGAGTTGTGCCCGCTCTGATCCACTGAGCGCAACTGGAGGTGAGGACTGGTTTCCAGGAGTTGTTTGTCTGGAAGGGGATCTTAGGAAGCTTAATGTTTCCCCTCTGTCCTCGTAGACTATCACCTCGTGCGCCTCGGCGGCTTTCAGGCAACCTAGGCGGTCCACAGCTTCGCCTCTGATTTTATCGACACTCATGGCGTCTACGCTGATGACTTGAGCCGTATGTCCAGTTGTTCCTAGTCTCTGGAGTAGTGAGCTTGCTTGAGCGAATGGTGTCTCCTCCTTCCACTCGAGTAACGCAATCCTTTTGTCTTTGTGTTGCATTACTCGGCATCGGATATCGGAGAATTCCATTTCCGGCAAGGTATGGTACCTCCTGCTCCTCAGGCTTGCTCTTGTAGTACTTCCGT
Organism: Diachrysia chrysitis; assembly: GCA_932294365.1. Taxonomy (NCBI): domain Eukaryota; kingdom Metazoa; phylum Arthropoda; class Insecta; order Lepidoptera; family Noctuidae; genus Diachrysia; species Diachrysia chrysitis. The sequence goes on along the minus strand of OW028655.1, from coordinate 5,218 downwards.
TGACTAAGGCCGCAAGGCCTGGAGAAATAGAGACTGTGTCTCTCCTTGGACTCACCCTGCAGAAGCTTATTCCTAATTGTTCTTGAGCTCTGTTCATGAACAGGGCTACTCCTCTGAGTCTTATGCCAGGCTCGCCAGCAACTCCCCATGTCAGAAAGGTTGAAGTTGTTCCGACTCCGGAGTCAGCTGGCTGAGCGGTTGTTGTCGTGGTTGTTGTCAATGTGAGGTCTTGTGTCGTGGTCATATCTGTAGTTGTGTCATTTATAGTGTTTGTGTCAGGTGCATTTATTGTTTGTGTCAGTGTTGTTGTTGGTACAGGTGTTATGGCTTGGTGTGATGTTTGTGTCTGGGTCAATATTTGTGTTAGTGTGTGTGTCTGATTAGGTTGTGTGTTGGCTGATGGTAGCGGTGTTTTTGTGGAGTTGGCTCTTGCTGCAACTTTGGCGACTCTTTCTGCGAATTCCAGGAATGATGTTCTTGCAGCCTTTTCTTCTATGATAGAACTGAGAGTAGATTGTTCTAGATTGATTTCTAACTTATTCTCTAACTCCAGTCTATCCAGGCTGAATCTTGGACATTCCAGAAGTAGGTGCCAGACCGTTTCTTCCGCTGCTGAGTCGCATACGCACGAGGGGCTGTCTTTGAGATGGAAGCGATGCAGATATGCTGAGAATCCTCCGTGTCCGGTGAAAATCTGGACCAGTGCTGGAGTGAGGACCGTATCCTTGGTAATTCTTCTCGCCGCTTGGACGTTTGGGAAAAATACCTTGGTCACCGTTCCTGTACTGGAGGATTCGTATCTTGCCTGCCATTTCTTGACTGTTTCCTCGCGTATGCTCTTCTTCGCGAAAGATATCGGCACATTGTTGTAGTCTGGTGCCGTTTTTTTAGTGAGTGCAGCCTTCTTGGCCAGCTCGTCCGCTCTTTCATTACCTGGTGTCCCTACGTGTGCTCTCAACCAGAAGAGTTTCACTTCTCTGCCCTCCTCTCGAATCTCTTGCACCAGTTCCTTGATGTGGTGTGCCAATTGGTGAGTTGCCATCGGGCACTTCAGCAGGTCTAGCGAAGATCTTGAATCGCTAAGAATGCTGGCTGTGCTCGTTTGACTTTCTTTAACTAGTTTTATGGCTCTGAACAGTGCGTAAAGTTCCGATTGGAAGACAGTATTGTGTGGCTCTAAGCGGAAGGTTCTGTATTTCAACTCCTTTCCTTCATTCCACCATGTCAGGGCAGCTCCGACTTTCCCCTCTATCTTGCTGCCATCGGTGTAGATGTGGGGTCCGACTACATGGTGTGTCTCTAGGGTTTCGGAGTTGAAATCCTCCAATTGCTGGTAATCTGTTTGTGTTAATTTTGACGGGTGTGGGTGTTGAAGGTATCCTACTTTTCGCTCTAACTCCCTTCCTGGGGGTAGGAACTCGTGAGAATACCCTTTTTTTATTTTGAAAAGTGTAGAGGCCTCTGCTACCCGAAGGTCTAGAGGCAGCTGTCCGGACAGAATTAGTGCCGATGTCAGAGACACCGTGCGATACGCTTTGCAGATCTTCTGCGCAAATCCTCTTTGCAGTGAGTCTAGCTGGTTTCTTACCATCAGCTTCTCGGCTGCAGGTGCCCATGCGCTTGCTGCGTATAACACGATTGGCTCTATCACAGACACATATATGGTCCTGATTACTTCTCGGTTTAGACCCCACGTCACTCTCGCCGCACATGCAAGCTGTTTGTATATGTCCGCAGCTTTTTTGCATGTGGCGGAAACATGTGCGTTGAAAGTGAGTTTATTGTCTATTGTCAGTCCTAACAGCTTGATCTCGGGAACGAGATTTAGCTGAACGCCGCGCATGCGGACAACTGGGGAGTCGTACTTAAGTTTCCTCGTCAGAACCATTGCATTGGTTTTGTGAGCTGCGAAGTTTAACTTATTCTGAACGCCCCAGTCGGCCACGCTTTCCAGCGCTCTCTCTGCTGTCTGCTGTAGAGTACTGACTTCTTGGTCCGAGAAGACCAGGACCACGTCATCTGCGTACGCTTGGCAGAAAACTCCAGAACCGTTGATTTTGTGTAGAAGCGAGTCTAAGATTAAGTTCCACAGTGTCGGACCGGCTATAGAGCCCTGGACACATCCCTTTGTGGTATCTTTCTCGCTTTTAGCTCTGGCGTAATTCACCAATACCTTTCGATCTTGTAGGTACGAGGCTAATGTTGTGTAGATGTTTTTGGGACACCTTTTGTGTATGAGTTGGTGTTTTATGGCTGGCCACCATGCATTGTCGAAGGCTCCCTCTATGTCCAGTGATACTAAAAGCACGATCTTTTTGGCTTTTATTTCTGCTCGTAGGTGCGTCACTAGAGCATAGAGAGCGTCCTCGGTGCCGCGCTGTGGCATGAAGCCATATTGGTGTGTGTTGAATGTCGGGAGGAGGTGCCACTGTAGCCGGGTGACTATTAGCTTTTCGACGATTTTACCTAAAACAGATAGGAGTCCAATAGGTCTGTAGGACTTCGGTTGGGTGTAATCGTCTTTCCCGGGTTTTCTTAGGATACACACATGGGCTGTTTTCCACTGCTTGGGGAAGTATGATAGTGCTAGGCACTTGTTGGCTAAAGCCAAAAATACGTCCCTGTTGCAGCTGATAGCCGTAGTGCATATGTCTGCCGTCAACCCATCCGGACCGGGAGCTTTCTTCGGATTCTGGTTTCGTAAAACCTGTTCCAGCTCCGCATGTTCGAAAGGTGGGTCGTTAGGAGACAGTCCTGGAATGTTGTCGGGGTTCTGCTGTGTCAGTGTTCTAAGGTGTTGCTGGTGTGGTGTTTCTGTTTCCGTGTGATCGTCTGGGTAGAAGGTCTCCGCAAGAAGATCTGATGATGCCTCTGGGCTCAGGGTTTCCCCTGCGCTATTTCTGAGGAGGGCATCGTTTTCTCTTTTCGCGGTTTTCCTTATCACACGGTAAATTCCGTCCCACATACTCTCCCTATCCTGTGTGGAACAGAATTCCTTCCAGCTAGCTGTGGCAGCTTCTGCAGCTTGTGTTGTGTATAATGTTTTTGCTGTGTGGTAATCGGTGATTGTGTAGTGTCTGCGTGAGGGAGCGGCGTTCCGGATCCTTCTCTTCTTTCTGAGCACATCTTTCTTAAGCTCTTCAAGAGAAGGGGACCACCATGGTGGATTCATTTCCTGCTTCCTGACTCCAAGCTTGGGTACTGTTTTCTCACAAGCTTTGTGGATGGCGGAGGTGTACTCGCTTATAATGGATTCCACGTCCTGGGGAGTTGAGGCTTCCGAGACTCGGGCAGGTGTTATATTATTTTCCTCCAGTAGTGTGGTGAGGGTCTCCCTGAATTCAGACCATTTCGCCTTCTTGGTGTTATAGATGCGTGTAGATGTATTCCTCAGAGGTTCTAAGGGTTTTTCTAGACGCATTGTGAAGGTAATCGCGTTGTGGTCAGATGAGGTGAGGCCTCTGTCTACTTTCCAGTCTCCTATTCTGTTCAGAAGAGACAAACTGCATACCGTCACGTCAACGACACTTGTATACAACCTGTCTCCTCTGTACGTTTCGAACGTGGGGACCTGTCCTCTGTTGAGTATGTGGAGATCCATTTCGTTCAGGAAAGAATTGAACTCTGCGCCACGGTGGTCTTCGGAATTGCTTCCCCACCACTGGCTCCACGCATTTATGTCTCCTCCGACAATTATGTTGGGTGTCTGTGTGTGTAATTTTGAAAGTGTATTTTTAATTGTGTTTATGTAGGGTGTTAATGACTGGTCTCCCTCGAAGTAGACCGACAGTAGTCCAAGCTTAATTGGGCCCACCTTTATTACCACGGCTGCGACGTTCTCAGTGACCAACTGGGGGTCATGAATGACCTCCAGTTCGTCTCCGAAGATTATTAGTGCAGCTTTCACTGGTTTTTGACGGCCCAGAGTGCACTGGATGACTTGTGTGCCTGCATTTTGCTTCAAGCATCCCGTTCTTCCCACGTATGGTTCTTGAACGAGAGCTATCTTTGCGCCTGTATTCTGGGCCGCTTGGTGGAGCTCTGTTGTGGCAAGCTTGGATCTTTGGAGGTTCGCCTGGATGAAAAGCAGTCCTCCTGTCGGGCCACTGCGAGTTGTGACCATTGTTTGTGTTGTTGGGGTGCCCTTAGCAGTACGCCACTCTTGACCTGGCTATGCCGTCCCACTTCTGGCGTTCTTGGCAGACTTCGCTATAGGCCGCATGTGCCACGTCCGCTCCTTCCCTCTTCGCCCTGACGCAGTTCACGCATGTGGGGTCTTCTCCATGTCTCCGTAATGGGCAGTCCCTCCCAGTATGCTCGCCTGAGCAATAGCTGCAGCATTGTGTTTTTTCTGTGCATATGGTTTTTGTGTGTCCATATGCAAGGCACTTGCTGCACTGTACCAAGGGGGACTGATCCTCCACAGGGACCCTCTTCATTCCCAAGAAGACCTTTGGGTCGTCTCCTTGCGTGAACCGCTTCCACAGTTCGGGGGAGAGCTCGAAGACCGGATGGCATAGCTCGGGTGTCCTGGCTTTTTTCCTGAAGCGCAGTTTCAGCGTCTGGCTGTCCACATCGACGCCGTATAAAAGCCTCTTGTTTTGCGTTAACAAGAGACCTTCTAACTCCTTGTCACTGTGGTACGCTTCGACGCCTCGCATGCACACCAGGGGGTTCGCCGGTTTGGGCTCCTGCACCTTAAGGTCGTCCTTGCCCTTGAACTGGCGCTTCACTATTTCTACGTCCTCCTTGGTGGCGCAGTTTAGGACGACCTTTTGGTTTTTTGCTTTTCGCACCTTATTGAAATGAGCCCCGGTGTTCTGCAGGTCCATGACCACTCTGACCCTCTCCATGACCTTTTCTCCCGTGTTTTTCGGGTCCGTCGAGGAGACAATCAGTGTGTGGTTGGACTGTGGCTGTAGTGGTATGGTGTTGACCACCTTGGTTTGCTGGAGTGTGAGGGCTGGTTGGGCCTTAATATTACTTATGCCCTTCACTATTTCGGCCAGTGTCCTTTTGACCTCGACCACGGCCATCTCGGAGTCCAGGCTTTGCGCTGGGGGCGCTGGTGTTGGCCTGTCCCGGATGTCTCTTATGTCTGAGGACACTGACTCCAGTTTTACCTTAAGGGGCTCAATGTGTGTTCTAATGTCTTGTGGTGGTGTAGGGGGTGTGTTTATATGTGTAGTTAGGTCCTCCGCTATTTTTTTCAGTTCCT
>OW028654.1:13007500-13315000 GCA_932294365.1 Diachrysia chrysitis | reverse complement strand
TAACCTAACCTAACCTAACCTAACCTAACCTAACCTAACCTAACCTAACCTAACCTAACCTAACCTAACCTAACCTAACCTAACCTAACCTAACCTAACCTAACCTAACCTAACCTAACCTAACCTAACCTAACCTAACCTAACCTAACCTAACCTAACCTAACCTAACCTAACCGTCGACAACTTTTTTGTTTTTTGATCGATTTCGGTCTAGTTTTTTGTGTTTTCGTGCTTGTTCTGACTATTTATTGATATTTCGCGCTTTTACACGCGAAAATTATTTAACATTTTCATATTTTTCATGAAAATTCGTATTTTTTATTGACTTATATACTTTGACCTTACATAACTTTGTTATTTACTGGCGGCTTAGCGATTTTTTGCGTCTACGTACAGACCTCAACGAGACCTGTCCAGCGATACCCATATTAACATTTAAAAATCAATAGTACCTTAATTATTTTCAAAAAACCTTATAAAACTTTATAAAAATTCATTAAAATCAAATTTTTCAAAAACCTATTTTATAAAAGGAATTAATATTAGTCTCAGATTAAAGGTCTCTTAAAGACCTATCTAACGGTATAGCACACATAGGGTGTGTCCATACAAAAATTTTAATTTATTTAACTTTTTCAAAAAATTTTGGCGTTTTTCCCGGTTTTCCCCGGATTTTTGTTCCCGGGCAAACAGAGTCTTATATATCGTTGGGTAGCAATCGTCGAGCCCTATCTAACGACACCACTCCCGTGGTGCTCCGACGAACAGGAGTTACAAAAAATCCGAAAAAATTGCCCGCCCACCCGCCCTAATCTCATTTGGTACATCGATTCCGGAGGCTTTTGCCCCATACATTTTGGTACCCCAAAACTTTGAGGGGCAATTTCTCCGGAACCGATTGTCCTAGAGGGCTGCGGTTTGTGGTGTTGGGTAGGTCTTGGACCGCTCTTTTATATTAACTCTCCTTCGCAACCATCAGTTGTGAGGTCACTTCCGGGCACTAGTATCTGTGCAACAGGTACCTAAAAATTTTTATTGAAAGGCCGGTTTTGGACACTTCTTGCTTAGCAAGAAGTGTTTACCTGCTAATCCGACCGCGGAGCGGAACAGCCAAGGCTTCTTCAGCTACACATTGAGTGGGCACCACGCCATATCTGAAAATAAAAATAACATTAATTAATTAAAAATTGAAATATATAAATAATTATTTTATAAATTTAATATTAGAATCTAAGTCAATTTAAACTTCACAAATAATTTTAATTTATATCCGTTTTACAAATTTATTACTTATACAATTTTTTACAATTTTAAAAACTGAGTTTACAACTTCTACAAATTTACATAAACATTTTACTGGGTTGGGTTAGTGTTGGGTTGTCCTCACATCTCTTACGTCTCCTAACGAATAAGAATGTTCCGCACCCCCGCCAAAAAATCTACCGACACATCGCCGCCAATCACTCCCCCAAGACTAACGTCAAAAATCGATGCATCAAAGACCCACACGAAAGTGCGGAGGAACATGGGGGAGGCGGAGGCGGGGAGGATTCTCTTCCCGGAAGAAAGCCCGGCCCTTTCGGTACCGCCTAGCAGGCTACAGGAGGCGAGGGCATGGGTGGCGAAGGCTAAAATGGCTCTAAATTCATCGCGTAATTTAAAGACCGACATTAAGGCCTCCGTCACCCAGGCCATCGATAGGCTGTACAAGCTGATTAAGGATGGTGACGATGGGGCGAACGTGAGCCCGTCCGCGCCGGTGCCCTATAGTGCCGAAGTGGAGGGACACACGGAAGACTTGCAGCCTAGGGAGGAGAAAACCGAGGACCAGACGGCGGGAAGTAGACAGGTCTCTCAGTTGCTCTCCTCATTAGCCGAACACAGTAAGCTAATGAGGGAGAGCAACGAGAAAGCGGACGAGCTTAAAGAAGCCCTTCAGGCCAAGGGCGCGTCCCTGGAAGTGGCCACATACGCCAGCGTGGCGGCAAAGGGGCGAAAACGCCCGGAGCCCACTGCGCTTCACTCGGTTGTGGTCACGTCCAGGGATGAAATGGAGACAGGAGAAGAGGTCCTGGAAAAAATAAGAAAAGCGGTCAACGCAAAAGAGGGGGATATAAAAATTGATCGCATCCGAAAAGCCAAAGATAGGAGGATCGTCATCAGTTGCAGAACAGAAGAGGAGCGGAGCAGGGTTCAGACGCGAATTGAATCAGCCGACCAACAGCTGGAGGTCCTGGTGGTTAAAAACCAGGACCCTCTTGTCATCCTCAGGGACGTAATGAGTTTCCACAAAGATGAGGAAATCTTGGAGTTCCTGAGGATGCAGAACAGGAAACTGTTCCGCGACCTCTCAACTGATGACGATCGGGCAGAGATAAAATATCGAAAGAAGGCGCGTAACTCGCTTATGTGTCATGTTGTTGTCAGGGTATCGCCTGCACTCTGGGGCAGGTTTCTGGAGGCGTCTGAGGTGTACGTCGACATGCAGCTCATTCGGGTGGAGGACCAGTCTCCGCTGGTCCAATGCTCAATGTGTCTGGCGTACGGGCACAGCAGGCGCCTCTGTTCTGAGACCACAGAGAAGTGTGGGCACTGCGGGGGCGCTCACCAAAGGAGCGAGTGCGCTGACCAGCTCGCCAGTGCAGCTCCCACCTGCTGCAACTGCGTTAAAGCAAATTTGGAAAAGACGGGGCACAATGCTTTCAGCATGGACTGCCCCGTCCGACGCAGGTGGGACGCGCTGGCTCGAGCAAAGACAGCGTATTGCTAAGGGCCCCCACGCACATATCCTGGCAACACATGAAATGCGAATACTGGGTAACGACGGCACGGAGCATAAAAGTAGTTGGAAAATGAAAAATTTGGTTCGGTTTCATAAGAAACCGAAAAAATTAAGAAAACCGCACAACACCCGGCCGTCGTGGTTCAAACTTCACCACGCATTCTCAAACGCGCCTTCAAATGCGGACTACGTGGACCCAAATACGCAAACACGACCTCTAGAGCCACGCGAAAAAACCGAGCCACGCAAAAGCTCTTCGATCATAGGGCAAACCTCATCAAAAGCGAAAATGGGCACGAAAACAGCAGCCGCAGAAAAAATGAGCAGGGAGCATAATAATTCTATGTTCCTTCATTTAAAACGCACGAGCATCTGACCCAGCACTTACACACGAGTGACACAGTGGAGCAAAACAGCTGTAATGCTGACCCCCAAAAACCCCTCTATCCCACAAAACTTTTTTCTTTTTAATAAAACCCGCAAAACAATATAACTGCTTAACAAGGACTCTGACCTCCATGTCAGAGGGATAAATAGCATCCAAATAAAAAAAAAAAAAAAAAAAAAAAAAAAAAAAAACCTAACCTAACCTAACCTAACCTAACCTAACCTTTTTTTTTTTTTTTTTTTTTGACGGGGGGAAATCCTCATGGACTTCCTCCGCCTGGGGAGAGGCGGAGGGGCGTGCCGGACTCTTACCGGCTAAAACCCCCCGGTGTCTCCTCGCACGTGCGCGCGGGGCCGCGGGAATCCAAATTCTTCCGCAGCCCCGCACTAGTGCCGGCCCGGTCTGCCCGGGCCTCGTCTCCTGCACGGGGTAGTGAGGTGTTAACTACCCCGTGCATCGTCTCAGAGGCGCGCGCCGACACCCGCGCGCGCCTCCGCCTCGGGTCCTTCGAATACGGGGCGGGGACTTCCCCAAGTCCCTCGCCCCTGGACCCATTCATGGGGGGCGGAAAAGGGCGTTGTCCGCCCTTCCCCGGCGCCCGGTGCGCCTTCTGCGGCCCGGGAAGGGAGTCGAGATCTCCCTCTCCCGTTCCGCAGTTTCCTTCTGCGACATCACGTCCTCGCAGAAGGACACCACCGCGTCCCACGACTCTGCGCTGCCGACCATCCTCCGCACTACGGCCGGCAGCGACAGATCGCCTCCAACTTCCTCTGTGAGGACACGGCGCTGCTCCTCCCAAGCTACACACTCAGAGAGTGTGTGTTGCGCCGTGTCCTCCCCGCAATGGACGCAGTGGTGGCACCGAGCGTCCGGCTCCCTGTCTATGCGACACAGGTACTTGCCGAAGCAGCCATGCCCCGACAGCACCTGCGTCACCCTGAACGACAGGGAGCCGTGCCTTCTCCCGAGCCAGACGTCGAGTACTGGCCGGATCGCCTCGACGGTAGCGAGGCCGGCGGCAGGGCGCAGAAGCCTTTGCCGCCATTCCGCCACCAGGACCTTACGGAGCTCATCTCGGCGCAGCGCGATCTGCCGCTGCGCCGGTCTCGAGCCCCGTGCCCGCTCTTCCTCGCGCCATCTATACAATGACGCGAGTACTTTCGCCTCTAGGTCCCAGGGCGGGGATCCGGCCAGGACGCAAGCCGCCTCGTAGGAAATCGTGCGATACCCGCGGACGACCCTGACGGCCATCGCCCTCTGCGGTTTGCGCAGAGAACCTAACCTAACCTAACCTAACCTAACCTAACCTAACCAGTCTGAGTCCAAACGCGGGCCGAAACAGTTTGAAAATCACTTTGCTCCACGTTAAAATTTCCAAAAAATTGGTTTTTCGCGTCGTACGAGGTCGTGACATATGTCAAAAGTTTTGTCTCAGTGCCGTGCACCCCGTGTTATAATTTGCTTTAGCCGGAAAAACCGGGAAAAACCACAGTGAGCGAAAAACTCAAAAAACACGTGTGTTTGTATAAGTGAAAAATACAAAAAGTGAAATAACTTTAAAAGTTGAGTGACGACCTACCATCTTTTTATCACCCACTTCTGGTGCGCAACAAGGCGCATCTTTTGACACCCTGCGAAGGAAAATCGGAGTTAAGGAAAAGCCGCAAATTAACTTTAAGAAAAATTTTCTTAACCTCTAAGTGACACGAGGTCACAGAAATCCTGCACTTAGAGAGTTGAAACTTTGGAGGCGTAAAGAACCTTGCCTGAGAAGAGCAAAACAGCTTCGAACCGATTTTTAGGGTGACCAGGTTAGGAGATATTTACTTATAAAAAGTTGAACTTTGGTGCCTCATATCTCCTAAACAAGATCTACGAGACCTACATTTTTTGCTGCCGCCTGCTGCGCGCTAACCAGAGGAAGCCCCCAGTAAGCAGAAAAAATTTTTTAGACTTAAATATAGCATAAATATTAGTAATTTAAGACTTTTTTAAAATTTTTAAAATTTTGTTTGACAGATTTTTAGATTTTTTATTTTTTATTTACTGGCATTAAAGCCCCTTTAATTCTGTAATTTTTACAATTTTTTCCAAATTTTTAACGTTAAAAACAACAAAGATATTAAATTTTTTGTATTTTTAGTTAATATATATAGAATTAATTAAAATTATTAAAATTTTTCACCTTGGAGGGGTTTATAATAGGTATCTCAATAGGACTAAGCGCAAGGACCAGCTTTGTAGCTTCAGAAACGGCCGAGATAGACATATAGACTTTCACTTTTTGAAAGTCTGAAAACTTTGCGGCTTAATAACTCGGCCGTTTATGGACATAGAGCTTTCGGACTTTTTATATTGTATGCGACAGCCTGCAAAGATTTTACTTGTAAATTTTCAGGAGTTTTCAGGGACTGAAAATTTTCAGGCCTGAAAATAGTTAGACCTTGTAGAATAAGTCAAGCCAGGACCCCTGGTGGAAACCCGACGTTTCTGCGACAAACGGTTGAGGAGCTACAACTGTTTTAAGACAGCATTTGACAGCGCGGCGGCCATCTTGGTAAATTTCAAACGCCTGTAGCTCCCGACTCGGTGGCCGTAGAGGTCTGGGGTTTGTTCTAGGGACCTCGGGGAGACCCTCTCTTTCAGCCTACCTACATTTCAGGCCTTTTCAGGCTGAAATTTTTCAGGACCCTGAAAGTCTCAAAATTTGACAGTCCTGGTCAAACTGACCGGGAAAAGCCCAAATTCCGGTAGTCTACGACTTCAGGAAACGGAGTTACAGCCTTCCAAACATCACGTTTGACAGTTGTAGAACTGTCAAACTCATTTTCGACTTGACGTAGCTCCCGATCCAGAGGTCCTAGAAGGCCGGGGTTTTCTTAGGACACATATTTAGGACCTTGCCAGCAATCTAGGCTGAAAATTGTTGACTTTCAGAAACCTGAAATTTTCAGGGAATCTGACATCGCCATCTTATAGTGCTTGACGGGGCCAATCCAACGAACCCAAGCACGCCCAAATCCGGCCCATAGTTCCGGAGAAATCCAACTTTTAAAACAAGACCTAGGGTGCACGGACAAAGTCTGGATTTTTTGAACCCCTGTATCTCTGGAACTATTTTAGATAGATTGGTGGTGCTTGGGGTTTTTGGGGAGGTCTTTGGGAGGGCTATAAGGTGGAGTTATAAAAACTGAAAAAATTTTTTTGGAAATTTTTTGGAAATTTTTTATTGTTTTTTATTGAAATTTATTAAATATTTTGTGTCCTTTTATATTTTAAAACGGTAAATGATAAAGAATTTTGCATAAAATTATAACTTTTCGCTTTCAAATTTATAAATTTTTAAATTATTAATTTTTAATTCTGATTTTTCTGTAGCAACTGTTTAGTGTTGCTACAATAGGTTAAGTTTACACCGTCTACATTTACATTTTTCAAATATTCTACTTTATTTTAAAACTCACGCGTACCACTGGCAGAAATGTTTCCCGGCATTAGGACCCCCCCGCAAAAGGCGGCAAAACCCTCGCCCAAGAAATCGGAGATAGGAACTACAGGGAGGCGCAGTATTGGGGATAGAATAGGTGACTGGGAGGCCGTAAGGGCAGGCACCAACTCCAGCCCCCCAAGTAAACACCCCACAATACAAAACGCGAAAACTCCCCCACAAGTAGAGACTGGAACCCAACCCCAACCCCCACGACAGACTAAAAATAAAGTCATCGAGGCCAGAGAGTGCATAGCACGGGCTAAGCTACACCTCAACAAAGCTGGGAACCTGAAGAGAGAGATAAAGGAGGAGGTTCTATCAGCTCTCACAAAACTCTTCTCTTTGATAAAAAGTATTGAGGTGGAGCTAAAGAGTCAGCCGATAAACCAAGGGGAACAGGGTGGCACAACACATCTACTGGCGTCGGACACATCGGGAGTGGCTTCCGAGGTGGCTCCGCAGACTCCCCTAATTGGAGAGCATGTGAGGCTCCTTCAGGAAAACAACACAATGATGGCGGAACTTAAAAGTGAGATGGAGAAGCAAAGGGAGTTCTTGGAAAAAGTGACCACCAAAATAACTTACGCGAGTGTTACCGCAAATTCGGCGGTTCAGAGCGGGAACCCACAAAGGGAGACGCTCCACTCAGTAATAGTCACTTCAGGCGATGACCAAGACACCGGAGAAAAGGTCCTTGAAAAAATCAGAGACGCAGTAGATGCTAAGGAGGGTTGGATCGAGGTCCGAAACGTCAGAAAGGCCAGGGATAGAAAAGTTGTGATCGGGGTCAGCTCGAAAGCAGAAAGGGACAAACTAACGGCCAAACTGAAATCAGCCAAAGACCTACTAACGGTGGAGGAGGTCAAGAACCGGGACCCACTTCTGGTTTTACGGGGAGTGCTCAAGATGCACACAGACGGAGACATCTTGAAGGCCCTAAGAAACCAGAATAAAGACCTCTTTCATGGCCTCGACAAAGCTGATGACAGAGCAGAATTCAGGTACAGGAGGCGAGCCCGGAACCCCCACACCTGCCACGCGGTTGTTAGCGTCTCACCGAAAATCTGGCAGAGAGCAGTGGCAAAAAAGGTGGTGCAAATAGATCTGCAACCAGTGAAAATAGAGGACCAGACACCGCTGGTTCAGTGCAGTCGCTGCCTAGGCTATGGTCATAGTAAGCGATACTGCACTGACCCGGCGGATCTGTGTAGTCACTGTGGCGGACCTCACCTCAAAACCGAGTGTCCAGATTTCGTAGCCGGAATACCACCGAGGTGCAGAAACTGCGAAAGGGCCAATTTCAGCAACCCCGAACACAACGCGTTTGATGTATCCTGCCCAATCAAATGAAATGGGATGCCTTAGCCCGGTCGACCGTGGCTTATTGCTAAGGGCACCTCAATGAATAACGTACACAACACAGACATGGGCCCCACCCAGTATCGTGCAATACAGGCAAATCTTCAAAGAAGCGGCCAAGCCACAGAAGAGTTAATAATGGAGGCTGGTAAACAAAAAGTATCATTTGCTTTGGTGCAAGAACCATACACTGGTGCAACCCGTAAACTCAAGGTCCATCGAGGCACCCGTGTCATCCAAGCACAAAACATGGAAAAAACAGTGAAGTCTGCCATCATCTTATTTGACGATACGATCGATCTTACCCAATACCCGACACTCACAACAGAAAACATAGCAGTGGCCAAACTAAGAACGAAGGCATGGGAGATCATTGTCATATCGGTGTATCTGGAAGGAGACGGAGATATTGAGACCGACATTGACCAAATACAGAAGATCGTGGAATCGGCAAATGGCAAAAGCACGATACTGGGAGGCGACGTAAATGCCTGGAACATCTGGTGGGGAAGTGTGGACACAAATAGAAGGGGACAGAGTCTGGGAGCAGCACTGGATGAGTTCGGACTGCATATCCTCAACCGGGGTACTGATCCCACATACGACTACTACAGGGGAGGCAAAAGGTACACAAGCTGCGTGGAACAGTATCCGACCACAAGGCAGTCCAATTTGAACTAACGTTACAAAAATCATTGGGAATAGACATAAAAAGAACAACCAGGAAATATAAAACAAAGAACGCAAACTGGGTCGAGTACCAAGAAAATTTAGACCAAATTTGGGAAAGGGAAGAAATAAAAAGCAGTAAAATACTAAATATCAATACTACAGAAGGGGTAGATCACATGATCAGTAAGTACACAAACGCCCTAATAGAAACCTGCGAAAAGTACCTACCCAAAATTACAGGACGAAAAAGGAAGGGACTGCCTTGGTGGACGGAAGAACTGACGCACAAAAAAGCAGAAGTGAAAAAGTTGAAAAGGCGTCTAGCAAATGCTGCACCGGTGAGGCGAGGAACGGTGCTGCAAGAGTACCTCCAAGCCAAAACTGAGTATGCTCAGCTCGTAAACAACACAAAAACAGAGAGCTGGAAGAACTTTTGTACGAAACAAGAAAGGGAAAGTATGTGGGACAGCATATACCGGGTGATAGGCAGGACGACAACCAGGCAAGAAGACATCCCATTGGTCCTGGGTGGCAGGACTCTGGAGGGAGCGGACTCTGCGAAAGCCCTAGCGGGGACCTTCTACCCCGAGGATAGACAAGAAGAGGATACTGCGGCCCATAAAGAAGTAAGGCAGAATGCCGAAAGAGTGAATGAGAGGGAAGTTGATGAACCAACAGATCCTCCATTCACAATGGAAGAACTTAAATGGGCCGCAAACAGCTTTAACCCCAAAAAGGCTCCCGGGGTGGACGGCCTGACCGCGGACATTTGCAAAACAGCAATCATGCACCATCCAGAAATCTTCTTGCAAATAGCAAACAAATGCCTGGAACTATCACACTTTCCCACGCCCTGGAAGGAAGCTGTGGTGGTAATTCTGCCAAAGCCCGGGAAGGACAACTACACGACCCCGAAATCATACAGGCCAATAGGATTACTCCCGGTGCTGGGCAAAATCTTCGAAAAGATGCTCATGAGGAGAATACGGTGGCACACTATAAGCCAACAGAGCGACAGACAGTATGGCTTTACACCGCAGCGCGGTACCGAGGACTCCCTCTATGACCTGATGACACAGATAAGACAGAAATTAAAAGAGAAGAAGCTCATAGTCATGGTGTCACTGGACATAGAGGGAGCCTTCGACAGTGCGTGGTGGCCCGCCATACGCTGTCAGCTGGCAAAAACAGGATGCCCCAAAAACCTCAGGAGAGTCGTAGACAGCTACCTCAGCAACCGTAAAGTATCGGTGCGATATGCGGGAGCCGAACACACAGCTAGAACGGGGAAAGGATGTGTTCAGGGCTCGATAGGGGGGCCCATGTTTTGGAATGTGTTATTGGATCCACTTCTGAAAATGTTGCAGAACAGAGGGGAATTCTGCCAAGCCTTTGCGGACGACGTAGTGCTGGTTTTTTCCGGGGAGACAGCCCTCGAAGTCTCGCTTCGGGCGAATGAAACCCTAGCCTTGGTGCGGGACTGGGGGGTCGTGAATAAGCTTAGGTTCGCACCACACAAAACAAAAGCGATGACTATCACCAACAAGCTTAAGCACGACACCCCGCTCCTGCGCATGGGTGGGGTGGACATCGCTATGTCGCGAAACATAAAAATACTTGGCCTCACTATAGACGAGAAACTAACATTTAATTTACACGTCAAAAACACGTGCACAAAGGCCATAAACATATACAAACACCTGGCAAGGGCGGCCAAAATCGAGTGGGGAATCTCTCCGGAAATTATTAGGACGATATATGTGGCGGCGGTCGAACCAATTATATTGTACGCGGCGAGCGCATGGGCGACGGCAGCTGGGAAACTGGGCATCAGGAAACACCTGAACGAGGTGCAGCGCGGCTTTGCACAAAAGATCATAAAAGCCTATAGGACCACATCATTAAATTCGGCACTAATACTCTCTGGTTTACTCCCGCTAGACCTAAGAATAAAGGAGGCAGCCTCTCTTTACGAGATTAAAAAAGGTCATTCCAGGAGGGTAGTGGGAGACCGAGAAATAGAAACTCAAACACCCTACACCGAGGCACCACACCCATCAACACACACACACCTGGAGTTCGGACTGATTGTTGACGGTGAGGAGTTGGCCCAGCTTGAGAATGATGGACCACAAGTCTACACAGATGGTAGTAAAATTGAAGGCAAGGTCGGAGCGGCACTATCCGTTTGGGATAATGACGTGGAGACCAAGGTCAAAAAACTCAAGCTGGAGCAATTCTGCACCGTCTTTCAGGCCGAACTCTTAGCACTCTCACACGCCACACACATCATCAACACACACACAGCCGGCGGAGTCTTCACACTCTACAGCGACTCGAGATCTGCTTTAGAACTCATAACTCGCAACGATTCCCTACATCCCTTAGCGGTGGAAACCAGACAAAATATCAGAGAGGCAGAAAACAAAGGTAAAACAATAAAGCTCAACTGGATAAAAGCCCACGCGGGGATGAGGGGAAATGAGCGAGCAGACACACTTGCAAAGGAGGCAGCGCTGGGTAGGAAAACAAAGCCGGACTACGATAGGTGCCCGGTGTCATTTGCTAAACGCAGCATCAGGATGGAAACGGTCCAAGAATGGAACAAAAGATACGATAGCGAAGCCACTGCAACGACGACAAAGCTCTTTTTCCCGACAGCGATCGAAGCAATTAGGGTCATAAAAAAGATAGAGCTAAACCCGCTACTCGTTCAGATGTTGACTGGACATGGCGGATTCTCCGAGTACTTGCACAAGTTCAAGTGCAAGGACAGTCCGGCATGCCAGTGCGACCCAAATATCCATGAAACAGAAGAGCACATAATAACGGAATGCCCAATTTACGATAAAATTAGATATGAATTTGAAAGCGAAACCAATGAAAAAGTCAGTAAAAATAATTTACCCGATTTACTAGCTAAAACAGAAACTAGAGATAAGTTATAAAATACTGTATTAAAATAGTAAAAATAGTAAATAAAAATAATAAGTAGAATAAGATGATCACCAACCTGTATAATGAGTATACACGGTTAGGTGATCAAGCAAACAAAATGCAAAAATCTAGTGAATAAAAGTAGTAATAAGTAATGGTAAAAATAGTAAATAAGATAGGGCAAAGTGTAAAATTGTACCATAATTGTAATATAGATCATAAGTAAAAATTCTAAATTTTAAGTATATAAATGTAATAGATATTAAGAAATAAAGGTAAAACATGTATGTAATAATTAAGACTAAATAAAAATCCCCTCGAGCATTTATTTATCCTGAAAATGCATAAATTGAAGCAAAAATAATGTAGTTAGAATAGAGGTAAGACGGGCATCCCACCCGTAGTAAGAATACAAGATGACGAATGAAAGTGTAGTATGTGGTATGAAAGTACGAGAGGCATAAAAGCGAGAACTGGTATGAATCAGGCGCAGTTAAAATAGGCACTGGTCCCCCATGCCAGTGGTACTAGTATTTAATAAAAAAAAAAAAAAAAAAAAAAAAAAAAAAAAAAAAAAAACCTAACCTAACCTAACCTAACCTAACCTAACCTAACCTAACCTAACCTAACCTAACCTAACCTAACCTAACCTAACCTAACCTAACCGGTCGACAACTTTTTTGTATTTTGATCGATTTCGTTCTAGTTTTTTGTGTTTTCGTGCTTGTTTTGACTATTTATTGATATTTCGCGCATTTACACGCGAAAATTGTTTAACAATTTCATATTTTTCATGAAAATTCGCATTTTTTATTGACTTATATACTTTGACCTCACATAACTTTGTTATTTACTGGCGGCCGGCTTATCGATATTTTGCGTCTACGTACAGACCTCAACGAGACCTGTCCAGCGATACCCATATTAACACTTAAAACTCAATAGTACCTTAATTATTTTCAAAAAACCTTATAAAACTTTATAAAAATTCATTAAAATCAAATTTTTCAAAAACCTATTTTATAAAAGGAATTAATATTAGTCTCAGATTAAAGGTCTCTTAAAGACCTATCTAACGGTATAGCACACATAGGGTGTGTCCATACAAAAATTTTAATTTATTTAACTTTTTCAAAAATTTTTGGCGTTTTTCCCGGTTTTCCCCGGATTTTTGTTCCCGGGCAAACAGAGTCTTATATATCGTTGGGTAGCAATCGTCGAGCCCTATCTAACGACACCACTCCCGTGGTGCTCCGACGAACAGGAGTTGCAAAAAGTTCGAAAAAAGTGTCCCCCATACATTTACTTTAACTTATATCTCAAAGTATAGAAATCCACCTAAGCGCGACACTGTTTACAAAGAAGCGTCGACAACTTTTTTGTATTTTGATCGATTTCGTTCTAGTTTTTTGTGTTTTCGTGCTTGTTTTGACTATTTATTGATATTTCGCGCATTTACACGCGAAAATTGTTTAACAATTTCATATTTTTCATGAAAATTCGCATTTTTTATTGACTTATATACTTTGACCTCACATAACTTTGTTATTTACTGGCGGCCGGCTTATCGATATTTTGCGTCTACGTACAGACCTCAACGAGACCTGTCCAGCGATACCCATATTAACACTTAAAACTCAATAGTACCTTAATTATTTTCAAAAAACCTTATAAAACTTTATAAAAATTCATTAAAATCAAATTTTTCAAAAACCTATTTTATAAAAGGAATTAATATTAGTCTCAGATTAAAGGTCTCTTAAAGACCTATCTAACGGTATAGCACACATAGGGTGTGTCCATACAAAAATTTTAATTTATTTAACTTTTTCAAAAATTTTTGGCGTTTTTCCCGGTTTTCCCCGGATTTTTGTTCCCGGGCAAACAGAGTCTTATATATCGTTGGGTAGCAATCGTCGAGCCCTATCTAACGACACCACTCCCGTGGTGCTCCGACGAACAGGAGTAGCAAAAAACTCGAAAAAAGTGTCCCCCATACATTTACTTTAACTTATATCTCAAAGTATAGAAATCCACCTAAGCGCGACACTGTTTACAAAGAAGCGTCGACAACTTTTTTGTTTTTTGATCGATTTCGGTCTAGTTTTTTGTGTTTTCGTGCTTGTTCTGACTATTTATTGATATTTCGCGCTTTTACACGCGAAAATTATTTAACATTTTCATATTTTTCATGAAAATTCGCATTTTTTATTGACTTATATACTTTGACCTCACATAACTTTGTTATTTACTGGCGGCCGGCTTATCGATATTTTGCGTCCACGTACAGACCTCAACGAGACCTGTCCAGCGATACCCATATTAACATTTAAAACTCAATAGTACCTAAATTATTATCAAAAAACCTTATAAAATTTTATAAAATTTCATTAAAATCGAATTTTTCAAAAATCAATTTTATAAAAGTAATTAATATTAGTCTCAGATTAAAGGTCTCCTAAAGACCTATCTAACGGTATAGCACACATAGGGTGTGTCCATACAAAAATTTTAATTTATTTAACTTTTTCAAAAATTTTTGGCGTTTTTCCCGGTTTTCCCCGGATTTTTGTTCCCGGGCATACACAGCTTTATATATCGTTGGGTAGCAATCGTCGAGCCCTATCTAACGACACCACTCCCGTGGTGCTCCGACGAACAGGAGTTGCAAAAAATTTGAAAAAAAAAAATTGCCAGCCCGCCCGCCCTAATCTCATTTGGTACATCGATTCCGGAGGGTTTTGCCCCATACATTTTGGTACCCCAAAACTTTGAGGGGCAATATCTCCGGAACCGATTGTCCTAGAGGGCTGCGGTTTGTGGTGTTGGGTAGGTCTTAAACCGCTCTCTTATAGTAATTGTCCTTTGCAACCTTCAGTTGTGAGGCCCCTTTTGGGCACTCGTATCTGTGCAACAGGTACCTAAAAATTGTTCATTGACAGGCCGGTTTTGGCCATTTCTTGGCTAAAAGAAGTGTTTTCTCCTCAAAGCCGACCGCAGAATAGAGCGGCAAAGGCCTCTCTAGCGGCACAACGCGTGGCAACCGCGCCGCCTTTCTGAAAATAAAATCACAGGTCAATAGATATATAGAAAATTCATTTTAATAATAATAATTGCACAATAACACACAAAACTTTTTTAAACCCTTTTAACTATTTTATCTTTATACACAATATACAATTTTAATACTTATACAATTTTTTTACAACTTTATATTTTAAAATAACTGTATTTACTACTTATACAAACTTACTTTGAAAACAGGTTGGGTTAGGATATTCCTTCTCCCATCCTTGCTTTAGTTGTCCCTCGACCCCCACCCTTATTACCCCTTGAATCTTCAGGATGTTCCGCACACCCGCTAAGAGGTCTTCAGACCCATCGCCGCCAACCACCCCCCCAAAGGTTAACAAAATGGCTACTGTCACGAAAGCCAAGGCTAACGCCACAAGGAACACTGGGGAGTGTGAGGCTGGCAGAGTCCTCTTCCCGGAGGTGACTCCAGCGGTCCCTATGCAGCCTGGTAGGCTGCAGGAGGCGAGGGCATGGGTGGTGAAAGCCAAGATGGCCTTGAACGCGTCACGAAACCTAAAGACCGACATCAAGGCTACCGTCACCCAGGCCATCGACAGACTCTACCAGATGATCAAGGAGGCTGAGTCTGGGGGGTCCGCGTGCTCCACCGAGACAGCGCCATTCGACGCGGACGCGGGGGAGCACGCGGGGCCACCGCTCCCCCGGGATGAGGAAATGGAAGTCAAGAAGCCCCAGGAAACAGTGGGAAAACAAGAGGTATCTCAGTTGCTCTCCTCATTGGCCGAACACAGTAAGCTAATGAGGGAGAGCAACGAGAAAGCGGACGAGCTGAGGGAAGCTCTGCAGGTCAAGGGTGAGTCCCTGGAGGTGGCCACATACGCCAGCGTGGCCGCAAAGGGGCGTAAACGCCCGGAGCCGACTGCGCTCCACTCGGTTTTGGTCGCGTCCAGGGACGAGATGCACACAGGGGAAGAGATCTTGCAGAAGATAAGGATGGCGGTGAACGCTAAAGAGGGGGGCGTAAAGATCGATAGGGTACGAAAGGCCAAAGATAGGAAGATCGTCATCAGTTGTAGAACTGAAGAGGAGCGGAACAGGATCCAATCGCGCATAGAGGGAGCCGACCAACAGCTAGAGGTCCTGGTGGTCAAAAACAAGGACCCCCTCATCATCCTCAGGGACGTCCTGAACTTCCATAAGGACGAGGAAATCCTAGGGTTCCTGAGGATGCAGAATAAGGACCTGTTCCGTGACCTCCCAACTGGTGACGATCGGGCCGAAGTGCGCTATCGGAAAGGGGCGAAAAATTCAATCATGTGCCACGTTGTCCTCAAGGTGTCCCCGATTCTCTGGTGCAGGTTTCTCGAGGCGTCTGAGGTTTACCTTGATCTCCAGCTCATCAGAGCGGAGGACCAGTCGCCACTGGTCCAATGCTCGATGTGTCTGGGGTACGGGCACACCAGGCGCCTCTGCTCCGAAACCCAGGAGAAGTGTGGACACTGCGGTGGCCCCCACCAGAGGAGAGAATGCACAGAAAAGCTCGCCAACGCACCACCCACCTGCTGCAACTGCACAAAGGCAAGTCTGGAGACGACGGGGCATGGTGCATTCAGCATGGACTGCCCCGTCCGACGCAGGTGGGATGCGCTGGCTCGAGCGAAGACTGCGTATCGCTGAGGGCCTCGCAGGGGGTAGCGTGGCAACATGTGGCAGAAAAAACATGAATTTCGCGGATCTTCTCGACCTGGCGGACGTACGGGAAACGATGAAAAAGACTGCGGAACTAGGCCACTGCGGTAGGATTTGCAAAAAGGAAAGGTGGAAAACTAATTTGTACCGGTTTCATGTGAAACCGGATAAATTAAAACATGACACTAAACTTACCTTGCCGCAGTGGCTCGATATGCCACCTGCTTTAGGAACCCGTGCAGAAGACAGGAGAGGAACCTGTGGCAAAAACGGTGACTGCAAGATAAAAGTTGACTCGCAGGATAAAACTAAGGGCTCGCCAATCCATCACGATTACACCTGCAATAAAAAGAAAACAATATTAGCACCTACGCGTATTATTCACAGCAAAGGGAACTGGAGTTAATAAAAAGTAGGGTGCATTATAAACATCGCCCTCTATTTATAGTGCATTACCGGCAAATACCCTGAAAAATAAACGCGCAGAACACAGAAAAGGTGCTGAAGCAGGTAGAGCGTCAAAGCCAAAACTTGCCCCACCCCCTACACCCCACAAACATAATTTTTTTCAAACGGCATCAATGCAACAATCGTACTCAAGGTCTCTGATCAAGTTAGAGGGATGACTAGCACAAACCAAAAAAAAAAAAAAAAAAAAAAAAAAAAAACTTAACCTAACCTAACCTAACCTAACCTAACCTTTCGAAACCTAATTTTCCTAAACCTAACAATTATGAACCTAATATTTAAAAACTTTGAATTGAAATTGTATTGAAATTGAATTGAAATTGAATTGAAATTGAATTGAAATTGAATTGAAATTGAATTGAAATTGAATTGAAATTGAATTGAAATCGAATTGAAATTGAATTGAAATTGAATTGAAATTGAATTGAAATTGAATTGAAATTGAATTGAAATTGAATTGAAATTGAATTGAAATTGAATTGAAATTGAATTGAAATTGAATTGAAATTGAATTGAAATTGAATTGAAATTGAATTGAAATTGAATTGAAATTGAATTGAAATTGAATTGAAATTAAAGTGAAATTGAATAGAAATGAAATAGAAATGAAATTGAATCGAAATTGAATCGAAATTGAATTGAAATTGAATTGAAATTGAATTGAAATTGAATTGATATTGAATTGAAATTAAATTAAAATTGAATTGAAATTGAATTGAAATTGAATTGAAATTGAATTGAAATTGAATTGAAATTGAAATTGAAATTGAATTGATATTGAATTGAAATTGAATTGAAATTGAATTGAAATTGAATTAAAATTGAATTGAAATTGAATTGAAATTGAATTGAAATTGAATTGAAATTAAAGTGAAATTGAATTGAAATGAAATTGAAATGAAATTGAATCGAAATTGAATCGAAATTGAATTGAAATTGAATTGAAATTGAATTGAAATTGAATTGAAATTGAATTGATATTGAATTGAAATTAAATTAAAATTGAATTGAAATTGAATTGAAATTGAATTGAAATTGAATTGAAATTGAATTGAAATTGAATTGAAATTGAATTGAAATTGAATTGAAATTGAATTGAAATTGAATTGAAATTGAATTGAAATTGAATTGAAATTGAATTGAAATGTAATTGAAATGAAATTGAATCGAAATTGAATTGATACTGATACCGATACCGATACCGATACCGATACCGATACCGATACCGATACCGATACCGATACCGATACCGATACCGATACCGATACCGATACCGATACCGATACCGATACCGATACCGATACCGATACCGATACCGATACCGATACCGATACCGATACCGATACCGATACCGACATAGATACCGATACCGATACCGATACCTATAACGAAACCTTTCCTTGTAAAGTCAACAGTCATAATCCTAGCCTTGTGAAACCTAACATTGTTTAATCTAACAATTTAAACCTAACATTTTGAAACGTAACGCTCTCAAACTTAATATTTACACACCTAAATTTGTCAAACCAAACCTAACATTGAATTGAATAATAATTGAAATCGAATTGGAATTGAATTGGAATTGAATTGGAATTGAATTGGAATTTTATTGGAATTGTATTGGAATTGAATTGGAACTGAAGTGGAATTGAATTGGAATTGAATTGGAATTAAATTGGAATTGAATTGGAATTGAATTGGAATTGAATTGGAATTGAATTGGAATTGAATTGGAATTGAATTGGAATTGAATTGTAATTGAATAAGAATTGAATTTGAATTGAATTGGAATTGCATTTGAATGCGAATGCTAATGAAAAATCGTAAAAACCGTGAAAATCTTAAAAACCGTGAAAATCGTAAATATCGTTAAATTATGAAAAACATAAAATCGTATAAAAAGCAAAAATCGTAAAAAAGTGAAAATCGAATAAGCTACAATCGTAAAAATTATAAAATCGTATAAAAGTAAAAATCTTACAAAACGTGAAAATCATAACAGTCGTAAAAGCTACAATCATGAAAATCATTTTAAGCTAATTATAAATTAAGCCGGTTATTATTTTAGCCAATTATAAATATTTATGTTTATGTTTATGTTTATGTTTATGTTTATGTTTATGTTTATGTTTATGTTTATGTATTCAGCTTATGTATTCAGCTTATGTATTCCGCTTCCGCTCACCTTTCCGCTCACGCTTCCGCTAACGCTTCCGCTCACGCTTCCGCTCACGCTTCCGCTCACGCTTTCGCTTCCGCTTCCGCTCACGCTTCCGCTCACGCTTCCGCTCACGCTTCCGCTCCCGCTTCCGCTCACGCTTCCGCTCCCGCTTCCGCTTACGCTTTCGCTCACGCTCCCGCTCACGCTTCCGCTCACGCTCCCGCTCACGCTTCCGCTCAAGCTCCTGCTCACGCTTCCTTTCACGCTCCCGCTCGCGCTTCCGCTCACGCTTCCGCATCGCTGTCTAGCATTGCCCGCTATTGTTAACGATTACGGTCATGTTTACGTTAACGTTTATGTAAAGCAGTTAGGTTTGTCAATGTTAGGTTTCAAAAAGATACGAGTAGTTATAAAAAATAATGTTTGTAATTTTTATTTGAAAAACTGTTTAAGCATCAACTTAGGACTCGGAGTATTTTTTCTTTTTATAAAAGGTTACTAGAAATGTAGGTGGAATTCACATTACTAGCAATCTTGTTAACCTCCAACTAAGCTAAGTTTGCTTGTGTCTGGAGTTGGTTCACGTCAATATTGCAATGGGTGGGGTTCGAACCTGCGACCTCTCGATTATAAGGCCGTCACCATTTGGCAATGGCCAATTTATTTTCTTCTTAATTCGTTTCCGATTTTGATAATTATACCGAAAGTGATACCGATACCGAGTATTGGAATCGGAATCGGATAACCTATAATTGTTTAAAATAAATTTAAAACTAAAAACCTACGGTTTGACGGTTTTACTGTTTTACGGTTTTACTGTTTTACTGTTTTACGGTTTTACGGTTTTACGGTTTTACGGTTTTACGGTTTTACGGTTTTACGGTTTTACGGTTTTACGGTTTTACGGTTTTACGGTTTTACGGTTTTACGATTTAACGATTGTACGACTTTACGATTTTAAGATTTTACGATTTTGCGGTTTTGAGCTTTAATGGTTTTTCTTTTAACGTTTATGTTAACGTTCAAGTTTACGTTTGCGGGAGTGGGAGTGGGAGTAGGAGTGCTGCATCGTAATCACCTTCCAATCGTCAGATCGTGTATATCTCTTTTACCTTATTTCTTGAAACCAATCATTTAAAAACCATTTTGAAAAACTAACATTCACTGACCTAACATTTCAAAACCTAACATTCACTAACCTAACCTTTCGAAACCTAATTTTCCTAAACCTAACAATTATGAACCTAATATTTAAAAACTTTGAATTGAAATTGTATTGAAATTGAATTGAAATTGAATTGAAATTGAATTGAAATTGAATTGAAATTGAATTGAAATTGAATTGAAATTGAATTGAAATTGAATTGAAATTGAATTGAAATTGAAATTGAAATTGAAATTGAATTGAAATTGAATTGAAATTGAATTGAAATTGAATTGAAATTGAATTGAAATTGAATTGAAATTGAATTGAAATTGAATTGAAATTGAATTGAAATTGAATTGAAATTGAATTGAAATTAAATTAAAATTGAATTGAAATTGAATTGAAATTGAATTGAAATTGAATTGAAATTGAATTGAAATTGAATTGAAATTGAATTGAAAATGAATTGAAATTGAATTGAAATTAAATTAAAATTGAATTGAAATTGAATTGAAACTGAAATTGAAATTATATTAAAATTGAATTGAAATTGAATTGAAATTGAAATTGGAATTGAATTGAAATTGTATTGAAATTGAATTGAAATTGAATTGAAATTGAATTGAAATTGAATTGAAATTGAATTGAAATTGAATTGAAATTGAATTGAAATTGAATTGAAATTGAATTGAAATTAAAGTGAAATTGAATTGAAATTGAATTGAAATTGAATTGAAATTGAATTGAAATTGAATTGAAATTGAATTGAAATTGAATTGAAATTGAATTGAAATTGAATTGAAATTGAATTGAAATTGAATTGAAATTGAATTGAAATTGAATTGAAATTGAATTGAAATTGAATTGAAATTAAATTAAAATTGAATTGAAATTGAATTGAAATTGAATTGAAATTGAATTGAAATTGAATTGAAATTGAATTGAAATTAAATTAAAATTGAATTGAAATTGAATTGAAACTGAAATTGAAATTGAATTGAAATTGAATTGAAATTGAATTGAAATTGAATTGAAATTGAATTGAAATTGAATTGAAATTGAATTGAAATTGAAATTGAATTGAAATTGAATTGAAATTAAAGTGAAATTGAATTGAAATGAAATTGAAATGAAATTGAATCGAAATTGAATCGAAATTGAATTGAAATTGAATTGAAATTGAATTGAAATTGAATTGAAATTGAATTGAAATTGAATTGAAATTGAATTGAAATTGAATTGATATTGAATTGAAATTAAATTAAAATTGAATTGAAATTGAATTGAAATTGAATTGAAATTGAATTGAAATTGAATTGAAATGTAATTGAAATGAAATTGAATCGAAATTAAATTGATACTGATACCGATAACGATACCGATACCGATACCGATACCGATACCGATACCGATACCGATACCGATACCGATACCGATACCGATACCGATACCGACAAAGATACCGATACCGACATAGATACCGATACCGATACCGATACCTATAACGAAACCTTTCCTTGTAAAGTCAACAGTCATAATCCTAGCCTTGTGAAACCTAACATTGTTTAATCTAACAATTTAAACCTAACATTTTGAAACGTAACGCTCTCAAACTTAATATTTACACACCTAAATTTGTCAAACCAAACCTAACATTGAATTGAATAATAATTGAAATCGAATTGGAATTGAATTGGAATTGAATTGGAATTGAATTGGAATTTTATTGGAATTGTATTGGAATTGAATTGGAACTGAAGTGGAATTGAATTGGAATTGAATTGGAATTAAATTGGAATTGAATTGGAATTGAATTGGAATTGAATTGGAATTGAATTGGAATTGAATTGAAATTGAATTGGAATTGAATTGGAATTGAATTGGAATTGAATTGTAATTGAATAAGAATTGAATTTGAATTGAATTGGAATTGCATTTGAATGCGAATACTAATGAAAAATCGTAAAAACCGTGAAAATCTTAAAAACCGTGAAAATCGTAAATATCGTTAAATTATGAAAAACATAAAATCGTATAAAAAGCAAAAATCGTAAAAAAGTGAAAATCGAATAAGCTACAATCGTAAAAATTATAAAATCGTATAAAAGTAAAAATCTTACAAAACGTGAAAATCATAACAGTCGTAAAAGCTACAATCATGAAAATCATCAAAATCTAATCTAATAATATTTTAGCCAATTATAATTTTAGCCGATTAAAAATTTAGCCGGTTATTATTTTAGCCAATTGTAATTTAAGCTGATTATGAATTTAGCCGGTTATTATTTTAGCAAATTATAATTTTAGCCGATTAAAAATTTAGCCGGTTATTATTTTAGCCAATTATAATTTAAATTGACTATAAATTAAGCCGGTTATTATTTTAGCCAATTATAATTTTAGCTGATTATAAATTAAGCCGGTTATTATTTTAGCCAATTATAAATTTAGCGGGTTATTATTTTAGCAAATTATAATTTTAGCCGATTAAAAATTTAGCCGGTTATTATTTTAGCCAATTATAATTTAAGCTGATTATCAATTTAGCCGGTTATTATTTAAACAAATTATAATTTTAGCCAATTAAAAATTTAGCCGATTATTATTATAGCCAATTATTATTTTAGCCGATTATAAATTTAGCCGGTTATTATTTTAGCCAATTATAATTTTAGCTGATTATAAATTTAGCCGGTTATTATTTAAGCCAATTATAATTTGAGCCGGTTATTATTTAAGCTTATTATAATTTAAGCTGATTATAAATTAAGCCGGTTATTATATTAGCCAATTATAATTTTAGCCAATTAAAAATTTAGCCGGTTATTATTTTAGCCAATTATAATTTTAGCCGATTAAAAATTTAGCCGGTTATTATTTTAGCCAATTATAATTTAAGCTGATTATAAATTTAGCCGGTTATTATTTTAGCCAATCATAATTTTAGCTGATTATAAATTAAGCCAGTTATTATTTTAGCCAATTAAAAATTTAGCTGGTTATTATATATAATTATGTTTATGTTTATGTTTATGTTTATGTTTATGTTTATGTTTATGTTTATGTTTATGTTTATGTTTATGTTTATGTTTATGTTTATGTTTATGTTTAAGTTTATGTTTATGTTTATGTTTATGTTTATGTTTATGTTTATGTTTATGTTTATGTTTATGTTTATGTTTATGTTTATTTTTATGTTTATGTTTATGTTTATGTTTATGTTTATTTTTAATTGGCTAAAATAATAACTGGCTTAATTTATAATCAGCTAAAATTATAATTTGCTAAAATAATAACCCGCTAAATTTATAATTGGCTAAAATAATAACCGGCTAAATTTTTAATTGGCTAAAATTATAATTTGTTTAAATAATAACCGGCTAAATTTATAATCAGCTTAAATTGTAATTGGCTAAAATAATACCCGGCTAAATTTTTAATCGGCTAAAATTATAATTTGCATAAATAATAACCGGCTAAATTTTTAATTGGCTAAAATTATAATTTGCTAAAATTATAATTTGTTTAAATAATAACCGGCTAAATTTATAATCAGCTTAAATAATAATTGGCTAAAATAATAACCGGCTAAATTTTTAATCGGCTTAAATTATAATTGGCTAAAATAATAACCGGCTAAATTTTTAATCGGCTAAAATTATAATTTGCTAAAATAATAACCCGCTAAATTTATAATTGGCTAAAATAATAACCGGCTAAATTTTTAATTGGCTAAAATTATAATTTGTTTAAATAATAACCGGCTAAATTTATAATCAGCTTAAATTATAATTGGCTAAAATAATAACCGGTTAAATTTTTAATTGGCTAAAATTTTAATTGGCTAAAATAATAACCGGCTAAATTTTTAATCGGCTAAAATTATAATTTGCTAAAATAATAACCCGCTAAATTTATAATTGGCTAAAATAATAACCGGCTTAATTTATAATTAGCTTAAATTATAATTGGCTAAAAAATAACTTTTGCTTTTAATACGATTTTGATGATTTTCATGATTGTAGCTTTTACGACTGTTATGATTTTCACGTTTTGTAAGATTTTTACTTTTTATACGATTTTATAATTTTTACGATTGTAGCTTATTCGATTTTCACTTTTTTACGATTTTTGCTTTTTATACGATTTTATGTTTTTCGTAATTTAACGATATTTACGATTTTCACGGTTTTTAAGATTTTCACGGTTTTTACGATTTTTCATTAGCATTCGCATTCAAATGCAATTCCAATTCAATTCAAATTCAATTCTTATTCAATTACAATTCAATTCCAATTCAATTCAAATTCAATTCTTATTCAATTACAATTCAATTCCAATTCAATTCCAATTCAATTCCAATTCAATTCCAATTCAATTCCAATTCAATTCCAATTTAATTCCAATTCAATTCCAATTCAATTCCAATTCAGTTCCAATTCAATTCCAATACAATTCCAATAAAATTCCAATTCAATTCCAATTCAATTCCAATTCAATTTCAATTCAATTTCAATTCAATTTCAATTCAATTTCAATTCAATTTCAATTCAATTTCAATTCAATTTCAATTCAATTTTAATTCAATTTCAATTCAATTTCAATTCAATTTCAATTCAATTTCAATTCAATTTCAATTCAATTTCAATTCAATTTCAATTCAATTTCAATTCAATTTCAATTCAATTTCAATTCAATTTCAATTCAATTTCAATTCAATTTCAATTCAATTTCAATTCAATTTCAATTCAATTTCAATTCAATTTCAATTCAATTTCAATTCAATTTCAATTCAATTTCAATTCAATTTCAATTCAATTTCAATTCAATTTCAATTCAATTTCAATTCAATTTCAATTCAATTTCAATTCAAAACAGTAAAACAGTAAAACCGTAAAACAGTAAAACAGTAAAACCGTCAAACCGTAGGTTTTTAGTTTTAAATTTATTTTAAACAATTATAGGTTATCCGATTCCGATTCCAATACTCGGTATCGGTATCACTTTCGGTATCATTATCAAAATCGGAAACGAATTAAGAAGAAAATAAATTGGCCATTGCCAAATGGTGACGGCCTTATAATCGAGAGGTCGCAGGTTCGAACCCCACCCATTGCAATATTGACGTGAACCAACTCCAGACACAAGCAAACTTAGCTTAGTTGGAGGTTAACAAGATTGCTAGTAATGTGAATTCCACCTACATTTCTAGTAACCTTTTATAAAAAGAAAAATACTCCGAGTCCTAAGTTGATGCTTAAACAGTTTTTCAAATAAAAATTACAAACATTATTTTTTATAACTACTCGTATCTTTTTGAAACCTAACATTGACAAACCTAACTGCTTTACATAAACGTTAACGTAAACATGACCGTAATCGTTAACAATAGCGGGCAATGCTAGACAGCGATGCGGAAGCGTGAGCGGAAGCGCGAGCGGGAGCGTGAGCGGAAGCGTGAGCAGGAGCTTGAGCGGAAGCGTGAGCGGGAGCGTGAGCGGAAGCGTAAGCGGGAGCGTGAGCGAAAGCGTAAGCGGAAGCGGGAGCGGAAGCGGGAGCGGAAGCGTGAGCGGAAGCGTGAGCGGAAGCGTGAGCGGAAGCGGAAGCGGAAGCGTGAGCGGAAGCGTGAGCGGAAGCGTGAGCGGAAGCGTGAGCGGAAGCGTGAGCGGAAGCGGAATACATAAGCTGAATACATAAGCTGAATACATAAGCTGAATACATAAACATAAACATAAACATAAACATAAACATAAACATAAACATAAACATAAACATAAACATAAACATAAACATAAACATAAACATAAACATAAACATAAACATAAACATAAACATAAACATAAACATAAACATAAACATAAACATAAACATAAACATAAACATAAACATAAACATAAACATAAACATAAACATAAACATAAACATAAACATAAACATAAACATAAACATAAACATAAACATAAACATAAACATAAACATAAACATAAACATAAACATAAACATAAACATAAACATAAACATAAACATAAACATAAACATAAACATAAACATAAACATAAACATAAACATAAACATAAACATAAACATAAACATAAACATAAACAAAAACATAAACATAAACATAAACATAATTATATATAATAACCAGCTAAATTTTTAATTGGCTAAAATAATAACTGGCTTAATTTATAATCAGCTAAAATTATAATTGGCTTAAATAATAACCGGCTAAATTTATAATCAGCTTAAATTATAATTGGCTAAAATAATAACCGGCTAAATTTATAATCGGCTAAAATTATAATTGTCCAAAATTATTATCAGCTAAAAAAATAATTGGCTAAAATAATAACCGGCTAAATTTTTAATTGGCTAAAATTATAATTTGTTTAAATAATAACCGGCTAAATTTATAATCAGCTTAAATTATAATTGGCTTAAATAATAACCGGCTAAATTTTAAATCGGCTAAAATTATAATTTGCTAAAATAATAACCCGCTAAATTTATAATTGGCTAAAATAATAACCAGCTTAATTTATAATCAGCTAAAATTATAATTGGCTAAAATAATAACCGGCTTAATTCATAATCAATTTAAATTATAATTGGCTAAAATAATAACCGGCTAAATTTTTAATCGGCTTAAATTATAATTTGCTAAAATAATAACCGGCTAAATTCATAATCAGCTTAAATTACAATTCGCTAAAATAATAACCGGCTAAATTTTTAATCGGCTAAAATTATAATTGGCTAAAATATTAACCAGCTAAATTTTTAAATGGCTAAAATTATAATTGGCTAATATAATAACCGGCTAAATTTATAATCAGCTTAAATTATAATAAGCTTAAATAATAACCGGCTAAAATTATAATTGGCTTAAATAATAACCGGCTAAATTTATAATCAGCTAAAATTATAATTGGCTAAAATAATAACCGGCTAAATTTATAATCAGCTTAAATTATAATTGGCTAAAATAATAACCGGCTAAATTTTTAATTGGCTAAAATTATAATTTGTTTAAATAATAACCGGCTAAATTTATAATCAGCTTAAATTATAATTGGCTTAAATAATAACCGGCTAAATTTTAAATCAGCTAAAATTATAATTTGCTAAAATAATAACCCGCTAAATTTATAATTGGCTAAAATAATAACCAGCTTAATTTATAATCAGCTAAAATTATAATTGGCTAAAATAATAACCGGCTTAATTCATAATCAATTTAAATTATAATTGGCTAAAATAATAACCGGCTAAATTTTTAATCGGCTAAAATTATAATTTGCTAAAATAATAACCGGCTAAATTTTTAATTGGCTAAAATTATAATTTGTTTAAATAATAACCGGCTAAATTTATAATCAGCTTAAATTATAATTGGCTTAAATAATAACCGGCTAAATTTTAAATCGGCTAAAATTATAATTTGCTAAAATAATAACCCGCTAAATTTATAATTGGCTAAAATAATAACCAGCTTAATTTATAATCAGCTAAAATTATAATTGGCTAAAATAATAACCGGCTTAATTCATAATCAATTTAAATTATAATTGGCTAAAATAATAACCGGCTAAATTTTTAATCGGCTTAAATTATAATTTGCTAAAATAATAACCGGCTAAATTCATAATCAGCTTAAATTACAATTCGCTAAAATAATAACCGGCTAAATTTTTAATCGGCTAAAATTATAATTGGCTAAAATATTAACCAGCTAAATTTTTAAATGGCTAAAATTATAATTGGCTAATATAATAACCGGCTAAATTTATAATCAGCTTAAATTATAATAAGCTTAAATAATAACCGGCTAAAATTATAATTGGCTTAAATAATAACCGGCTAAATTTATAATCAGCTAAAATTATAATTGGCTAAAATAATAACCGGCTAAATTTATAATCAGCTTAAATTATAATTGGCTAAAATAATAACCGGCTAAATTTTTAATTGGCTAAAATTATAATTTGTTTAAATAATAACCGGCTAAATTTATAATCAGCTTAAATTATAATTGGCTTAAATAATAACCGGCTAAATTTTAAATCGGCTAAAATTATAATTTGCTAAAATAATAACCCGCTAAATTTATAATTGGCTAAAATAATAACCAGCTTAATTTATAATCAGCTAAAATTATAATTGGCTAAAATAATAACCGGCTTAATTCATAATCAATTTAAATTATAATTGGCTAAAATAATAACCGGCTAAATTTTTAATCGGCTTAAATTATAATTTGCTAAAATAATAACCGGCTAAATTCATAATCAGCTTAAATTACAATTCGCTAAAATAATAACCGGCTAAATTTTTAATCGGCTAAAATTATAATTGGCTAAAATATTAACCAGCTAAATTTTTAAATGGCTAAAATTATAATTGGCTAATATAATAACCGGCTAAATTTATAATCAGCTTAAATTATAATAAGCTTAAATAATAACCGGCTAAAATTATAATTGGCTTAAATAATAACCGGCTAAATTTATAATCAGCTAAAATTATAATTGGCTAAAATAATAACCGGCTAAATTTATAATCAGCTTAAATTATAATTGGCTAAAATAATAACCGGCTAAATTTTTAATTGGCTAAAATTATAATTTGTTTAAATAATAACCGGCTAAATTTATAATCAGCTTAAATTATAATTGGCTTAAATAATAACCGGCTAAATTTTAAATCGGCTAAAATTATAATTTGCTAAAATAATAACCCGCTAAATTTATAATTGGCTAAAATAATAACCAGCTTAATTTATAATCAGCTAAAATTATAATTGGCTAAAATAATAACCGGCTTAATTCATAATCAATTTAAATTATAATTGGCTAAAATAATAACCGGCTAAATTTTTAATCGGCTAAAATTATAATTTGCTAAAATAATAACCGGCTAAATTTTTAATTGGCTAAAATTATAATTTGTTTAAATAATAACCGGCTAAATTTATAATCAGCTTAAATTATAATTGGCTAAAATAATAATCGGCTAAATTTTAAATCGGCTAAAATTATAATTTGCTAAAATAATAACCCGCTAAATTTTTAATTGGCTAAAATTATAATTTGTTTAAATAATAACCGGCTAAATTTATAATCAGCTTAAATTATAATTGGCTAAAATAATAACCGGCTTAATTTTAAATCGGCTAAAATTATAATTTGCTAAAATAATAACCCGCTAAATTTATAATTGGCTAAAATAATAACCGGCTTAATTTATAATCAGCTAAAATTATAATTGGCTTAAATAATAACCGGCTTAATTTATAATCAATTTAAATTATAATTGGCTAAAATAATAACCGGCTAAATTTTTAATCGGCTAAAATTATAATTTGCTAAAATAATAACCAGCTTAATTCATAATCAGCTTAAATTACAATTGGCTAAAATAATAACCGGCTAAATTTTTAATCGGCTTAAATTATAATTGGCTAAAATATTAACCAGCTAAATTTTTAATTGGCTAAAATTATAATTGGCTAATATAATAACCGGCTAAATTTATAATCAGCTTATATTATAATTGGCTAAAATAATAACCGGCTAAATTTTTAATCGGCTAAAATTATAATTTGTTAAAATAATAACCTGCTTAATTTATAATCAGCTTAAATTATAATTGGCTAGAATAATAACCGGCTAAATTTTTAATCGGCTAAAATTATAATTTGCTAAAATAATAACCGGCTAAATTTATAATCAGCTTAAATTATAATTGGCTAAAATAATACCCGGCTAAATTTTTAATCGGCTAAAATTATAATTTGCATAAATAATAACCGGCTAAATTTATAATCAGCTTAAATTATAATTGGCTAAAATAATAACCGGCTAAATTTTTAATTGGCTAAAATTATAATTTGCTAAAATTATAATTTGCTAAAATTATAATTTGTTTAAATAATAACCGGCTAAATTTATAATCAGCTTAAATAATAATTGGCTAAAATAATAACCGGCTAAATTTTTAATCGGCTAAAATTATAATTGGCTAAAATAATAACCGGCTAAATTTTTAATCGGCTTAAATTATAATTTGCTAAAATAATAACCCGCTAAATTTATAATTCGCTAAAATAATAACCGGCTAAATTTTTAATTGGCTAAAATTATAATTTGTTTAAATAATAAACGGCTAAATTTATAATCAGCTAAAATTATAATTGGCTAAAATAATAACCGCCTAAATTTATAATCGGCTAAAATAATAATTGGCTATAATAATAACCGGCTAAATTTATAATCGGCTAAAATTATAATTGTCCAAAATTATTATCAGCTAAAAAAATAATTGGCTAAAATAATAACCGGCTAAATTTTAAATTGGCTAAAATTATAATTTGTTTAAATAATAACCGGCTAAATTTATAATCAGCTTAAATTATAATTGGCTAAAATAATAACCGGCTAAATTTTAAATCGGCTTAAATTATAATTTGCTAAAATAATAACCCGCTAAATTTATAATTGGCTAAAAAAATAACCGGCTTAATTTATAATCAGCTAAAATTATAATTGGCTAAAATAATAACCGGCTAAATTTATAATCAATTTAAATTATAATTGGCTAAAATAATAACAGGCTTAATTTTTAATCGGCTAAAATTATAATTTGCTAAAATAATAACCGGCTAAATTTTTAATTGGCTAAAATTATAATTTGTTAAAATAATAACCGGCTAAATTTATAATCAGCTTAAATTATAATTGGCTAAAATAATAACCGGTTAAATTTTTAATCAGCTTAAATTATAATTGCTAAAATAATAACCGGCTAAATTTTTAATCGGCTAAAATTATAATTTGTTAAAATAATAACCGGCTTAATTTATAATCAGCTTAAATTATAATTGGCTAAAATAATAACCGGCTAAATTTTTAATCGGCTAAAATTATAATTTGCTAAAATAATAACCGGCTAAATTTATAATCAGCTTAAATTATAATTGGCTAAAATAATACCCGGCTAAATTTTTAACCGGCTAAAATTATAATTTGCATAAATAATAACCGGCTAAATTTTTAATTGGCTAAAATTATAATTTGCTAAAATTATAATTTGTTTAAATAATAACCGGCTAAATTTATAATCAGCTTAAATAATAATTGGCTAAAATAATAACCGGCTAAATTTTTAATCGGCTTAAATTATAATTGGCTAAAATAATAACCGGCTAAATTTTTAATCGGCTAAAATTATAATTTGCTAAAATAATAACCCGCTAAATTTATAATTGGCTAAAATAATAACCGGCTAAATTTTTAATTGGCTAAAATTATAATTTGTTTAAATAATAACCGGCTAAATTTATAATCAGCTTAAATTATAATTGGCTAAAATAATAACCGGTTAAATTTTTAATTGGCTAAAATTTTAATTGGCTAAAATAATAACCGGCTAAATTTTTAATCGGCTAAAATTATAATTTGCTAAAATAATAACCCGCTAAATTTATAATTGGCTAAAATAATAACCGGCTTAATTTATAATTAGCTTAAATTATAATTGGCTAAAAAAATTACTTTTGCTTTTAATACGATTTTGATGATTTTCATGATTGTAGCTTTTACGACTGTTATGATTTTCACGTTTTGTAAGATTTTTACTTTTATACGATTTTATAATTTTTACGATTGTAGCTTATTCGATTTTCACTTTTTTACGATTTTTGCTTTTTATACGATTTTATGTTTTTCATAATTTAACGATATTTACGATTTTCACGGTTTTTAAGATTTTCACGGTTTTTACGATTTTTCATTAGCATTCGCATTCAAATGCAATTCCAATTCAATTCAAATTCAATTCTTATTCAATTACAATTCAATTCCAATTCAATTCCAATTCAATTCCAATTCAATTCCAATTCAATTCCAATTCAATTCCAATTCAATTCCAATTCAATTCCAATACAATTCCAATAAAATTCCAATTCAATTCCAATTCAATTCCAATTCAATTCCAATTCGATTTCAATTATTATTCAATTCAATGTTAGGTTTGGTTTGACAAATTTAGGTGTGTAAATATTAAGTTTGAGAGCGTTACGTTTCAAAATGTTAGGTTTAAATTGTTAGATTAAACAATGTTAGGTTTCACAAGGCTAGGATTATGACTGTTGACTTTACAAGGAAAGGTTTCGTTATAGGTATCGGTATCGGTATCGGTATCTATGTCGGTATCGGTATCGGTATCGGTATCGGTATCGGTATCGGTATCGGTATCGATATCGGTATCGGTATCGGTATCGGTATCGGTATCGGTATCAGTATCAATTCAATTTCGATTCAATTTCAATTCAATTTCAATACAATTTCAATTCAAAGTTTTTAAATATTAGGTTCATAATTGTTAGGTTTAGGAAAATTAGGTTTCGAAAGGTTAGGTTAGTGAATGTTAGGTTTTGAAATGTTAGGTCAGTGAATGTTAGTTTTTCAAAATGGTTTTTAAATGATTGGTTTCAAGAAATAAGGTAAAAGAGATATACACGATCTGACGATTGGAAGGTGATTACGATGCAGCACTCCTACTCCCACTCCCACTCCTGCAAACGTAAACTTGAACGTTAACATAAACGTTAAAAGAAAAACCATTAAAGCTCAAAACCGCAAAATCGTAAAATCGTAAAATCTTAAAATCATAAAATCGTAAAATCGTACAATCGTTAAATCGTAAAACCGTAAAACCGTAAAACCGTAAAACCGTAAAACCGTAAAACCGTAAAACCGTAAAACCGTAAAACCGTAAAACCGTAAAACCGTAAAACTGTAAAACTGTAAAACCGTAAAACAGTAAAACAGTAAAACCGTAAAACAGTAAAACAGTAAAACCGTCAAACCGTAGGTTTTTAGTTTTAAATTTATTTTAAACAATTATAGGTTATCCGATTCCGATTCCAATACTCGGTATCGGTATCACTTTCGGTATAATTATCAAAATCGGAAACGAATTAATAAGAAAATAAATTGGCCATTGCCAAATGGTGACGGCCTTATAATCGAGAGGTCGCAGGTTCGAACCCCACCCATTGCAATATTGACGTGAACCAACTCCAGACACAAGCAAACTTAGCTTAGTTGGAGGTTAACAAGATTGCTAGTAATGTGAATTCCACCTACATTTCTAGTAACCTTTTATAAAAAGAAAAATACTCCGAGTCCTAAGTTGATGCTTAAACAGTTTTTCAAATAAAAATTACAAACATTATTTTTTATAACTACTCGTATCTTTTTGAAACCTAACATTGACAAACCTAACTGCTTTACATAAACGTTAACGTAAACATGACCGTAATCGTTAACAATAGCGGGCAATGCTAGACAGCGATGCGGAAGCGTGAGCGGAAGCGCGAGCGGGAGCGTGAGCGGAAGCGTGAGCAGGAGCTTGAGCGGAGGCGTGAGCGGGAGCGTGAGCGGAAGCGTGAGCGGAAGCGGAATACATAAGCTGAATACATAAGCTGAATACATACACATAAACATAAACATAAACATAAACATAAACATAAACATAAACATAAACATAAACATAAACATAAACATAAACATAAACATAAACATAAACATAAACATAAACATAAACATAAACATAAACATAAACATAAACATAAACATAAACATAAACATAAACATAAACATAAACATAAACATAAACATAAACATAAACATAAACATAAACATAAACATAAACATAAACATAAACATAAACATAAACATAAACATAAACATAAACATAAACATAAACATAAACATAAACATAAACATAAACATAAACATAAACATAAACATAAACATAAACATAAACATAAACATAAACATAAACATAAACATAAACATAAACATAAACATAAACATAAACATAAACATAAACATAAACATAAACATAAACATAAACATAAACATAAACATAAACATAAACATAAACATAAACATAAACATAAACATAAACATAAACATAAACATAAACATAAACATAAACATAAACATAAACATAAACATAAACATAAACATAAACATAAACATAAACATAAACATAAACATAAACATAAACATAAACATAAACATAAACATAAACATAAACATAAACATAAACATAAACATAAACATAAACATAAACATAAACATAAACATAAACATAAACATAAACATAAACATAAACATAAACATAAACATAAACATAAACATAAACATAAACATAAACATAAACATAAACATAAACATAAACATAAACATAAACATAAACATAATTATATATAATAACCAGCTAAATTTTTAATTGGCTAAAATAATAACTGGCTTAATTTATAATCAGCTAAAATTATAATTGGCTAAAATAATAACCGGCTAAATTTATAATCAGCTTAAATTATAATTGGCTAAAATAATAACCGGCTAACTTTTTAATCGGCTAAAATTATAATTGGCTAAAATAATAACCGGCTAAATTTTTAATTGGCTAAAATTATAATTGGCTAATATAATAACCGGCTAAATTTATAATCAGCTTAAATTATAATAAGCTTAAATAATAACCGGCTCAAATTATAATTGGCTTAAATAATAACCGGCTAAATTTATAATCAGCTAAAATTATAATTGGCTAAAATAATAACTGGCTAAATTTATAATCGGCTAAAATAATAATTGGCTATAATAATAACCGGCTAAATTTTTAATTGGCTAAAATTATAATTTGTTTAAATAATAACCGGCTAAATTTATAATCAGCTTAAATTATAATTGGCTAAAATAATAACCGGCTAAATTTTAAATCGGCTAAAATTATAATTTGCTAAAATAATAACCCGCTAAATTTATAATTGGCTAAAATAATAACCGGCTTAATTTATAATCAGCTAAAATTATAATTGGCTAAAATAATAACCGGCTTAATTTATAATCAATTTAAATTATAATTGGCTAAAATAATAACCAGCTAAATTTTTAATTGGCTAAAATTATAATTGGCTAATATAATAACCGGCTAAATTTATAATCAGCTTAAATTATAATAAGCTTAAATAATAACCGGCTAAAATTATAATTGGCTTAAATAATAACCGTCTCAGAGGCGCGCGCCGACACCCGCGCGCTCCTCCGCCTCGGGTCCATCGAATACGGGGCGGGGACTTCCCCAAGTCACTCGCCCCTGGACCCATTCATGGGGGGCGAAAAAGGGCGTTGTCCGCCCTTCTCCAGCGCCCGGTGCGCCTTCTGCGGCCCGGGAAGGGAGTCGAGATCTCCCTTTCCCGTTCCGCAGCTTCCTTCTGCGACATCACGTCCTCGCAGAAGGACACCACCGCGTCCCACGACTCTGCGCTGCCGACCATCCTCCGTACTACGGCCGGCAGCGACAGACCGGTTTTGAGCTTTAATGGTTTTTCTTTTAACGTTTATGTTAACGTTCAAGTTTACGTTTGCGGGAGTGGGAGTGGGAGTAGGAGTGCTGCATCGTAATCACCTTCCAATCGTCAGATCGTGTATATCTCTTTTACCTTATTTCTTGAAACCAATCATTTAAAAACCATTTTGAAAAACTAACATTCACTGACCTAACATTTCAAAACCTAACATTCACTAACCTAACCTTTCGAAACCTAATTTTCCTAAACCTAACAATTATAAACCTAATATTTAAAAACTTTGAATTGAAATTGTATTGAAATTGAATTAAAATTGAATTGAAATTGAATTGAAATTGAATTGAAATTGAATTGAAATTGAATTGAAATTGAATTGAAATTGAATTGAAATTGAATTAAATTGAATTGAAATTGAATTGAAATTGAATTGATATTGAATTGAAATTGAATTGAAATTGAATTGAAATTGAATTGAAATTGAATTGAAATTGAATTGAAATTGAATTGAAATTGAATTGAAATTGAATTGAAATTGAATTGAAATTGAATTGAAATTGAATTGAAATTCAATTAAAATTGAATTGAAATTGAATTGAAATTGAAATTGAAATTGA
The DNA here is from genome assembly GCA_932294365.1 of Diachrysia chrysitis. Taxonomy (NCBI): domain Eukaryota; kingdom Metazoa; phylum Arthropoda; class Insecta; order Lepidoptera; family Noctuidae; genus Diachrysia; species Diachrysia chrysitis. The sequence goes on along the minus strand of OW028654.1, from coordinate 13,278,869 downwards.
ATTGAAATTGAATTGAAATTGTATTGAAATTGAATTGAAATTGAATTAAAATTGAATTGAAATTGAATTGAAATTGAATTGAAATTGAATTGAAATTGAAGTGAAATTGAATTGAAATGAAATTGAAATGAAATTGAATCGAAATTGAATCGAAATTGAATTGAAATTGAATTGAAATTGAATTGAAATTGAATTGAAATTGAATTGAAATTGAATTGAAATTGAATTGAAATTGAATTGAAATTGAATTGAAATTGAATTGAAATTGAATTGAAATTGAATTGAAATTGAATTGAAATTGAATTGAAATTGAATTGAAATTGAATTGAAATTGAATTGAAATTGAATTGAAATTGAATTGAAATTGAATTGAATTGAAATTGAATTTGATAGAAGAATATGATTCAATAATTAAGGATACTATATACCGGGTGATGCAAAACATGTATGTTATGCGAGAAACCCTATATTGTTTGATACACTATAAAGTATTTTGGAAGGTCGCCATGGTAATTTTCAGTTTTAAACAATTTTGTTTTTGTCTCACAAAATACAAATAATATTTTAATTTTACTATGCCGCTGCAACCCTATCGATAGGGCGGAGCCAAAAAACACCGTAGGTATGTAGGCATTGGCGCGTCCTTGAACCTCGCCAGCTGTTGCCTCGTCGTTGCTTTAAACCACACATAAGTATACCATGGCTAATTAACGCACGAGTTAAAGTATCAGTAATTATTGACTTTGTAGATTTCTACATACCATTTTCCTTTTCGTCTCCTGCGCAGTTTTATTAAGAGTTAACAAAAGGTCGCGTCACTCATAGTTTTAGTACATGAAAGTATTCACAATAGCGATAACAAACACAACACATACACAGAACTTAAGTCTTTACTAAAATGGTTCGATATGCCTAGTGAAAGTGGCCTCATCACTCCACAAAATAAGCCTACCGAAGTTTGGGTCAGCACGGATTCGGTCTTGGTACCACTAGCAAAAATCGATGCGTGGTCTGTAATCCGCCTCAATCAGTTCCTAGGTCCGTTGGTAGTGGGGTATGGGTGTTGTCTGCCTCTCTTTAAAGCACGCCAGGCACTAGTCTGGGTCACACCTAAACTCACTCTCACTCGAACCTACACACATTATCATATCATAATATTCGTTATTCGCATATTCAGACATGATTCCGCACTAAATTCACTGCAGTCCAACGCGAAATTAGATGACATGCATTCAGTTCGAAAGCATAAAGTGAACTAGCAAAATTACTTCCATTATCCATATTAGCCTACAGCGTACCTACACAGTTTTAGGGATCGTTATGTAATTAGAGAATTCCGATAGGTAAATACTATTTTTAAAATATGGCGTTCTTATCACTTTGGATAAAACATACACATCACGACACATGGTTACATTGTCGCTGTCACTGTAGCATCGAAAGACGGGCTCCTAGGTGCAGGCACACTGTAAGTTACCTACACTACCAACATTTTGCTTATGGTATTTTTGTCCCATGATGTGATGAGGGGCGAGTCAAACTTGTAATATCTAGGTAAACTTGTAATATTAATTACTTTTAGTGCTTAAAGAATGCTATTTTGCTTATTTTCTGTAATTTTTAAATGAAAAAGAGATGAAAAGAAATTGAAACAGGTCGAATTAGGTATGATTGAATACAGTTTCAGAAAAGCTCAAAAAGAATAACCGGCCTTGAAATAAAATCTAAAAATGTTCAGGTTGTAGATCATAAATTAATTTAAAACAATAAATTGTACGGAATCTTTTTAACTACACGATATCGAAGTCGGTGACAAGCGGCAAACTTAAAAGCTTGTGCCGACGATATTTACGACGGCGAGTACAAAAGAGGCGGCATGTAGCAAAGAATTTTGTATTTTATGCTTTAAAAATTCTTTCGGATTATGGATCCAATAAGAAAGCCGGAAAAAATGGGCGTGATGGTGTAGTGTAGGCAGTGGCGTAGCTACCGGAGGGCTAGACGGGGCTGTGCCCCGGGGCCCCCAAGCTCGGGGGGCCCAAGGACTCAGACTTACATCGTTTGTAAGTCAGAGTCCGAGAGCCCCCTTTTGTTTTTTTAATTTGTACATAATTAACAAATCACAATTACCTATTTATCGTCACCGGGAATCATATAATTATCGATACTTAACTATTTTAAGACGATTGTAAGCATATTCCATTACTACGTTCATAGACAAACATAATACAAAGTTTTTGATCCAAGTTGTAGAAGATTTTAAATTTAAGGAAAACCTTCTTAATAGATATATGTATTTGAATGAGTATTTTGTTGTTTTTCATATTGTGTGTTTCTTTTATAAGACAATAAGGTTAAAAATGGGTTTTACAGTCTGATGAAGACGCTAAGACGTGATTTTTTTGTTGACAAGTAAGGAAAAATCCACATAATTCATAACAATCCTAATGATAGTATTCGTACGAATGTTTGACGGAAACGGAAGCTTTTGTCTCGTTTTTACTTTCTAGTGAGCAAATTCGCAAAGCTTCGAGCCGCATACATGTGTAGTCGGAGCATTATAGGTAGTATAGGTTTGCCACGGTAATATTATCTATCAGTATTGTAAATCGACCCTATTTTTGAAATACAGTCGCGTGGTACGTATAGGCGTGTGGACTGGGTGACTGAAAAGGACATATATTATCCACTAGCTTTTGCCAGCGACTTCGTCCGCGTTTCCGTCGTTTTTCGCAAAAAAGTAGCATATGTCCTTCCTCACTGTTCAGTGGTTTTGATGTAACAGACAGATTAACTTTCGTATTTTAGTAGGGAAATATAATATATCACGTTACACAAAAATAATCCTTATAGCATGATTCAGTATTCACGCGCGACGGCGTGATGGCTTATTATCGTATTTCATGTATAAGTTTGGTGTTTCTATACCGATTTCTATGATTCTTTTTTTATTGAATAGGTAATAATGTAAACTTTTTTTAATTAGGGATGAGTGAGAGTATAATAAACGTAAGAGTAAACAAATATAATCAGAAATCTCCGAACTGCTAAGCTATCGGGAGTTACACGTGTTATTGTGAGTCAACCATAAAATATAGACATATGCTGTTGTGGGATATTTTTTAGATAATTTTATGTAGAACATTTCCGTCATACATGATTTCTATGTAGCTTTAACCATTAAGGCTGCATACGCGACGGAAGCTTAAAAAATACCGTTTTCCCAACATTTCCCTTCACTGCTCTGCTCCTATTGATTGTAGCGTGATGAAAAGTATACTATAACCTGCCCAGGAGTATGAAGAATAATTGTACCAAGTTTCGTTAAAATCCGTCCAGTAGTTTTCGTTTCTATAAGGAACATACAGACAGACAGACAGACAGACAGACAGACAGACAGACAAAAATTTTACTGATTGCATTTTTGGCATCAGTATCGATCACTAATCACCCCCTGATAGTTATTTTGAAAATATATTTGATGTACAGAATTGACCTCTCTACAGATTTATTATAAGTATAGATTAAGTCCACCAAATACTTAAAAAAGAAAATAAAACTCGTATTTTTTCTTTTATGAAATCAATAAAAAATGACAAAGTTAAAACGCTTTAAAGTTCAGGAGAGCCCCCTGTGACGTCACGTCTTGGTAAAAATTGTAGCTAGAAGTGACGTCACGCGATATTTCCTTTTACTGTATCTTCCTCATTATTTGTTTAAGTAAAAAGGAAAAAATACGTGTTTAATATTTTTTAATCGAATATGTGACGATTAAATTAAAAAAAAATGTCCACATATTTCGAGTTTCTGTCTAGTTTAGTGAATGTATTTTGTGATTGTATTTTTTTATTTAAACATCAAAATACGTTGTGAATTAAATAGAAAGTGTTCAATAAAAATGCATGTTCTTTTTTTATCAGTAGAATTAATTTAAAAACCAAGCTTATAATATGTTTAATTTAGGACTAAATAACAAATCATTTTGATAAATTTGCGACCGAAAAATATTTGCGCTTCGACTGAGACGTACGATGTACGAAGATTTTTTTGATTAAAATAAGTACTTGTATTTATTTTGTTTAAAAAACAAACACCGTCTGTTCGTCACGGGGCTGGTAATATTCGCGACTGGTTGCATGCCGAGCGCATCTTGAGATACGAGGCCCGTAGGTAGCTCGCGCTTCGTTCGTTTATATATCTAAGATTAGGCCCAAACACACTCTCTGCTCCCATCTGCTTTTCCAAGAAGCATTTGAGTTAGCCACCAGTAGCAATACAAAACACAACCGCCGTATGTTACGTCCTCGCCGGCGAGGCCCGTCGGTATAAATAATTGCAACGTAAATGTTACCCCAAGTCCCTAGATCAAGCTGGCCCGAGCCGGCCAAACTAGCAATAAAAATATGTCCTTAAATAATAAAAACTTAGATCCAGCCCTCCCTTGCTATTTTTACCTTATTATGATTGTTAGCAACGCACTAAGTCGAGGTCGTCTTAGTGAACGTTGCTAATGTAGTTAGTTTTTCTATTGCTCTAGCTCAGCCTTTCCCAAAGTGGGCGATAACGCCCCCTTGTGGGCGCTGCAGGCCTAAAGGGGGGCGGTAAGAGACTCAGAAAAAAAATCAAATCTCCGCTAATATAGCTCACAATAATTAATTTAATTCGAAGTTATAGTGGTTTTTAAGTTAGTGAAAATATGGGGGAGCTAAAGAATAATTTATTCTCAAAGTGGGCAGTAGACAAAACAAGTTTGGGAACCCCTGCTCTAGCTGGAGGCCTTTAAGGTTCTCCCGAAAAGTCCAGTGAAGCAGTCAAAGCCTGCGCTCAGGCTAACTGCGTAAATCTCTTCCAGAAAAAAATGTTTATTTGAAGTTACAATACTGATAAATAATATTACCGTGCTAATGCCCTCTGTCAATCGATATACATTGCATTCGGTACACGACGAATACGGAACCAACGAATTTAAATAGTTTACTTGGGGCCCTAGTTTTATTTTTGCCCCAGGGCCTTTGGTTACCTAGCTACGCCACTGAGTGTAGGTAATCGTTTTACATTGGTTGCTTTTTAACCAATCAGTAATGTGTAAATGTACTTCGCCAAAGAGTAACGAAACAGTTTTAAAAGACTGGTACCTATTAAACAAAATAATGAAATTAGTTTATTAATAAAAGTTACTCATAGCTTTTTAATTTATTTTCGTAGCGAGCTACAATTTTTTTTTTCCTAACTTTATAGCATTAGTAGTTATGTAAAAACCTACTAAGGTTATGTTTTAACTAGAGTTTTATGCAGATGTATGTACATACTTGCGTACATACTTCTACTCTGCGTAGGCATTTCGCATACCATACCCGTAGAGGAATTTAACGCCAAATTTGATTTTAATAAAATATCCACAACTTGCCTCTCTGATGCAAGGAAATTATAGGCCTTTAACTATGATGTGTCATGTGTCGTATCTGTCGAATTCATCACTATATCAAAGAAGTTCAACAGAGTTCAAACAATTTTAAGGTTGATGCCATCAAACATGTGGACAAAAACATAACATCTCGAAATCATTAAAAATCCTTAAAGAATATTGTTGGGATTTCACCTAACGCTTAATAATGTGCAAAAGAATATGGGGTTCCCGGGATAACATACATGTTCTGCATCACCCTGTATAGTAGGCACTGCCTAATTGCCTATAAGGTATGCAGGCCACTATAAAAGTAGGCTTAAATTCTGGAGTCTGCGAGCTATTCTGGCTTCAAAAACAGTTCGAGTTACACTATATTATAATGGACCTTTTTATCTTAAATAAAAGCGCCCGCGACAGCATTATACCTATCTTTTAAAATTGATTCACTATAACCTTTTTTATGGTTATCAAATTTCTAACATAATGCAATTATTGCGAAGGTATTTTATAAACATGATATTAATCCTTATTCAAATAAATACGTTATTCATAACAAGAATTAAATTTTTAAACATAATTGCCTTTTGCAGAATTTGATTTCAATTAATATCTTAGGAGATAATTGTACCTTTAAAATAACTCCGCAACAAAATAATGATCAAGTGCTACGTAAATACCTGTTAATCTCAGGAACATCCAGACCAATTTTACTGTCAGATAGCTAATTATGGTTTTGAGCTGAGGTTATATTACACGTACTATCTTTTACACTAACATTTTATTTTTATGGTTTCGTGCAAAACATGATAAACCTTTGAAACTAAAACACACGGACAAAGTCATGGGGGACAGCCATTGTTTAATAAAATATACAAACTATACACCTATCGCTTGTATATTTTAGTATTTACTGTAGCTAAGCATTAAAGAATTTGAGTTTTAAAACAAATTTATTTTCAATCTTATCTAATATCACAAATTGGTTCGTTTTAGTAATAATTACAAGAATCATTTACATAACATGAACATCGATTGTCGATTTAGTATTGGCACATAAAGTTTATAAAGATATCTATCTGCGTAGCTCACCATCAACACTGCACGTAAGGCGTGCATTTGTAAAAATTTACACGAGCACGGGTATGCGGCGGGTTCTGGTGCGCGGCGGCTGCTCGCGCTATAAGGGCTCGGGAGCCGTCAGCACCGCCACGGCTAGCGCCACGTGCGCCGGCGCGCGCACCTCGCCCGTCGGGAACGGTGGCAACCCGCGCAGCCCCGCCAGCCGCCGCGCCTCCAGCCTGACGCCGTTGTCCACCGCCTGTACCGCCTGAGCCATCCCGCTCTCGTCCGTCTGCACCTGTCGGTCGGATGACGTCCGCTCTGCCAAAAGTTTTATTATACCATATAACCATTTTATTATAGAATAAATAAGGTTTTATATATAAATTTGAGATTGAGATTTACATATAAATTGAAAATCACCAAGTGACAGATACTGACCCGTGTCGTTGAGCGTGGAGAGATCTGTGGAGGGCGTGAGGTCGGGGGCGCGCGGCAGAGGAGCGGTGCCGACAAGCGCTGCGCACACCACGCCGTGCCGTGCGCCGCAAGCGCCGCCGCCGCCGCCCACTGAGCGCCACCGCGGGGGCATTAGGCTAGCGCGTACGTTACGCTCCGGGTGAACGATGATTATGTACAACTATAAACAGTTTTCGGCGATAGAGCGTTACGAGAAGATAATTATGTTGTTGTATAATTAAAGGTACGGTATCTTATTTACCTTAGGAGAGAACAAGCAGACGAGTGTTACGCTGGCGCTGAGCGAGATGGTGACGGCCATGCTGGTGACTCGCAGCGGCACGTGGCTCGCCGTGCCGAAGTACAGTGGCACGAACGCCAGCCAGATCACGCACGTCGTGTACATCGTGAAACCTGCATTCATGTATGGAATTTAAGTTGCGCATGCGCAAGTATGGACCTGTGCTACAGAGCGGGACTCATACTAACCGATGTGTTTGCTTTCATTGAATGCTTCTGGGATTTTTCGCGTGAGCACAGCATACACGGTGCACACCACGATAAGCACGACGGGATAGAAGAAAGCGATGGTGTAAGAGGCATCGATGTACGAATCGCAGACTAGCATGTTGTCCTCGCGTGTCGGGTAGTGGTGAATAGCGCGCGCGGGGGATATGATCTGCCACACCACAACTATGACTACCTGCAAGGCGCACATGTTATACCCACCATTATCTATACAGCACTGAATAAACAAGCTATATCCACATCACCATCTGTCATCGAGTCAGTCATACCTTACCTGGATTGATACCAGAACAGAACATATGAAGAGCTGAGACTTGGGAGATATAAGCGAAGGTCTTCGCGCCGAGTGCTTGCTGGCATCGAAGATGCGCGCGATCCTGTTGGTCTTCGTGAGTAGAGCGGCATACACCACGGTGAAACAAAACCCAGTGCCGAAGCTAAAACACGAGATATGCAGTCTAAACATCTTCCGCTTGAACGTTCTATTGTTAACATTGAACCTATATCTATTTATTTAACATAGGATTACTTTGCCCAGTAAGTCTATAAGGAAATTATAAAATGTTGCATGTTATGTCTTTTCAGTAATTAATACTCTCCCTCTATAAGAGGTGTACATAATATTAGTTTCAGAAAGATGTAACAAGATACGTTACCGTTGTAGTGAGCAAAGAACATCGGTAGGTCTGAAGACGAGAGCGAAGGTGACGAGGTAGCACATCATGATACCAGCCAACAACACGAAGGAGAGCTCGCGACCGCTGGCGCGCACCACCGGTGTATCGCCGCGTAGCCCCCACATTACCAGTACGAACCTGCACACACGCGCAGGGTTACACGTACAGTCACATACGAGCTGCACCCACACTCCATTTGCACCGCACACACTCACGTGGTGAGCAGCATGCCGAGCGCCGAGAAGGCCATGGCGCCGATAGCGGCGGGCGAATCAGGCCGCAAGTACAGCTCAGGCACGGGCGCACAGAGCATGCGCGATGCGCTCGGCAGCGTGCCCAGAGGACACTCCTCGCACGCCGTCTCCTTGTCCGGCGACCGGATCTGACCACAACACAGTCACCACGCATTATCATCATCAACATTCTACATAAGGTACAGAGGACCGAGGCCGATGATCAAAACTATTAGTGTTATAAGAAGCGATGCTGACCTCATACTGCGTGCAGTTGAAGCAGTGCCAGCAGCAGCTCTCTCCCTCCACGTATTGTTTGGCCTGTCCCAACTCGCACTCCGCGCTGCACACCGACTCCGGCGGGTGACGCTCGTTCCACTTGAACTGTATTTCTAAACAAGGGCAAAAGTCTAAATAGCAAGATGTCTCGCAATAGTTTATGTAGGTACCATAGGGGTTGGTGGTACGCAGTTGTGGATAGTACCTACCGTTCATATCCAGTTCGAGCTCGCCGTCCAGGTACCTGCCCACTTTCATCCAGCGGTACACGCCGGCCGACACTTGCTTGAAGTGCAGAATGTTGTAGCGCGCGGGACCGTCGCCGTTACTGTCGAAGTGGAACTCATCACCACTGAGTCCTGCAATACTTTCCCATTACTTACCATGAAATATCGTATCTAATAAGTTATATAGGTACTTGTACCATTACAGTACATTAGTGAGGCGGAAGACGATTGTTTATTATAATTATGTAAATTTTAAAGGTGAGACCTATGAAGCGCACTTGTCGCAGGTAGCGTAGTAATGTGGCGCCACTAGCGGGGCGCATCGCGTCGCAGAGCCCCGGTTTGCCGTCGCACAGCTCGCGGTGCATGTCCCTGCAACACACAGGCAGGTGAGCGGCGGCCGCGTATGCGCGTGTGACGGGCGCGAGTGGGCGGCGGGCGCACCTGATGGCGTGCGCGAAGGCGAGCACGGCGTCCGTCACGAACTGCAGCTGCGCCTCGAACTCGATGTTGTCGGCGGACAGCCGCTCGGCGCCAGAGCACACTCGTTCATACTGCACGTTGTACGGCGTGCGCGCGCTACCAGGGTAGCGACACTTGAACTGATCTTCCCAAAATTCTAAAACAATCAGTGATGTTTTAGTCGCAGCTTAGTAAAACAACTATTACATTGTCAACTTACGAATCGTATAATGTTAATGAAAGCTAAGTTAAATTAATATAATTACGATAAAAATAAATTACCGACAAACCAGGGGTTCCTAGGGTTGTTCTCGACGGTGAGATTGAGAAAATACTCTCGGAAGCCACGCACTTGGTTAGCCTGCGGCTGGACGCTGATGGTGCCTTCGACAGCGGCTTCGTTTCCCTCGGAGACCAGCGCACGCGCGCTCCACCCGTCGGAGCCGACCCAGCCAAAGGCGTCGGTGGCACGCAGGCGGCCCACCGCCGCCATCACGCCAGCCACCTCCTGGTCCGAGCCGAAGACGATCACCCCTGCAGTGCATTAGTCCAGTCAGTGTGTGTCGGATGTGCCGTACGTACAAAGTCTGTGTGTGTGAGAGTATCACCTCTAGCGCGGGGCCTGGACAGCAGTCTCGCCACGATTGCGTCGTAAGCGCGCTCATCCGCTTCACCAGAGTCCTTTACTAGCCGCTCTTTCACGGCGATGCATATGTCGTTTCGAGCAAGAAGCGTTTCTAGCTCTTCAAAAGCCTAGAGTCAAATACCCGAAGTAAAATTTTATTATAATTATAAAGTAATACAACTAAATTGAACACAGTGTTGCAAACACATTCGAATTCGATGTGTGGCAAACTTAGGTTTATCATGTGAGTACTTTATACTATTACAAGAAGTGAATCGTTCATGATGAAAAACACTTACCCGTTGTTTTACAATGGGTAGGTGTTTTTCATATAATTATCCGCCATTAATATTCATCACATTATATTTCAGCCATTACTGAGACAGGTGTCAATAATACATTTGCCTTACTTTGATACCGTAGTTAGACTCTTCGTATATAATTGAAACATAACGCCAGCCGAGTTTTTTGACGATCTCGACCATGGCGCGCACCTGGTGTAGGTCGGACGGGATCGTGCGCGTGAAGTACTCGAAGCGCGCCTTGTTCGACAGCTCCGGGGACGTAGAGAAGAATGAAACCTGCGGGAGAGGACATTTCTCTAGTGGAGGGGATGCTAATGTTGTAGCTAGTAGGGTGGTAACACGCGCGCTAGTGGTACCTGCGGGATTTTGAAGAGGCGCAGTAGGTTGGCGACCTGCACGGAGGTGACGCTGGACGCGGCGCCCACCACGCCCGAGATTACCTTCCTTACCGCCGTCGCGTTGCACGCGTACTCTGCGTCGTCGATGTTACTGATGGACCCTGCAAAATTCGCATGCCACTACCACTCAGAACGTTATTATTATTAAGTATTCTATATGCTTACAATGATTATGCTGTTTAGGTAACCTAAAATACCATTTACAGAAATATTGTATATTACGTCTTAGTCACTGACCGAGTCGTAATATATAGGCAGGCAGGCAATACGTATTACCTTTGATGAAGTCAAGGGCCATCTCCAGGCCGTAGGTGTCGTTGTCGCAGTCGTCCAGCACGTGCGCGCCGAGACGCACGGCGGGCGGAGTGAGGCCGGCGCGCGCCGCCGCGTCCATCGCGAACAGCATGGCCTCCAGCGCCTGCACGCCGCCCTGCGCCATCACCGGCCCGCACGTCGCGCCCTCCGACCGGCTATGCACCTGCCACGACACACGCACCGTGATCGGCATCTTAAAGTATCTCACTTTTAAAATAAACTTGCGGAAAATGATCAGCTTTATTAACAGATTATTGAAACCTGAAGACATGAGAACAGTGGTAAATTATGATAATAAATATTATTTTAAAGGACAAGTCAAGAGGGCGTCGTTTTAAGGACACAAAAAACAAATGGTAAGAAATGCCTAAGAAAACAATACGGGGATGGAAGGGACTTTATGAAACACCGTTGACTTTAGCACTGTAAATTATCTATTTTGGGAAGTAAAAACGATCGATAACATAAAATTTGTAATTAACCAAATTTTTTTGCATACTAATATGAAATCATACGATTAATTGAATTCTAATTATAAACAAAATTATTATTTAAGAAACTAAGGAATCTGTTATTATTTATGAATATATTATTATATGTATAAAACATAATCAGGTAAGTGCATGTAAACATTATCATAGTTACATATGCACATTTATTGTCATGTTGCATTTTACAAAGTGATAAAGTAGAATCTTGGAATTAAATCATTATTGAGTCGTAATTAAATAATAGAACGAAAAGCTTAAACCTCAGGCAGGACTTGAACCTGCGACCACTAGCTTGACGCGCCAGTTGCTTTACCAACTAAGCTACCGAGGTCACTGACTGCGTGAGAACGCCGTTTTGTTTTAAATAATTTATAATATTTTTATGGATGACAATGTTTTCTTAAGGTTCTCACCATCATAAGGCCGCCCAGGATGATGTCTCCCTCGACGACGGCGGCGTGCTTCACGGGCCACAGCGTCTCGTTCTCGGATACTTTTTTCTTTGGGATGAGTCTTGTCTCACGACGGTTACTCATTGGTGCATTGGTTGATGATGCTAATAAGCTCTTTGATTTTCTAGATGGCTTTCCTTTAACTCTAGGTTTTGCACTCGTTGATAGTATTTTTGGAGTTAAGATATTAAAACTTTCAGTAGGTATTAAACGTGCTGGAATTGTAAAACTATTGACCAAAGTGGTCGCAGATTCGGAATCGGTGGCAGCGACAGAAGTGGGAGCGACATGCCCGGCGGCCTGCGGCAGTTGCCCGCCGTATAGGGAAGATGCACTCGGCCTTTGTTCGTCCTCCTGTTTGCTTTTGTATTTCCTTTTCTTAAACATTTTAGAAATGTCAAAAGTGCCAATAAGCGAATGTGACTCTCTCTTATACCTGTAGAGCCTTTTCGGAGCAAAATTTTCAAGTAAAACAAGAAGGTCTCGAGGGTGAATCGAATGTGATTCATTTACGAAAATTTCCGTGAAATTGAGTAGTTCATACTCATAATCAAATGCCAAGTTTTGTACAAGTGGAATACGAAGCCTGTGGTCGTGCTGCACCGCGTGCAACAGATGTTGCACATCAGCTAGCACTAGGGAGTGGTTAGAAACGGAATGACGGGCAAGCGCGGCGTGCTGCGGAGGGGCCAGCACCAGCAGCGCCAGCGTCACGCAGCGCAGCATGGTGCCGCGCAGACCGTCCGACTCGTCCGCGGGTCTCGCGCGCTCACCTCTCACATCGGCAGCAGACAGCCGACTCGCGCAGGAACCTGCTCACTAGCATGGCGATCACAACACACCGCGTATTCACAAAAGCGCGAATCTCTAAACAGTATTCGTATAACAAAAAAAAAACATTATTTTCGTAATAAAAAAGTTATGGGACGTCTAGCGTGATTAAGGATGTGTCATTGCGATTTAATTTATGTGTACTATTTTTAGAAAAATGTGGCAACTTACACTTTTTCATTTAACTGTAACTACTAAACAAAGTCCTCGTGTTATAACTTAAAGTTTGAGTTGAGCTGTACTTAGTAAACACAACTTCATGTCATGCAGTGGTAGTTATACGGACGCGTATTTACAAAACAAAGTAAGAGTCGAGGTAAGGGGTTCGCGCGCAGCGTCGGGCGCGTGCTGTCGGCGCGGAGCGAGGCCGCGGAGTGCCGCGCGCCGCCGCCCGGCGCCCGCTCGCGGCGGCGGCTCGCGTGTCGGTACCACACCAGTAACTAGTGTTTAACTCTAACTTATTTTACTGCTAGTTATTAAATTGCATAAATTCCATGACCTACAACGACGTCTTACATATTCTTACGAAGACACATATTGTAAGAAGTTGTATTATTAAAAAAAAAACATAAATATCCCGATCGCTAAGAGACATTATTTAATTATTAGCAATTCCAATTCCAATTTAAATTTAAACACAGGTTGCATATGTTTTTGTAAACCAAAAACCCTTTATATTGATACCTTACTCGATAGGTTTGGAACTAAAAAACATATATTAACGACTTACAGCAAAGCTAAACTAATCCCCAAAATTCCAACATTAAAATGATTATTTTTCAAACACCTACCTATGGACATAAGTACAGGTTTATGAGACGAGTCTAACGATACGTTATCTGTAAATTACTCAACCGTAACTGAAAATCCATCTAGCCGTTTGGAAGATACGAGGTAATAAATAAATTTACAAACATTGAAACAAAAATATAGAAACACAAGATACAACTAAAATACATCACCCTTACTTGGTAATCGGGTAAAAAAGTAAATGCATTTTTGAAGTAAAACTTCTTTAGGCGCGACTAGGGAGTAACTCAGATTTTTTTTCTGACGGAAGTAACGCTTACTATAGTCTGTGTAGTTTCCGCCATTTAAAAATAATAATTCTGATTGGTTGTAAGTATATGTCATATACTACACGCTTCTTGACTTATACGCCAGCTAGTGGCAAATATCATAATCAATTAGGATTATTTATTTTCAAATTGTCAAACGGATCAATTGTGAATAGCAAAGTGAATGAAAAATTCAACAGTTTTAAAAACATTATTTTAAATTGCAAAATTTTTTGAAAATCTCTAAATATACTTGTTTATTGAAGTAAAACTTCTTTAGGCGCGACTAGGGAGTAACTCAGATTTTTTTTCTGACGGAAGTAACGCTTCCGCCATTTAAAAATAATAATTCTGATTGGTTGTAAGTATATGTCATATACTACACGCTTCTTGACTTATACGCCAGCTAGTGGCAAATATCATAATCAATTAGGATTATTTATTTTCAAATTGTCAAACGGATCAATTGTGAATAGCAAAGTGAATGAAAAATTCAACAGTTTTAAAAACATTATTTTAAATTGCAAATTTTTTTGAAAATCTCTAAATATACTTGTTTATTTATTACTTTTAAAATAAGTAAATTAAAAATAAATTTTCTGACAATTGCGACATTTTATAATATTCAATAACAAGGTTATAAAGTTTTACTTCAATCGCGCGTAAAGGTTACACGCACACACTTTTTTTTTCATAATTGTTTAAAGTGTCAATATCTCAGCATTGGCTACTAGTTCATTGGAATTAAAAACGCTCCCAAACATTTTGGATACATAATTCAATGATCTACTACTTTGTGTTATTGTATTTTTTGTTTACAGTTACAACAGCTGTTTACGAGATAAATGCAAAAAACCGACATTATGAACCTTTGACACCACACTTTGTTGTTGCCTAACCTTCGAGGACTTTTCACATTTTGTTAGTAATTTTGTAATAGTAAATAAAACATTAAAGAGTAGTGTATTTAAAACTTTAATGAATGTTTAGCCTATACTAATTAATGTAACTTCAAATGTCTATTTGACAAGGCTGTAGGATTCATGTTTTGAAATGATTAAGATCAATTTAACTATTTAATGGCTTGATTTAAAAAACAAACTCAATAATTTAGTGATACAGTCCTTTTAAAATAGAAAAATGATCTAGTAAATTATTGATAACTTCAAAATCTTTTTTTACAAGAGAATTTGACGTCATTACTGACATGCGGTTATCGTGGGTGCCAATCTGTTAACTGCCACAATGTGAATCAGCTAGTTATGATTTATTGTACGACCATATATACGACTAGCAGCCCGCCTCGGTTTCGCATGGGTATTTAATAAAAAAAAAATACGAAATAATAAAATATAATATAGGCTATGTCACCCGGGAATGGTGTGGCTTCCCTGCAGTGAGAGAATTTTTCAAACCGGTTCAGTGGTTTTGGACCCTATTCAAAGCAAAGAAACAAACAAACAATCAAATCTTTCCTGTTTATAATATTAGTATAGATATAGATAATGACTACGTTACTGATGAAGTGTCGGAGCACTTCTGTAGCTCGTGCGTAGCGCTTGCGTAGCACTTTGTTTTCACGAATTCGTAATCGTTGTTTCTGTAGTTTAAAATTTAATGCTTTAGAGGTAATACTAAATCTTACAAGCTTTATAGCATTTATGATGAATAGAAAAAAGTTGTTAAAAAGTACTTAATAGATAATTTCACAAAATGTTTCATAAAACCTTAATTTCATGGTGAATTAATGCTATATAATTTTTTCACGGAAAAATGTTTAAACCCATCCTTATGAAAATTCATGCTAAAGCTAACACTGGATTTACATAACACTTCCATTACTAAGTAATCCTTGCGGAGGCCGGCCGCGTTCGTGCGGGGCGCGCGGGGGTGTGAGGGGGGAGGGTGCGTTGTTGAGGGCTCATTCATATAGTAGAATCTCCCAAAATGAATAAAATTGACCATTCAATTCTTCGATATTTGATTTAAAGACTGCCATTCGAAGGAATATTCGTGACCAATTTAATTGGATTTGATGGCCATTACCGGGTATCAAATTAAACTTCTTGTACAATACAATGTACATAAAATAACTGTATGAACATGACTCGATCTTATTGAGGAAGTCTGGGGTCGGTACAAGAGGTGTCAACTTCGTCTTCGTGACATGGTACGGGTTTGATTTTCGTTTGCAGTTTTTTGTGCGATGTATATTTGTTGCAAGTCTCGGTGAATTATGTAATTTTAGTATGTTTGTAAAACTCGAGCAGCACAGATATTTACTTCGATAGGCTCTGTGTTACTAGCATGGAAGTATATAGTACGAAGGTTGATGTGCGCCTACAGCGCGCACGAGTCCATACGCGTGTGCCTGCTTCTGTATGTAGTGAGGCTGTGAGGCCGTCCCGCACCCGTGGAGCATAAGGCTGGCCGCACATGGGCGGTAGTTGATCCAATTCTCAGATTCGGTGACCCAATCTGATGAGCCCCGCATACGCACGGTTGTTTTCATTCGGTTTCTACGTTCCCCAGACGTGCGCCAGAGCCCGTCACTGTCTATCGCGCGATACAATAGGCGTTGAACTGTGAGAACATAGATGATGGCGAACTTCTGGTGATGGCTTAAGTCACGCGACAGCAAACGCTAAAATCTCAAGTCGCACATTATTACATTATAACAAATATGCACCTCCGCACGGTAGGAAAGACACGGCGAGCTGAAGCCAAACCAAACGAGCAAACTGGACCTTTTGCGGCGGTACAAAGAAAATGTATGGGGAGTGCGCCTTTAGGTAATCGAATCGGTCATAAAACCGTACCCATCGCCCCGACGTATCGCCCGCGCAATCGAACGGGACGTAAAGTTTTTTTAATCGCACTGGTAGAATCGTGAGTGTCGCGGCGCACGGACCTTTTGTATGGAATTGACGCCTTAGGGCCCTGATCTGGGAACCGCGTCGGGGAACTCGATGAGAAAACCTGACGCGTGCGACCAACCTAACGTTCTCCGTCGCTAGTTTACTTTGCTTATGTATATTTAACGGCCGAGGTTAATTTGGAAGATTGCGACGACGGAATACAAGATTATGCCATTAGTACGCCCGATCCGTCCAACTCTCTTACACGAAGCTTTACATTGCTTTGTTAGTTAAATAGAGTGTTATTTACATATTAATTGTCATCGTTAACAAATTTATTAATCATACTTTGAAAAATAAACCGTATGTTATTGTTGTAGAGAAACAACATCACGTTCATTATGAGCTTCGTCGTCTGAGACTCGAACCCAGAACATTGTATACCTACTGTGTTTACTGTTACAGCTGTAAGTAGTATTTATATTAGCCTTTACTATCTTCATGTCTAATGTCATATATTATGTTATTCTAGTAAACAATTGTACAAGGGTGATAGTCTAATGTGACTTACTCGTAGTTTATGGCAAGCTGAACTGTGTAGTGTTCATTTACCAGTAAATAAGTTTAGATCAAAAATAAATTTAAAACACAAGCTTTAAAATAAGGTAGACTCAAACATTAGTAAAAACTAATTATTCAAGCCTAAACACAATAGGATTACGCCATTTCCTTACCGAGTTCCCGTGGCCATTTTCTGTCCCTTCTAAACCTTCCAACATCAGACCACCTTAAAAGTACCATAATAATGAATTGTCATCAAACTTATCGTTATAAGTATGCAAAATTTCATCATTTGAATGTCAAGACGTGGTTCTTAATTAGTTTGCAAGATTTGACCTAAACAAACATACATAGTTACCCTACATTGCAAGTTAATTAAAAGCTTGTGAAAAAAGACCAAAATGCAGCAATCTTAGCTTCTAATGGCGGTGAGTTTGCTTTTCATAAGGATTGTTAGATTGGTAAAATGTAAGTGTCTGTTCAATGCTTAAATCAATATTGTAGGCTAGAAAAAGTAAATATATGTTTGAATGAAACAGGTTAATCATGTAGATAGATTTGATTTTAAATAGGACAGAGGTGCGCGAGGTCTAGGTCGGGCGGCAGCAGGTGCGGGTCGTCGGTGTGGTCGTGGCGTGGCGCGCGGCACTTCTGGTCGCGCGAGGGCACGGCGCGCACCGGCACGGCGGCGCGGCACCAGCCGCCGCGCGCCGCGCCCGCCGCGCCCTCCTCGCCCGCCGCGCCCGCCTCGCCGCTGGCGGCGCGCGCGCGCTCGGCCGCCGTCGGCCCGCCCGCGCCGCAGCACACCCACACGCGCGCGCAGCCCTCCGCCGGCGCGCTGCGCCATCTGCGTTACACACACACCTCACAACCACAATCCAAACGTTCTCTCCAGCCTTTCTCATAAGACGCGCTTGTCTACGAACAGCATCTAACTTGAATGATTATACATTTAAATAGTAAGTAGTAGACGTTTACGTGGCGGTGTACTGGAGGTAGACGCGCTCGCTGCCGCCAGGTGGGATGCGTAGGAAACTGGGCCAAAGCTGGAACTCGGGCGCGCCCACCCATTCCGTGGCCACGTCCAGAGTCACGGTGCCTGCCGAAACATCAGCTCGTCACCATCGTGTGTAGCTACTTATTTGCGAGATTATAAAACCAGAAAGCTTAAATTATTTGTTTTAAAGAATAAATATTCAAACATTCATGGATTGCGGATTCTGAATTCTGAAAAGTGATTAAACACTATCAAAATTTAGCTGCGTGGAATGCATAAATTATGCCATATTATTAAGGCAAACTAGATATATAATACAATATTTGATACGATTGGTGTCGATGGCATGCTGCACAACACTCACGGCTGGTGTGCGCGACGCTGAAGTAGGTCTTGCGCGAGTCGCCGTCGGTGATGAAGCCGAAGTTGATCGCGGCGGGCTCCACCAGCAACGCCGGGTACTCTACGTCCAGCACCAGCGGCACCGTCTGACATACATATGCAGAAGCACTTCATATCTTACACAAAAATTCTGGAGTTTATGAAAACTTGAATATATACGACGTGCCGAGATCAAGTCTTGGGGTGATGCGGTTTGGGTTGCGGTTTTCCGCACACGTGGGACAATTAATTCATCTACATATTGTGTGTTCTGCCTGTAATAATTATTACCTCTAAGTTGGTATCGGAAATGTGCATCAT
Source organism: Diachrysia chrysitis (assembly GCA_932294365.1). NCBI lineage: Eukaryota > Metazoa > Arthropoda > Insecta > Lepidoptera > Noctuidae > Diachrysia > Diachrysia chrysitis. The sequence goes on along the minus strand of OW028654.1, from coordinate 13,259,945 downwards.
GATATCCTTATCGCATTAGTTAAACGTTGCAAATCGAAGCAGAAGTCAAATGCAAGTATTTTGTGTAGCTTGTGTGGAGTTTGAAACTACGTTGTAAAATGAAAGTTACCACGAGCACGTTGTCGTCGTCGAAGAGGTGCAGAGGCGTGGTGGTGACGCGGCGCAGCGGGTACTGCGGCGCCTGGCACGGGCCGGCCGCCGCCAGCGCGCCCTCCGGCCACGTTTCCGCTGTCGACACCACCACCTCCACGCACATCTGCCACACAACGCTCACTTGACACACGGTACCCACGCGAGCGGCCCGCAGCGAGCAGCCCGACACGGTACCTCGACACAGCTCCGGGGCTCCAGGTACAGCGGGAAGTGGCGGTCCCGCAGCGTCATGCGCTCGTGGCACCAGCAGCCAGCGCCGCAGTCCGCACCGCCCGCGGTTTTGTGCACCATCCGCGAGCCGCTTGCGTCCGCCAGCACCGCCGCGAATGCTTCCTTGCCCACGAGCTCGTTGACCACGCACCACGGCTCCGAGGTCTCCACGCCAAGCTCCAGGGGACCGTTACCGACATTTAGCACGTGGAAACGTTTGCGAATTCTGTATACAACCCTTTATTTAAGGCACGTTCAGTTCACGAGAACAAATCCCGAATATTAGGCTACGCAATGAGTGAATTTTTCAAGGGATATTGGGAAAAACATGTAACCTGAGGATATCGCCGAAGGGCAGGTCGAGCGCGCACAGCTTGACGCGCTGCTCGCGGCAGGACACTTTGAGGTGGCCGCGGCGCTCCGTCTGCTGCAGGCGGACCACCTGCGGTGGCGGCTCGGGCCGGTGCCAGCCGCGCCTGCAGGCATACACACACACACTAAGCCACCGTCGCGCATGCGGAGCGAGCAGTTACACGCCGCTATGATGTGATACAAATAAAACTAAAAACTTATTGATTATAATATAATGGCAGTTGTAGATACCCTTGAGGCTCGAGCGGCAGCGTGCGCAGCAGCAGGTTGACGTCGGGCGCAGGCTCGCCGTGCGGCGGCGGCTGCAGCGCCACGCGCCACTCCGCTGCCTCGCCCGGCGCCATCGCGCACACCTCCGGGGTCACAGAGTAGTACGTGTTGTCCTGCGGCCCGTAGTCGGGCGCCAGGTACACCTCGAAGCCCACGTCCATCTCCTCCTCGATGCACGACGCGTCTGATTGTTCGCCCATCAGGTTGTCCACTGCTTAACACACGAAAAGCTCGACACGAGGCTCAGCTGCCGAGGCGTGAGCCCTCCTCGACTCTACTTACACTCGAAGGCCGTGAGACAGGGGCAGGAGCGCGAAGGGACGTCGTACGTACGCAGATACAGCCGGAACGGAAGCATGTCTTGTGGGTAATCTGTAAATTTGATGGATGGTGTTGACGATCTCGCACTACAAAGACATCCGTAGTATCAATCTACGGATGTCTTTCTACTAAAACGTAGTAAGAAATATAAAATGGTGTTACTATTAGTCATCTTTAATACCGATGATTATCTTCCTGAAAACTTTAACAATAAATCCTATACGTATCACAAATACTCAGGTATAATTTATAATTAGGTAAATTTAAACATGTCATGAAACAGTATAACTGCATGTCTTCACTTCACGGCGTATAATATGATTGCCGTCAATGCACTGGACAAGGATTGTGTACCGGGTCCCTAACATTTGCATGACAAAGAAAGTCGACACGACTGATTCACAACGCATCTTTAACGAGAACGCGGATTTCTTCCGTTGTTCCCGCGCCGCGGCGTGGCGTGGGACAACAGGCAGCGTGCCTCTGGATTACGCTCCTTCTAGCGTGTAAACATTACCAAGGGGTTACATTTAATAGTACCAGCCTATAAATGTCCCACTGCTGGGCACAGGCCTCTTCTCATATAGAGAAGGAACGAGCATTGATCACCACGCTTGCTCAGTGCGGGTTGGCGATTTCAGATTCCATTTTTTTTAATCCAGGTTTCCTCACGATGTTTTCCTTCACCGATTGTCAATGATGTCTTAGAATAATTAAGAAAGTACATATAACTTTAAAAAGTCACATTGGTACTTGCCTGTAGTGGGTTCGAACCGGCAACCTTGTGCACACAAATCCGTTTATTGAACCACTAGGCCACCACGTCATTTCACTCTAGCGATTTAATATACTATTCACGGTTGACTGTAGTCTTTTAATGCAATACTAGTTTTTTTATATACACTAATTTATAACTCTTACACCATAGTTTAACAGCGGAAGGTTTGGTGTGAAACAACGTTATTATTTTTTGCGAGAGTTACCTGTATTCCGCTCTGTGACAAGTATCATTTCTGTCCCCTCCGAGTGACTAATGTCTGTCGTTGAGATATTTATATCGGGAACGGAAAATACTTACGAAGGTGAAACCACGGGGCACAGCCAGTATTTCATGAAATGGTAATACTCCAAATAATTCTTGGAAATACCTTCTTTTAAGATTAATGTGTATGTGTATTAATGAGTAATGTGTATCAGCTATGTAGCTACGTGTGTGTGTGTAGTGTGCTGTCACCGTAGTCGCGCGCGACGTACACGTGCACGCTGAGCTCGGAGCGCGACACGTTGCGCGCGCGCAGAATGCGCTCTGGGTCCGATGCCGACATCCTGCGGAGAGGTACGCACATTAAAAAATTAAAGAAAATGTTCTTTAATTAATTATGTCGATTGTAAGGAGTTTTCGGGGGCCAAAGCCGGCGTGAAGACGAGCCACTCCACACATCTGGCAGCTTAGCCGCGTCTATCTTTCTCGTTTGTGTTCGCAACACAAGAAGTTTATCAGCTACTTTATAAGTGAAGTAATAAAACCATTCGCCGCAGTAAAGAAAGAGACGGCGCTCAGCTAAAGAGCGGCATACAATTGAGTTAGCGCGACGAACGCGCTCGGCTGCTCCTAGTTAAATGCAAATTGAGAGCCACTTAATCCTCTTGTTAAGCCCTACACTTGACCAGAGTATAGTGGTGTCGAGAGAGGACTGACCGATACCATCTCAGTTAACATTCCCATAAGATATGAAGTCACTAATGACTACATTTGATTAAATAAGCTTTACGCTTACACCGCGCATTCCAAGACTCTCTTGTTGTATAATTCTATTGCTAAAATAATAAGTATATGTATTAGTATGTACTTTTGTATGTATGTATACTAATTGATAAAAGACATCTTATTTATTTATTTAGGACTTAACGTTAATTCACTTTTATTTATTTTTATTGTTACACCTACAGCTACCCGTATAGCTTAAACTCTCTAACTCTAATCCATGCACAGGTTGTCTGGAAGAGATCACAATTAGTGATAAGACCGCCCATTGTACCTACTACTCACATTGTTCTGCTGTTTACTTGTTTCTTGGTGTACAATAAAGAGTTATTATTATTATTATTATTACAGGAATATTGAGTAACAGAACACGGTTCTCTTGTGATCAATTGTTGTTTTTTTCAACAATAATGTATACATTTAGTGTAATTTAATTAACGTCGGAAGCCAATGCGGATACTCGGTACATACTAATTAAGATAAAAAAAATAATTGAGCTCGACTTTGTGCGGAGCGGGAGGGGGCGACAATGTGGGGTGAGGGGGTAGATTGTCAATGTTACATTCAATGGAATCTGAATAAATACATAATGTGATAAGAGATGTCTTTAGATAAAAGATATCAATTGAGGTTCTGTTGGGTACGAGAGCTCAGCACATAGAATACAATAGTGTACGGAGGACAGCAGAAGGAAACAAATATACACTGAGGTGCATGCACTGCGAACATTCTTACTGTAACTTCGTATACATTTATTCAAAAATTTAATCCATACTAGGCAGTATTAATATTACAAATGCCAAAGGAAATCTGTCTGTCTGACGTTCTGTCTGTCTGTCTGTCTGTCTATTACGCTTCCACGGCTAAACTTGATAAGGGGTAAGTCTTGTATGCTAAGAAAGAACATATGCTACTTCTTACCGCGATACCCAACAACCACGCGGACGGACCCGTGGCCAACGGTATATAAAAATATAAGAGTGATGATATTATTCTAGTTACAGATTTTTTTTTATTTCATAACGCTACCTGTTTTAGTTTAGTAATACAGGTATGATGATGTACTAAATACTTGTGTCTATTGTAAACAGCAGGCCGCGAGCCAGGCCCGCGCCGGGAATGTCGCCGGCATGCCGCAACATTCCGGCGCCGGCACACAACTCACATTCCAAGCCGCTTAAACATGCAACGTCGTACAAACTACATATTGTTACTATAATGTAACTAATGCATACTACAACATGACAATAAAATAAATACATTCTTCTGTATAACAATTATAACGGCCAGTATGTTCTGTCCTATACTGAGTGACTACGGGGCTGAGAAATCATCTCTAACATACTGCTGGATTATGCAGTTATCCAAATTCGTACAGAACACGAGATATACAAGTTCGATCACACGGAGTAACTTAGTGCATGGATCAGTGTCGCCTCGCGCCACGCGGGCATCGCGCTTCGGTTGGAGGCAGGACTCCGGCTGATTACTCGGCAGGTAAATATTGAACATGAATATTGAAAAGCATTCATGTTTGTTCTTGTAATTGCCACCGACGTATGTACCTCTGAGAACTCATTGCACATATTTTGTGATCATTTTCCTTTTGTATTTCTTTTAAATAAAGGTTACAACTGGAACACGGAATCACAGGGATTGTAGTTAAAAAAATGTAGGTTCTAAGTGACTAAAATTATTAAGTTCTTTCGCTGTTTCCATGTAGTGCACCATCAGCGGTGTATATGTATGCGGTACATTGTCGGTACCAGAGCGTGGGCGGCAGGTCGAGGTAGGTGTCGGCGGGCTGGAGCGCGAGCTGCAGCGGCGGGCCCAGCGCCTCCACCCACACGTCCAGCACCAGCGGCTCCACGCTGTCCACCTGCAACACGCGGCCGCGTGAACCTTGCCCGGATGTGCAGAGTACTTAGTAAAAGGATTAAGTGAAATTGTAATACCTTCGACTGAACGGAGGCACCGAAAGTGTATTTAACTAAAACAAGTTAGTTTGAGTATCTATGTGAGATATTGAAGTTTGTTGGGTGCGTTGTGGGCTATTGTAGTCTTCAATTAATATTGTCCTATTCTTAATTTAAGTGAGTAAATTAAAAAAAATGCATGTAATTAAATACAAATGCAAAAAAAAACAACAAATACTAATATAACAGATTTTTATTTTATACTTATATTATTATTGTTTTTTCGTGAAGATATTTACTAAAGTACTAAAAATATTTCTTGTAGCCTGGTGACTTGGCACTATAACAATTAAAACATTCGTTTTCGCATAACTAAGAACTTGTGTGATGTATTTCATAGGATTCAATAAATAATAACCGAGAAAGTTTTTAAAAGATGATATATTTTTTTATATTTCTCATTTCTGGAATTGCCAGGGTTTTATATAATAATGTTAATAATTTCCAATTAAAAAGAGTTTTACACATTATTGAGATTAAAAACTAAACGTGGAAGTGTGTCTATGTGGTTAAATATTACGACAAAGTAAGAATATGGTTTTAATGAGTAGATAGTGTCGGCTTGCTACCTGTATAAGCAGTTGGTCGTGGTAGAGCCCCCAGCAGTCGGCCAGCACGCGCACGCGCACGCGCACCTCGGCGTGCGCGGCCAGCACGCCGCCCGCCGGCGCGCACTGCACGGCCACGCCCGGCGCCGGCACGTCGCCCTGCCACTGCTCTGAGGGGCCATATATACCACACTTTATAAATTCTTACTCGAATATTTTCAAGTGTCCGACTTATCGCTCTTCTGTCGGTTTTCTTTCATTTTATTGTCAATATATAAAAATACGTGAAGCGAAAACTTGGAATACTTTAATTGAATTGCAAATACATTAAATTAATAAAGAAAAACAACATTACGAACAGTAACCAGGCATTTGACACACACAATAATAGATGCCTACATTATTATTTACTTGATACCTTGAAAGTTGACACCAGACACAGTTTTTGTGTCTCGCTACCAGTACCACCCGAACCATGAAATATTTTAATTCGAATTATAGTTATAGGGCCTCTAGTTATTTCAAACAGGGCAACCGTTACGTTGTGCAATATAAAATCATAAATGTATCGATTAAGTAAATGATCCAAGACAATAATGTCGAAATATCTCGGTACCTATCGGCCAGAGCGGGTTTGAATTATAAAGTCTTAATATTGCCATTATAGTTTGCTAACAATCCAATAAATCAGGAAACGGTAAACTGAAATAAGAGCTTGCTTTATTTTAAAGCAAAATTCAACCGACCCTGTGCTGAACTCTAGGCATCTTTAATTATTGTGTTCTTAATGGAGCTGCAAATGGCTAACGAATTGAAATTGTTTGCTTCGCATTTAATTATCACTAACGACTTTAGTTCCTAAAATGAAAACAGCACAATGTCGTATCTAAATGTTGTTATTAAAAACAAATAACTTGAGAAATAATGTTTAACCGATACTTAAATTAGAACCATAAATATAATAAATGTTTCTTAAAATACAGCATTTCAAATATAGGAACATTGTTATGAACTGACCCTATCGATTGATGCCATCTAAGTACTGAATGTTTATTTTTAGGAGTTTATGTGGTTCGTTTTCGGGGTGGATTTTCCAAAATCTTTAAAAACAGCTTTGTTTCATTTAAAAAATAAAGGAAGGTTTCCTTTGAGTATAATTTGCTACCTCCAGTACTTAGAGTACGTAATTAAACGTCATGATTGCATAATACTTAGAGTACTGGAGGTAGCATTACTCCGGGTGGTATATTGAGAGAAATTTTGCACTCATAACGTTCACCCGGTCAGTCCACATCGTTAAACGATATTGAATTCAGAATACATGAATATTTGAATTCAGTTTACATTGACATCAGAACGTAAGGAACATAACCGGAATTTGTCATAGAATTGTCAATGTAGATTAATTCGTGTGCACTCACATGGGATAGGAGAGCGGTAGTGGCAGAGCCCGCGGAGTCACGCCACAGAGGCTGCGACACGCTCCGCGCTTCACTAAAGCCACGCTCTGCAGAATTACAGAAGTAACAGTTTTGGCGACGACGACTCAGCGATAAAATAACGTATTCATGGAGCGAATGTGTTTCTCCGCCGATTTGCTGTTTGTACGAAACTACATATATATAATTATATATTTTCCTCAAATATGAACGTAAAAGTAAATGTTACCTACATATCGTAGTTTATGTGGCAGTTTAGTAAAGACTTCGGAGAAATAGCAACACGCGGGCCTATCATATTTCTCTTCCCCTAGTAATATGTGCTAGGGGTTCGCGCAATCTGTCATGTTTCTCATCAACACGTCATGCTTTACTCATTCCCTTTAACTTCCAGCCATCACAACACATGCTGGTGTTAACCATAAATTGATGGTCAAGTCTTTTAAAATATTGGACACAACGCCTTGGTCACAACGCCCCGTTGATTAATCCGTAAGATGATTGTTTTGTCCAGAATTTGTAATTTACGTATTATAATGTTGTACATATTTGAAAAAATAGTCGCCTGGATATGAGACAATGTAAGGAACAACATAAGGTACCTATTGTCGATCGGTTCGCTTTTTATTGCACCTGCTTACTTACACAAGTGGAGGATACAAACCCGTTCAGAACGATGTTACGTTATAACGTTATAACGAGTTACCCTCGTTCCATCACTAAGTAAGTAATTGCCAATAGTTTAATCACCGACAACAATGTTAGTGACATGAATGGTAGTCAACGATGGCTGGATCACTGTGTCGTTACAAAATCGGCATGGCACTCTGTAACAAATGTCTTCGTGGAGCTCGATACCTATTGGTCAGATCATCTACCCTTAATCATTGAGTGCGACTTAAATGTAATTGTGCCAAAACTGACACAAGAAACGAAGACACAAAATAATGTTTTATGGCGGGAGCGCGCTGAGGGGGAAATAGATAGGTATCGAGATCTATGTAACAATGTGTTAAGAACATTACATTTTCCTGAGCTATTTCATAAGTGTGGGGATATTATGTGTCATGATGTAGAACATAGGCGTGCTTTAGATAATTTTTATAGCAATATTGTAAATACGTTGTCTCTGGCTGCTGTTCAGTCCCGGGATAACAAACATCCCCAAAAGTTTAGACGAGTGGCAGGCTGGAACAAACACGTTCGGGGCGCTTATGAGGAGGCTCGGTCTAGGTATCAAACGTGGTTGTTACATAATAAGCCAAAATCTGGTAGAATTTGGGATGATATGAGAAGCAGTCAGAAAATCTTTAGAGGCAAACTTAAATGGTGTCAAAATCACCAGGAACAGATAAGGATGGATATATTAGCATCACACCGAGCGTCTAAGAATTTTTCTGAGTTTTGGAAGGCGACCAATAAGCTTACGGCTGGGCCGGGCCGCCCTGTAAGTGTCGGGGACTGTGGTTCGCCGGCAGATATAGCCCGCGTGTTCAAGGATCGATTTATGGTATCATCTTCGCGTGGGCCGGCTCATGGGGTGATCAATGATGAGACTAGTCGTGATTATCAACCTATCCGTTTCTCTGCTAAACAGGTAGCGAATGTTATCAATAAATTCACAAGGGGAAAGTCTCCGGGTCATGACGGTCTCAGTATTGAGCACCTCAGGTGTGCAGGGGTACATCTGCCTCGAGTGCTAGCACTATTTTTCAACCTTTGCGTTAGCCACTCATATCTTCCATCCGATATGCTAAAGACAATAGTAGTACCAATTGTGAAAAACAAGACTGGGGATGTATCTGACCAGGCGAATTACAGACCTATATCCTTGGCTACTGTGATTGCGAAGGTGTTGGATGGTTTGCTGGACAAGGAACTTGATAAATGGATAACGTTACATGACGCACAGTTTGGGTTTCGGCCTGGACTTTCGACCGAAAGTGCTATCCTTTGTCTAAAGCAGACGGTCCGATACTACAAGGATAGAAGTACTCCGGTGTATGCCTGCTTCCTTGATCTCTCAAAGGCATTTGACCTAGTCTCATATGATGTTCTTTGGGGTAAGCTTAGGGAAGCGGGTGTACCGCCGGAGATGACGGGTTTGTTCCAGTACTGGTACTCTAACCAGTTAAACCAGGTTCGGTGGGGAGACGTTTTATCTGAAGCGTACAGGCTGGAGTGTGGGGTTAGACAGGGGGGGATAACGTCGCCTAAGCTCTTCAATCTGTACATGAATGAGCTGATCGTTGAACTCAGCAGCAGTCCGGTCGGGTGCAAAATAAATGGTGCTAGCGTCAATAATTTGAGTTACGCGGATGATATGGTGCTGCTGGGTCCAACGGCTGGCTCAGTCAGGCAGTTGCTGAGCATATGCGAAGGGTATGCGGCAACCCACGGCCTGGTATATAATGTGGTTAAAAGTGAATACCTGATCTTTGCTGTTCCCGGAAAACATCTGAATTATGAGCCCACAATATTCCTTAATGGACGAGCACTTAAACGGGTCACTCAATTTAAATACTTAGGGCATTATGTCACCGAGGACCTCAAGGATCGGGTAGATATGGATCGGGAGCGCAGGGCACTAGCAGCTCGATGCAACATGCTGGCTCACAGATTTGCTCGTTGTAGCAACGAAGTTAAGATAACTCTATTCAAAGCTTACTGTCAAGGGTTCTACACGAGCGGTCTGTGGGTTAGCTGCACGCGGAAGGATCTAGATGCTCTGCGCGTACAATATAACAATGGTTTCAGAGTGTTGTTGAGGTTGCCTCGGTTCTGCAGTGCGTCTAGCATGTTTGCTCTGGCAAGGACAGATGATTTTTATGCCATTATGAGGAAGAAGACCGCGTCCTTAATAAGCAGAATGAGAGCCAGCAGCAACAGCATTCTGAGTGTCCTGGCTGAACAGCACGATGCGCCTATACTAAGACATGCTATCCGGTTGCTCGTGAGGCAGGAATAAATATAAACATAATAATATGCTAATAGAAATGAATTGTACTAACTCTTAGTTGATAAGTTGTTTATGTACTAACCATTGGGCCAATGTAGCCAAATTAAATAAATAAATTATTATTATTATTATAATGTGATTTATATATCAATATTCTTTTTTTTTCCACCTAGGTGTATAACAACTTACGACCTATTCTCAGACCTACCAAATATAAACAAAAACTATCATAAGAATCGGTCAAGCAGTTTCGGAGCAGTTCGATAACAAACACTGTGATGCGAGAATTTTATATTTTAGAAGATATATGTATTAGTGTTAATACGTTCGTGGGAATTTTATTTAAGAGCATAGCTACACTTTTTATTTATCATTCAGTCTATCACACTATTAAAAAAGCCATAGTGATGACGTAAGCTTTCCAATAACAGAAAATTTTAATGGATTCGGTGCACATGGCGACCACATAGTTTATTTCAATGTTTTTGTGATAAGTTAAATAAAAGGTGTCAATAGCTGTTGCGGTGAGGATCCGACATATTCCATTAAAGTTTGGACAAATTACTGAAAAAGAAATGAAGAAAGAATCTCTTAGCTCCATGAATAATAGTGCAGTCTGGGTGAGAGGGCTCCGGGAATACGATTATGATGAAGTCTGAGTAAAGGCTTAGCATTATCATCTTAGTCCATATAGTTGAGATACCAGAAATTATAATGTACATGCGACTGTCACCGGTGACTCCGACGACAATAGTAATGTAAACAAGGAGACAAGTTCGCGAAGTTCGTGTCGTGTGCGCCGACAGCCGCAGCGTCCACAGCTCTCAGACACGTCGCATACCGCATTCGAATACATATGTGTTGTACGTAGTTTGTGAAGACATATTTACAAGAAACAAATCATTTAATCAATTTTTAGTGAAATAACGTTTTTAAGTGAAATATTTGGTCAACAAGCGTGTGTTGAGTCATATTACAACATTACAAAATATTCAACAGACAAATTATAACATTACTTTGATTACGATATTCTTAAATTAAATGACTATTGTGATGTAAATTTATGTAATTAGTTGACCTTTATTTCGTATCCTTAATTATTATATTTTTTAATTCTGTAAGAAATGGTTTTGATTGACTTTTATATTAGTATTGAAACCTACGTGGTAAAACATAGAGTACTATTGTTTTTATTCAAGATCTATGTAGCCAAAACCAGGTTTGACAAATAAAGTTTGAATTGATTTAAAGGCGGCCAGCTGAACAGTATAAACATGTTATACTAGTTCGTCTAATGTAGAAGCTGCAAGTTCAATACTAAATAGGTGTTTTACCCAAATTACTCCGAGAGGTTATTATTTCATGATCTATATTATGAATGTACTATGATAGGTAAAAGTTGTAATATAATCGAAAATTTTACAGTCTATTAATCTCCATAATTTTGATAACAAATTATCTCTTGAGTACAATAATTTGTCTTCGCGATAAATTATTACTAGGAATAAGAATAAATTAAATTCGCACATTTTAATAACAGCTCCCAACAGACCTTTGTATTGGGATTTACGTTTCTATATTTTAATGTTGTTGAGAAAATTTCCTCAGAATACCAATTGTAAAAAAAAAATTATCCACAGTAGCGAGACCGGGGCATTTAAAAGGCTACGTGGGGAACAGGTCGCACACGGCTGCTATCTAATATGGGATGGGGCCATCCACCGCTGCTCTATGGAAGAAAAGATATGAACGGTTCAAGGTAGCTACATAACTATTTAATTGTAATTTGTGGTGTTACAACTAATTTGGGCTATTGATAGATTTATGTTAAATGGATCGTTTTAAAATTATGGAGAACTAAGGCACCTGGCTTTCAATACATGAAAATGTGATTAAATAACGCGCCAGCTCTCCAGATGGGCCCTCTATCACAGTCACTAAAATAGGCATCAGAAATATCCCGTTCCCCGGTAACTATTTTACCACATTGCGTAGGGAAAGATGTCTAGTTACAATTCATTCTCATAGCATAGATGCGTACGACACCGAGAGCTGTGGGTGAAGCTCGGCAGCCGCCACTTGCCTTTACTGTTCAGATGGTTGTGCCGTAGAGTTAGGTGGATGAGTCAGGTAACCTGGATACCTATCATTGAGGAACGCCACGCGACGTCAATTAACTCTGAGGAGTTGCGGATTAAAGTCTAATACATGGTCCAGAAAAAATAAGAAAACAATAGAAGTACAAATCCTCTAACTATAGGCTCACGGTCAATCTAAAGACACCGCGGCCGGCCGCCGAACAGACCGTGTGCAGCTCAGCGCTGCGGGCACCAAACATTACGGGCGGTAGGTATTCAATGGAATTTAATTCGTTTCCCGAGATCGGAAACTCGGTCAGGCATCGCCTGCGGGTCACTGAACCTCACACAATCCTACTAGGAAATGCTCATTAAAAGGTAAAGTTCGCCAGTTCATGTGAGTAGAACAAGTATATGACCTTCATGAGAAAGCAAAATATGTTTATAATAACACGGCGATAACTCGTGGGTCTGACATAAAGGAGGTCGCGCACCTCGGCTAACGGCTAATATGAACGATACATACTGCTCTAGCCATTGTTTATGTAATGGTCGTCGGTTTTCATGAAGAATTATGGTGCGGGACAGTGTGTAGGTGCCGGGCGGGCGGCGGCGGCTGCGGCTCGCACCTCACTGTGTATTATTTTTTATATAACTCAATATCGACATATTTAGGCAACGATTATGCAAATCAGGTTGTAAAATAACTACATTTGAGTTTTATTTAGTACCTACATGAAAAGGATAAATATATAATTCGAGTTTTTCACACATATATTATGACCGACATTACCGTGAACAAAATTGTGGCTGCAAATAATTGTTAATGCAATATTTACTAAATATATGCAAACAGTAAACGTAGCGACTCGTACAGGGTCAACAATAGTCCCGTACCTAATTGTATCAAATATTTCAAAATAGTTAACATTCGAATCATGTAATATGGAGTCCATTAATATTAGTTTTACAAAGTTATATTATTGAGTGTTAATCATTTCCACGAGGCACAAAATTAAATGTTTATGTAATGTGCTAACCTATTAGGAAAGGACTTAATATAAAACCGATGCTTATTCCGCAGAAATTTTCGGAATTAACTATCTTCAACTTTATTTACCGTGCAATAAGAATCAAAATGAAAGTTGGTATTCATTGGGATTAGCAGGAAATACGTTGCGGTGTTGATCCAGCAATGAGATTTGGTTATTAATGTCAGCTGTGGGGTTGAGTTATCTATGTATATATAGGACACGAGCTACATCCATTACCGGTCGCAGCTCTCAACTCCGGCCCCTGTTGACAGCGCGCTACTGCAGCAGGCAACAACGTGCGCTGTCCGCCGTCCAGCCTGCATGTCTGCAGCTGCTCACGACCGTTTACCGAAGTAGGTCAACCAGTTGGCGTTTGATATGCAAAGCGGCTCTAGCATATCGGACGCCAACTGTTAACTGACTTGACATCACTTGGAAAGAATGCTCATTGCCACGAAATTAGTTGATTACCAGTACATAATGTGTTTTTGGGGTTTTGGTTCACGTAGAAAATTAAATTCAAGTGCATTGCAGTTATAGTTCTGTATTTAGAAGATCATTTAGCATAAGTTGTAAGTAACCGTTTCCTCAACTTTACCGACCGTGGCTGTACAGTGAGCGCGCTCCCGCAGTTTGCATTCGCCGCGCGCCGCCCGTAAGTGGGTTATACAATAAATTACGACCAAATTGCCTTACTTAGGGGAGACTGCTCAAAAATATATTAACTTGTTTATATTTGGCTGCCTTTTGTCAACGTCGTCCTGGAGCACATCACTCAATATGAATTAATTCCAAATGTAATCATACAAAGTTTGAAGTGTGTGTGCCATCGAGACCAAAGTAAGTAGATGGTATGATGACGTCACCGTGCAATGTGTCGTGATTGCGGAGCGCTCGTCGACACATAATTACATCGGTGAGCCGCCGCGCGCCGAAACCGCGGGGACGTGCGCGGCGGCGACGGGAGCACAAGATGTGGTATTAATAGGTAAGTCTCGTTAATAAAGTTTAATGGCTGCAATAATTCTCGAGCAGCTGACTTATAGAGCGGCAAACTCATAAATTGGCAATTTATTTTCATAATTGGCGGCGGTATTGTGGTGCACCCCCTTGACAATCCCTTGTCCGTACACGCTCCTCCTCAGGGCGTCCCTCTCTATACAGTCTCTGAATCAAAACGTTTTAAAGCAGCCCCTTAGTCTGTGACTTGTTTTTGTACTACGTCATATCGTCGTATGACAATATTGTTATGTTCTATAAAAGACGCTAGTTAGGTCTGGTTTCATTGTCTAGGAGAAAATGGCGTGTGTCTGACCTGAGTAGAGCTTCCTGTTGTGCTTGCGCGGCCAGTTGCGTACGGCGGTGCTCCAGCGCGCCGTCACCACCGACTCGTTGCGTAGCGTCAGGATGCGCGTGCGCACTGGACACATTACGATACGATACATTTCACCCATCAGACCCGTAGAAAAATATCACTGTGTGGGACGTCCCAGATGCCTTTGACGACATATATTATGGTCACGATCATTCAGTCTGAACGGATTTACTTTGTGAATTTTAGACATAGTCTGGGACGACAATTACTTTCCGCAGGATATTATCTACCTACGAAGGTACCCCGCTTTCTACCATGTTTATTAGTAGCCTTCATAAAGTATAGGATTAGGTGTGGTACCCGTGTTGAGCGGTACGCCGGTGTACTGCAGGCAGATCGGCTCGGGCAGCTCGGGCAGCACGGGCTTGGAGCAAGTCGTGCACGCGCACACGCGCGTCAGCACCGGCGGGCTCGACACTGCGCACAACAACATTTACTACTAGTACATCCTTACAGTATACATAGAGTACACGCGTCGTTTGTAGCTTAATTTTAACTATAAGTATTACGCTCGTTTACTGATTTAAGTGATTTTCCGCACAACGACAGACATTTATGAGAAAATATTGATGGCTCCGATATCATGAAGGTAATATTAAGTTTTGTGATAGTTTTAATAAAACGGCGTGCTCTGTTTGGCACTAATATTACGATTTTGTTTATACAATTCATACTCGATATGCGCACTCTATAGTTAACTTATTTATTCTCTAAGAGTACAAGCTACTTCAGTAAATACATACAAGGTTGTAAAAAACCAGATTACTATGCAAAACATTACACATACTTTTTTTCTGAAAAATTACAATTTATTTCATTTCTACGCATATTGTTATATATTCCAGGGAGCACGATATTTTTCTCGACGAAATATAATAACATGAGTGCCATACGTGCTTACATTGTATAATTAAAACAGCCGAGCAATAACAATATATTTAAACAACGACACCGAAAAAGAGTAAAATATGAAACAATCGTTGTAAGTCCATCGTCCTTTTGTCATATTTATGACAAAGTAACCATCGCGACATTCGTAACATTGGAGCCGGGAAACTTTGTTCAGACGATGGCTTCCTTCAGAAGTGGGTGATCATCAAAGCTGAGAACGCGGTGTTCGCAGGTGTCGCATCAAAGGTCTGACCTACATAGTGCGCGCAGGGCGGACGGCGGAGGGCGAAGGGACGCGGAAACGGAAAATTAGATGTCTGCTGGTCCTTTATCGTTTACGTTTGTAGCGAGAACTGAGTTCACAGACTAACGAGGCTACTGTCCTGTGACGTCTCACGAGTTACACTTGTTTTAATATTCCCTTGAAGTTCATTAAATATATCGTCGAAATTGTATATTTAAGGTTTCAGGTTCGAACCCACAACAAGCAAGTACCAAAGTAACTTCTTCAAGTTTATATGTCCTTTCTTAATCATTCCAAGATACCATAAGCAAATTGTTAATCAAAAAAACATCGTGGGGAAACCAGGATTCCAGAAATTGGAATCAGAAATCACTAACCCGCAAGTGAGCAAGCGTGGTGATCAATGCTCGTGCCTTATTAACATGAGAAGAGGCTTGTGCCCAGAAGTGGGATGGCATTTATAGGCTGGTATTATTTAGGATTTCTTTATTCATTAAAAAAAAAGAAAATGTTATAAGGTAGTTTCAGAAAGAGGATTACAATTTTTGAAAATTACGAAGTCTTTTACACTCAGAAACAGAATCGGCTCCCAACTCAGCGTAATGCAAACTGATTCAACTAACAAGATGGCGCTGATACTCCGGTGGTACCATAAAATAAAGAAATACAATTATAATATGTATAAATATGACGACCACTGACAGTCAAAGGTAACCATAACTTTACCTTTTATACATTTAAGTAATGTACCTGCTTACTTTTTTACAGAAGTAAAAATATACAGAAATAAATAGAGTCCTTAAATAACAATTTCATGACTTTAATTCAAATAAGCGGTTATTAGAGAATGACTACAATACATATAATATTGGCAACTGGCCACATTTTCACAAAAATAAACATGTAGAACATACACATAATTATTACCTAAATAAGCAAGTTTGAATTGACCAATCACAAGTAAATGTACAAAAGTTATACAGAGCTTGTCAACAATAAAACAAACTACGTAGATTCTATTATAATATAATATATCATGTATGAATGTTCTCTGTGGATTCGTGTCTATGACAAAACGCGTACGCGCCGGTCGCGCGGGGTTATCCACCGAGCAAATCTGCGCCAAGCGCATAACTGTATGACGTAGGTGACGTGAAATAGATATAATAATTCCCTTGTTTAACGGAAAATACGTGTAAATGGTATTGCTCAAATTAATGGGTAATGGTGTAAAGGAACTCCACTTTGCGTAGCTGCTCTTACTTTTTAACAGACATTAACTCTATTATAAAAATTAATAGGTACACACAATTTTATAGGTATATTTGTTTTGTGCACCAATCATAGAAATGTAGGCTGAATTCTGAGTTACCACTAGTTATTACCTACTAATGATTTAATAAGTTAAAATACTCACCCACAATAATCAATAAAATTCCGGGAAGTACATATATACTGAACAAATAAACTCTAAAAACTACAAGCAGTGGAAGGCAAAATTTAATCTTCCAGGCAGTGATCTCGGTAGCTTAGTTGGTAAAGCGACTGGCGCGTCAAGCCAGTAGTCGCAGGTTGAGTCTTGCCTGAGGTTTAAGTTTTCTTTACAACCTTAGATAACTAAAAAAATTAATGAACAATTACAATATGAAACGTTGTTTAAACAAAACGACGATAATAAAAGTCAACCGAGGTATACAGTATTATATCATTATATTATATCATGTAAGATTGTACTGGATACAATGGGCGCCCTATAAGCGAGTAGCTTATACCCGCAATTAATTATATTAGATTCATTTAGGTATTTTCTTGCAAATAGAAGTTTACGACTTAAATAAATAATAATACTCGTTGCATTATAGTAGTATTTATGTTCTTATTAATTAGTGTTATAATAGCGAATGTGAGTACCAAAACAAACAATCGTGGTGCAATATAAAATTCATAACTGTTACAGTCTGTGTTGTAAAAATAAGGAAAAAACTATAATCGTGACGCAAATAATGAAAACATTAGAAGAATCTCAGATTGTTTGATAAAAATAAATTTGGTGATTGAACAATGTCAGATTTCGGCCCACGCAACTTTTAAAACTAAATTCACACGGACACAAAGTTTTTACCTACAACAATTTAAATATATAATTCTTACTTATTAAAAATTATTTAGTTCACTTCGAGAACTTTTCAAAAAGAAAATCATTTTAATAAGTAATCATTTTGTATTCATGTTTTCGAAATCTAGTTTTTCTTTTTAAAATAAAAAAGTTTCAGGTTTTTACCAGTTCTGCCACTGTAATCGATTCCAATCAATTATTCTAAATAATTCAAGCGATTTACTCTTTACTTTTTATTTACCGTCTTACAATTGTCTTTCATTTTGAACCTAAATAATACGCTCATCGTATTTATTATAAATACACTAGCGACCCGCCCCGTCTTCGCACGGGTGCAATGCTGATACTAAATACACTACAGAAAAACTGTGAACGTTGTATATAAAAACATAGCGGCCCGCTCCGGCTTCGCACGGGTATAAAATATATAGCCTATGTGATTAAAATCGATCCAGTAGTTTTGATTTATTCATTACTGCCCGTGGCCCGCACGCGTTAAATTTGGAGTAAAACAATTCCCCATTTCCCTATACCATGAAGAATTCCTGCTATCTTTGGAATATCTAAATTCATACACTACATTTTTACTTATTTACTTTTTACATTTTTAACTATTTATGTTATTTTTACAACATATTACAGAATGTCTTTATAAACAACGTTCACAGCTTTCTTGATATTAGACAATACAAACATGTTTTCTCTGGAGGTCACTCTTGAAAGAGCGACATACAGTTGTCCATGTGAAAAACAGTCAACGCTCAAATCTAAGCCTGCAACGTTGAAGGTTTGACCCTGCGATTTATTAATGGTCATTGCAAAAGATGTCTTTACCGGAAACTGTAAACGTTTAAATTATCTATAATATGTATGTATTTAGAAATATATAAGTATGTTTATCAGTTGTCTGGTTGCCATAGCACAGGCTCTGCCTAGTTTGGGATCAGATGACCGTGTGTGAAATGTCCTAAGATATTTATTTATTTTAATGTAAAATAATTTTTTGTAGATTTTTTTCAACATTCAAGGTAACGACTTTTTATTAAATAGATAGAATTCTTTGTCATACATCTTATAAATTAATTAACAAATATTAAGTACCGTATCAATTATCGTGACTACGCCGATCTTTCATCGGCCATTAAGACAGTTTTAACGCCTTTTTCCGAGTATACAATGAGAGAAGAACTATTTTTTTTAATCACTACATAGTATTAAACAAAGTCGCTTTCTCTGTCCCTATGTCCCTTTGTATGCTTAAATCTTAGAAACTACGCAACGGAATAATAATACGTCCCGCAATTTTTAAATCTGTAATATCTTCGAAAATATTCACTTAAATCATACGGTGTTAAGGGCCATATAGATCTATATTTAATGAACAATGTATTCAAGGTATTTAATTGGTTAAGGATTAATGCTGTATTGGTTAAAATCGCTTCGAAAATTAGCCATTATTTGTCGTAAAAAGTAAATGACAAAAAAAAGTTATTGTGGGTTATCCATAAGAGATAGACATATACCATCACGGACTTTTCTGTAGACCTTTTCAATGTGTACAATACTTAGTACATTATTTTGATAAAACTCGTAGGGTTCAGCCTGCGTTTGCAATGTAAGCGGAAAAAATGTAATTATTTACGACATCACATTAGAAACCTCAAAAATAACAGTACTTCTCCATTATTTAATGGATGTTATTATACATATAAACCTTCCTCTTGAATCACTCTATCTATTAAAATAAACCGCATTAAAATCCGTTGCGTAGTTTCAAAGATTTAAGCATACAAAGGGACATAGGGACAGAAAAAGCGACTTTGTTTTATACTATGTAGTGATTTAGTAAGTATAATTTTAGAATTCAAAAAAAGAAAATCAAGAAATCAATTTACCTTGTGTTCGATAACTTAATCGATAATAAACGATAAATTGTAATGGCAACCCTGTTAGGTTGCATCTACTGCATTTCTGTTCTGTCAAGATCGCGCGCGCTTTGTTGTTTTCGGTGTTTTTCTGTGTACGTTGCTTTCTCGAATTCCAATTTCTTGACGATTTGTTAATTGAATTTAATAACGAAATTGAGGATGATAATTAGTGACCGACCGAAACATGTTATTTTGCCGAAACCGAAACCGAAACCGAAGGTTCGGTTTCATTGTAGTTTCGGCCGAAACCGAAACCGAACCTTTTATAAATAAAAAAATAGTCCTTAAAAAGCCTAAAAAATTTTAGTAAGCCCGTTTTTTCCAAAATTAATATCTCGCCAACCTATAATTACAGGTTTCTACTTTCAAAGATTTATCACAATGAAATTTCAGCACAGTTACAGAGGTTCTGTTTGAAAATTTAACTTCCCTATAAAGTGAAAACACGTATTGACACGTCTACACGAGCAAAGCGCACTGATTTAGGTAGTTGCCGGCGGCGTCAGGCGAGCGACGCCATATTACCAGCCGTGCCGAGCGCGCCCGACGTTAGCCGAGCGCGACCCGAAGGTACGATGTTGTAAGTTTCGGCGCGGCCGAAGGGTTCGGCCATTTTTGGCCGAAACCGAAACTCGGGCCGAAATTTGATTTTTTGGCCGAAACTGGCCGAAACCGAAACTGAAACCGAAATTTCGGTCGGGCACTAATGATAATGAATGACAATGGTAAAAAATAATTAAACTATTCGATTACTGTATATTTTTTGTTTAATTTACTCTCTACAAAATACCTACATACCTAACCTCCAAGTTAAAATGTCTGAATAACTTCTTTTTTAGAAGTTCAATGTAAAAGTGGGAATCACAGAAAAGATTTTGACATTAAACTACATAAAAAAACGTAAGAATTTTCACTGTCCATGACAAATTAATATTGAGCCAAAGTTGCTATGTTTACATTGTCCAGCTTATTTTAAGTCCCATCTATGAATAAAAATGATATAGATTACAGGCCAAGTTTAGAGTTAGTTCTATCTGCTAGTTACATGATCGAACCAGAAACAATCAAACTTTTAAGTAATTGAATTTGTTAATCACATTTAAGAGATTGATGAATAAATCGTGTCTTGAGATCGGTTTCTTGGAATTTTTTATTAAATGTAATCAAAAACTTTCTTTCAGTCGATGAACAAAAGTTTTCAATCAAGCTAAGTTTAGAATGATATCGGCGGTGACTTCTGGCCTGACATTGAGAGCTTATCAATTATACAACTCGAAGAATAATAAAAGGTTTGATTCCCTCGTACTGTGAGAGCGCTTATAAAACTTAAACAATTATAATAAGAATGACAGGGTATGAAAATAACAATATATTTAGTCCGTCAGATAAACAATAGAAATAATTTGACACTTATATTTTATTTATAAATCAATGAAATAAAATATTACAAAGATAATGCGCTTTAAAGTTTAGGAGTGTGGGCTGTGAGGTCACGTTTTGCCTCACAGCCCACACAAATAGTACCAGGGAGTGACGTTATGCGAAATGTCTATTAACTGTATCTACGTAATTTTTTGTTCACGGGAAAAAACAAAAGAAAAACAAGTGTCATTTTATTGAATTATTAAGTAAAAGGACATTAAAAGAAATTTGGTCGGCATCACTATTTGTATGACCTTATCGCCATAAGGTGATACAAATTATAAATTAAGTTCAAACCAATGTAACTGCGTTTTAGCTACGACTCGGCTCAACAGTAAGAGTAACAGATGTGCGCGAGACTCACCGACGTCGATGGGCACGTACTCGTCCTCGTCGCTGGGCGCGGGTGGCGAGCGCGCGCGCGCCGGCGGGGGGATGTACACCATCTCGAACTTGCAGCCGCACACGTTCTCTACGCACAGACACAGCTTATGAGCAGTCACGGAGCTACGAGATCACTCCATGAAGTAATTATAGTATATTTGAAGAAAATTTAAGAGTCTTGTGAATAACGAGGTAAGTTTTAATTGTTCGCAGTTTAATAAGCTCTTACTGCACGTAATGGCTGAGTTGAGTAATGACTTAAGTTTTTAAACTTTGTTGAAATATTTAAACTGCTTGCTCTGATTGAAATAATTTTACTAGCTATCATAAAACACTGATAGTGATGGTATTGTGTACAACATTAATAACATGAAAACACGAATAAAAAGAAAAACATTTCGGTTGGCGTTTATTACCTTTACCAAAGTTTCGTGTTGTCGTTAACAATGTTATTAATACAACTGCGGCCATCAAACGTTTATAACAGTTACAATATACAAACTATGATGTAGGTACAGTACGCGGCCGCGGGCAGAACATTATGGTTTTATATTAATTGCAGCTCGAGTGAAACTTTATTGTACCAAATTGACAGGAGTAACATGACCTCGATCGTATAGTCAGGTTTATTAACTCTTTGTTGTTTGACGACCTCCGTGGTCGAGTGGCGTACACACCGGTTTTCAAGGTGTCGCCAGCTCTGAGGTCCCGGGTTCGATCCCCGGCCGGGTCAATGTAGAAAACGCACTTTTCTACATTGTCTCGGGTCTGGGTGTTTGTGGTACCTTCGTTGTCTCTGAATTCCATAACACAAGTGCTTTAGCTACTTACTTTAGATTCAGAACAATGTATGTGATGTTGTCCACATTTATTTTATTATTTTATTTATTTGTAACTAACAAGGAGAGTAACCTTTGTGATAAATCACACACGTTAACATAAAAAAACAAGACCACCATAACGCTATGCTATTAAACAGTGTCCTGAGTCGCCCCGCGTGAAGATGATTACAAAGCAGCTGAGTGGACACAACGAGATGTCATGAGCGACGTGCCCGCTGCCTGGTAGTCAGGAGCAGCCGCGCTGAGCAGGTGCATGTGCGATATTTCTCTCAAATTTCTTTAATTAAAACAAAGGAACGAACATGCCGTATTTTACCATAATTATACGTAGCTGAAAAAAAAAAAGTTTTATTTTTTATGGGTAAATAAAAGAAGGCACTTTCATAAATGAGTCATTAAAATGTAATTAATCCATTCCATATTGAATAAATGAAAAGGAGGCTTCTATTTTAACGGTAACTGTGAGCCTGCTTGGAAACAATTATAATATGTTTCTAAAATATATTTTTTTCCAAAATGTCTATTAGGGTATTTAAATTGTATGTCACATAACACTACAACCATGATACTGAACCATGAGTTAGTCAAAACCCGGAGTATTTGTATTGTGTTATCAGTTTCCCAGTTCGCGCGCGATGGTTGTGGTCACAACAAAGCTGTAATATATCCCGGTCAGGTATTCAATAAGGTCGTATAAAAAACATGTCCACAGAAGTGTAGGGTGGAGGGGCGGGGGGATTAAGACGTCATGAAGTGCACATTTAGACGCCGCGCTCTGACTTCACTAGCATACAGGCTGCGATCAACTAGTGGCGTGAACATTTGCAATATGTTATTTTTTTATTTCTATTTTAATAATAAATATAATAATGTAGTTATGCATTACCTATTGATAGCGCGTTAAAATTAGGTGTACATAAGTTTACGTAAGTAGGGAACTGTTCTCATTGTTATTGATTAAAATAAGTGCAGCATAAATGTTACATTAATAACTCACACAATACAACTTTTTAATATGCGTTTCGACTGTTACAAAAACACATATTAGAGTACTTTCTTATTTGATTGATCAAACTCCATGATGACATTTACCAGAACGAATTTAAATTTAATTTTCCCACGTAAATATAGCCTAAGTTACACTTTATTCAGTTTCCCTTTAATGTTGTTCCTTCTAACTGTTTGTTGTGTGGCCCTCGTCTCTGTGCTACGCTAAAATAACAACTAGATAATATTGAACACACTAAAGCTGTAGCAATATCGTATCGCTACGGAGCTACGACGTAGCATTTCGTAGCCCTCGGTGACAACTTGCGATACCACCGTAAGCCGCGGACGACCTATTGCTACAGGCAAGGATTCGTTTATGGACATTTATTAATAGTATTTATACACATGTATTTTCTTATAATTCCTTAATTAGGTACATATAATTACACTGTGTTGTGTGTGTATTTGTACCTACATTTAGTAGCTACACATCACAACGTTTTCGTATCATACAGGCTAAGTTAAAACATTATATTGAGAAGTAAATCCTCTTTCACGAGGTAAGACCAGACTTAATATCGCAAGGCACAAGGAGCGACATAAGGCGCGTAATTCCAGACCTTAACCAGTGTTTGTGTAGACATACAATAATATTATACGATATATAGGGCTTTTGTACTATCTTCGTCCACTGCTGGACATAGGCCTCTCCTATGGCACGACATTGAGCTCGATCTTCAGCTCTTCGTCTCCAACCACTCACTCATTGCATGTGTGTATAATATTTAAAATCGGTAATGAAATTACCAAAACATAATAATATTTGGTTAATATTTTAAACCCTTTCTATTTAACCATAAATGACCATCAGCATATAATGCAGTGCTACGCACGCGAAACCGGGTCGGTTCGCAAAAAAATAAAACGAAACATGTTTGCTTTTCGTTTTAATCAATTCCCAGTAATAATGAAATGGGCGCATGAAAGCAATTTGCTGCAGTTCAAAGTGATACAAAAAGCATGTAATGTGAGTTATTCAATTGCTCAACAACATCCGAGGCTCGTTCAAGTAATGTTATGCAAAAGTGAACCGCGATTTCAACAATTTTCACTTCCTCAACAGAGGTTACGCAATAAAAACAGGAAATAAGTGAAATTAATGTGCCGTCTGGGGCTCAGCGGGTACGGCGGCGTGGCGTGTGCGGTGCGGCGGCGTGGCGGCTGCGGGGCGACGGCGGCGCGGCTGCGGGGCGACGGCGGCGCGGTAGTGTTGCGGTGTCAAACAATACGCCTCAACCCATCTGACTGCACGGCACGTAGCTTATTTATGGCAAGACTTATAACCGAACTTACTTTGATAAATGCGTGAAAGCTTGCCCGTGGTATTGCAACCTTAATTAAATCTTTTAAAAACCAAAAGTTTAAAAAGATGTGTATTTTAAAAATTAGTTTAAGGGTGAGATTATTTATATCCCTATTTTATAACCCTAAAATGTTACAAGGACCGAGTAATCATGACAGATACGATACCGGACTGTGATGCCAGGTAATACTGGGCTTACTAGTAGGCAGGCTTATTTACAATAGGAACCAAGTCTGTAGTTACTCAATTATTAGTAGTATAGTTTATCACTCGTTCGCTCACATCACGAGCTCTGTGATATTAGAACAGTAATATTATTACAAATAATATAACATTTTGTTCAAGGCTTAATTCTAAAATCAATTTATCTAGAATTAATACTGGCTTGAGAGCGCTCGGTAGGTATAACCTAGATCTATATGCAATAGCACTGATCGAATAACCGTGTGCGGTGTGCGGTGTGCGGGTCGCCGCCACCGCCGCCGCCGCCGGTTGTTTCTACAGATTCAATAAAGTGATTGCACCGCCACCGCCGCCGCCTGATAGGATTAAATGCACCTCACACGCCGCGCTTTTGCTTTACTTGGAATGGACAAAAAATACTTTACGCAGAACATTTGCAGTCGTCGTGTGTAAGGTATTTAGTTATTGTATTGTACTTAGAATTAAATACTAGTTAAGAATTTATTTTGCATATTGCACCAGCAGGGTTTTCTTATGATAGAATGCTTTATAATTTATAATGCGGTATTTTAGGCATATACACAGTGAATATACACACAGACTTGATAAAAACATTATCAGAACTAGCATCAGGTAAATCAAAATAAACGAAGTTTCGGTGATCACTTACGTTTATCTCCACGTCGTCTGCGGGAGTTACTACTTCACGTCAGAAATGTGTGAGTTTGTGTTAGTTATTCAGAGTGAGCACATACAGACGCGTTCACACAAAGTTATATGAAACACCAGAATCATGATTGAACATTTCTTAAGGTTCAGTTAATTCATAAATGTTCGAAATAAATGTCAGTATCGCAGGATTAGGAAACATTGTAAACTTTATACATGTTAAAGCATAAAAATGGGCATATCTTAGGTTTTACCAGAAAGTTTTCGGATTTACCCTCGTGTGTTGGTAAATGTCAGGATTATATGCGCATGTGTCAATTTTTCAGGCTTTTACCTTTACAGTTTTGGTATATGTTTGGTTTTACCAATGACCCACAGAAAATGCACGAACATCTCATTCGTTCGACGGGGCTTTTTTAAGGTAAAGTAATCATTTCAGTGATTACTTTAGGCCCCAAAAACGCAAAGGAGATAATGAGGGCTTCGAACCTAACCTATACGTGTCGGGATAAGCCAAATTTGACTGTAAAGGAACGACAATTACAAAACATTTCGGGTTTTTACCATAAATAGTTTGTAAATCTTAGCTTATACTGAAGTTCGGGGTTTAGCGGTAACATACATAAGTGGGAAACGAAGTAAGGAAAATGTAAACTTTCATTACAAAAGTAGAGTAAAATAGGAAGCGCCTAAAAGAAATATGATTTTCCTGAATCCCTAAGTAAGTTTTGTGTCCTGTTGGGAGATGTAAACTGGAGCAGTATGTCGGCCGCGGCTCAGCGCGCCCCGGGCGCGCGGCTCGCAGGAACTTTGTCTGCAACTCCTGTGGTGACCGACGCCGCTATCTATTATTCAATTTCACCGTCTTCAGTTACAAACTGTTGTAGTGTGCACTGTAAGTTTATTTGATACACTATCAAATGGGGGAATTAAGTTGCAATACGAAATTCAACCAAAAATATTTTTGTAAGTAACAGTAAGTCGACTAGCAGACAGACTCACTTCGCCCGCCGCGGCTCGTTCGAGCTCCACTTCATTTGATCATGAACATAAACATGTTATCGCGCGGGCGGCGCCGGCGAGCGCTCACGTCGTGTCCTCTCTCTACTGTGCGGCCGCCGAACACACAATGCCAGTGTCCTTAAGATGTGTAATCAACAATGTTTGTAAACATAAATTTGTAGTATAAATGTGAATATGTAAAGCTACAATCACGAAATCTTATACATAATGTAAAATAGCCTTCATGTTGTGCAAACTACTTTATCGTCGTAATTTAATTTAGATAAAGGCTTATCCTTTATCTAAATTAAATTAAAACTATTTATTAGAAACAAATACATGTGAAACAAAGCTTGAATGTGCGAGTGTGACTCGGGAAACTTGATAGCGATAACAATAAACTGTATGACGCTCCTGGAAAAACAATAACTCTCGGGGATGACAATACTTTACAACTTACGAAAGTTCTTGATCACTCAAATGAGATTATCTGGGGAGCCTCAAAAACAACGGGCGGCTGTAAACACGGCGACGAGAACTTTACTATTTAAAGTTGTAAAAAACGAGATCTTTTATGTGATATTTCCTGTCTGACCTTTCGCCGTAGGTTTTAAAGGAAAAACTCTTGAACGAGAATTATCTTTGTCATAATTAAATACTAAACGAACATTTATAAAGACTTACTCTACCTCCTACACAAAAAGAGAAATAACAAGAATGAGTAACTTTTTAAATTTTATAAAAAAAGTTGTATGTCAAAAAATATTTGCATTTTGGCTCTATTCAAATATATAAATACCTTTTTCAAAACGTGCTGCAGTGAACTGAATATTAGTTTGTTTTTTGCCACCATTCCGTATTTTGATAAATCCTGTGTTAAATTTCAAAGCAAATAACGCTCTAATAAATACGCTTTAAAACGAAAACATTGTTCAACATTGTCTCAGCGATTACCCTGCGCTACATCGCTGTTTATTCAGACGTACAGAATTATTTTCACTCTCGAGCTGATTCGTAAAACCGTAACGTGTCTTCTTTACGTGACTTTTCGTTTGCTACCGAAGTTATTATTCTTTTTTAAATTTCCCCCGAGGATACACAAATAATATAGTAAGCTAAAATCACGAAGGTTCCTCTATGTTATGAACTTACGCTAACTCCACGGGGAATAATATCACAAAATGGCAAACAAATTGTGCTGAGAGTTTGGTAAGACCTTTCTCGTCTGTTTTCTGTATTAATGACATGTTAATATTTTTTACATCTATAACTGTGATCTGTAGACTTATGTGTAAGAGGAAAAAGAAGTTCAACGTAACTTAACCATAAATCATCGTAACCCGATACAGAGACAAGCAGTTACACACACATTGTACCTACAAACTGATATCAATACTTCTAATTGAACGAATGACACCTAAGTGTCACGAAGGGAGTTGTTCAAGTAGAAATAGACTCCCTTCGTGTAGTATAAGTAACATTTCCCGATGGTTGTTGTCAGCGAGCCAATTGGGTCATCTCCAGTGTGATGAAGAAGACTACAAGTATTCAAATTAAATCAAATAAAACACAACCTATACCTGTATGTCTAGAATTTTAAGTTTATTCATATAACGTTGACCTCATGGAAACGCGATTTATAATATTTAATGATTGTTTTAGGTTCATATAAAATACTCGGATCTGCGCGGACCACGGAGCGCTTGTCGCTTGCATGGATGGGCCCTACACAGTCTGATCGTTGGCCACTAATACTGTTCATGTGGAGTGCATGATGGATGGGTGCATAAACGCTGTTACCTGCATTGATCGCCCGCTTGTGGTCCTCGGCGCGGAACACCTCCTCAGGGCCGGCGGGCTGCGGCCGGCGCTGCTCCCACGGGAACTCCTCCCGCTGCCAAGTACGATAACTGTTACTAAACGATAGTTAAGTCGTGACAATAGTTACATGAAATTAAATGAATTGAATCTTATCTCAGTTTGATAGAAAACTCTTATGATATGAGGTTATTTTTAATGTTTCTTACTTTTGCATTTACTTTGTGAGTATCGATAACATGTAGCTAAGCACATTCAACTAATTTAATGTATCCTATCTCGACTTAAACACGAAACATGATAAATGTGAATTTCCGAGAATCACTCGTCTAGACGGGCCCATCGAGAAGACAATTGGAATATGTATTGAGCTACCGATATCGGATACCAATCAGCCACCGTCATTAAGAAGGTAACCAATGGCAACTGCTTACGTATTTAACCTCGGCGGGCCTTGCTTGTTCAGAAACTTATTGATTTTGACTAAAAATAACTTGGATTTACTAGTTTTTGATTAGCCCCAAAACTTCACTCAATGGTACTGGAGTTAATTTAAATTGAAATCCATACCCACTGTAAATTAATACTATATGATAGATTAACAAACTAACGTTCACAACAATAATATTCATAGAATCATATATATATACTGCTCTGAAACTAATTTGGAATGTTGATCTATGCGCTGCAAATTTAATTAATAGGTAAGTTATAGTTTACATTTATATGAGTACCTAAGTGCGGTCCGCAGGATTCAGGTCACGCGCTGCGGCGCTCGGACGCGGGAGCCGATGCTAATTAATTACTTGCAGTATTAGGGTCACTCTGTGCTACTAAACAAATATCGCAAATCACGGAACATATCGAATTTTTTAAATACATTGGGCTTAGTAAACAGTTATTGATTTGGAATGCTACATTGTTACCATGAGGATATTTGTCAAGTCAAGGAGCAGTGCTGATGACGAGTTTTAAAATCATGAACTGAGCTTAAACGTGCGTTTGTGTTTGTAAGGCATTTTACTACATTACAACCCAAGTAATAAGTTTGGTACTACCGTGAAGTACACCGTTTCGCCCAAAGAAACAAACAACAAGTTGTGTTAAATAATTCGGACCGGTGATTACCGCCATCCATCGCGGGTTGATTGTCGGCGGCGCGTGGTGTGCGGCGGCAGACAGACGCTGCGCGGGATATTTCTTCATTAGGGAGGCGCGCGATGAATTATTTAGAAGCACATCCATATGAATGCGGCGCCCGTGCCCATTGTCCGCGCAAGTTCTACGCCCGCGCCCGCGCGCCAAGCTGCCGAGTTCCGAGTGACTTGTGTCCAACTTATTTGGAACTCGAAAATATGCTTGCGATGCTCATTATTATTGTTTTTAAAAACAAGGATAGCGAATGAACTTAATCACTCACTATCCTTGTTTTTACTACTTACTCAAAAACGGGTTACTATAATATTATAAAGGTATTCCCAAACTATCGCTGTAGCGCTGCGTCAGGCCTATCTATTAAATTGTCACAAGGACAACTGCAGATCGCCTATATCTCTCTCCAATATAAAACCAATTAAAATGATATTGTATATGTATACTGAATAAGAAGAACATAGACTATGCCCTTATGTTTTTCTTTTTTCATCAAAAGATGTCCATTTTGTAAGCTGTACCTCTGAAAACTGCAATCGAAGTAAGTAGTAATAAAAACACACCATTATGGTTATTCTTAAATATTCAGAGTTAATTTAGTTATGCTGGGCTAAAGCAACGGTTTACGACGCAGAAGCTTGCTGCGCCGGCGGAGCGCTCGGATCCTAACAAA
Organism: Diachrysia chrysitis; assembly: GCA_932294365.1. NCBI lineage: Eukaryota > Metazoa > Arthropoda > Insecta > Lepidoptera > Noctuidae > Diachrysia > Diachrysia chrysitis. Next base: position 13,229,768 of record OW028654.1, on the reverse strand, counting down.
CGGAATCGTAAATGTAAACTAAATCACATCTACATTATGCACTATCGATGTTCGTCAGGCAGGAGTACTTTTTTAACTAGTTGTAGCTTAGCGACTGACGAAACACATGCTAGCGATTCTTTCTGAACCTTTATTTTAATGGTATTGATGGTTTCGGCAATGCTACAAATGTCTACAGAAAACAAAGTGCCTACTAAAAGCCTTAAAATGCCCCGAGTCCCGAGTTCGTGGTATGTGCCTGTACCTACGTTTTTTAACCGCTTCAATGCGTAACATGATAATAGGTCGCACTATCCGCGGGACAATATTCCTACCTACACCACAAATTATCGTAAATTAAATTGGATCTACAAAATATGTGGAGCGCGTTATTGAAACAAGCGGCGCGTTGTTATGTGCTGTAGCAACATCACCTGCGAGTTGCACAGTACGAGGGCTTGTTATGTATACTGTGATAAACCCATGCATAGGCTATAATCTGCTTGTATTTATTCCTCTCAGCTACTAGAAACAGGTTATTGAATTTAATTTAAAAGATACGACCTAGATGAGTATTGGTAATGACTGCGTACCAAGAAGTTGTCGTTTTGATCTGTTCTACGAAAAGAAAGATAATTCAATGGCTAACCTAGTCTAAAAATACTTACCTGGTTAATTACCAGGTAAGTGTTTTTGTTTCCTTTAATAAAACTTTAATTACCAAGAAACACAACTTTATTTTATGATCATGATGATAACACGATAATAAACAAGGAGAGCCGTTGTGTCCCTCGCATTTGATAATGTTTTACGCTCGTTTGTAGGGTGCCGAGAAGCTAATTAAAAATATTTTCCAAACAAATCTTCGACAAAAGCATTTCTATACTTTGAATACAAAGAATTTAATTAAAATTTCTCTATTTGTTAAGACTTTATTGTTGTCAGATTTAAAAGAAGAAATCTCAAGACACTTTTGGTAACAGGCCGTCATTATTAAATGACTCGTGCTAGGCACTTTAGGTCATTGGTCGCTAAATGTAATCGAGTTTGTTTCGAGTTCCCATGGTATAAGTTTGGTCTACTTTCCATGCATGAACTGCTATTCATACACGCGCCTGTTTTGTGGACGAGAGCTGCCTACACGCGACGACCTCATAAGGTCATCGTTACTAATAGAGAGTTCTTTATAGTAGATCAGAAATACACTACACTGTTCTTGAGACCGTTGGTACGACGCTACTCTTTCAATAACTACTATACAGCAAACATACGCTGTAGAATGGTTCACGTTAATATTCATTACACCACACCATTAATGAGGAACATGACTGTGTATGTGTGTTTGTGTGTTCGTGTTGATTAAGAACTTAGTCTTGAAGTCAGACAAGATTATATAGATATAGAAAGTTAAGTGAAATATGTTTCAGTTTAACTAATCCCTTTTCAGCAACATTTAGATAGCCGTTACAATCGCCCGACCGGTGCTGATAACTTCCATTACGTCCCTTCACCACAACACCTTAAAATGGCCCGGAGGCCTTTAAAAGAAAATGATTATTTCTAATTTTAGAGTTCATCGCAGCATATTGAAGAAACATATCGTTCGGTGATAATTTAAGTCGGGTGTTGGAAACCGCAATGTACAGAAAACAGTTCGAAAGCATCTGTTGTTGATACTGGCGAGTGGTGCGGATTTCGGTCCGTTAATTCCATAATCGTGTCCAACAGGCGACGGTTACAGATGGTCCGCGGGCAGCTGGCGGCGGCGGCGCGGCGCGGCGGCTCGCTCTAGCGTTAACGTCACCGATAGAATCATTCAAATGGGTAAAACATTCTATATCAAATCAAAAACCGTTAAGCCCCGGCGCTAATAAAATAATAGCATGGTTTTCATTATTACACTTATGTAAGAATTATGTTTTTTACAAGCTATTAATAAACTTGCAATGTATGTAGGTTTGTTCAGGTCAAATGTTGCAAGCTAAATTAGATATGGTATACTTATAGAAGTTCGGTGACAATACAATATTATGGTACTTTCAACTTGGTCTGATGGGTCCGAAAGGTGGCCATAGAAACTCTGTAACGAAACGACGCAATATTATCGTGTTTAGGCTTGTTTGAATTGTCTTAACTGGTACTGTGACCCTAGCTCAAAAAGCTTGTGATTAGAAATATTTTTTTAAGAAAAACTTATTTATTTCTATTTTTGTGTTTTTTTATTTTTATTATTTACGGTTGCTTTTAATTTTTTATATTTTTAAGTTTCAATAATATTCATGACTCATTCCAATATAGCATTTCTTCCTATCGCTTTAATAGTTCTTTAAGTTTTCATCAATAGTAAATGGTAATATTATGTTTAGCAAGGTTTTTAAATTGAATATACCAATGTACTTAAGTATTATCATTATTTTTATTGGTTTTCTAATAAATAGTTTATGTGGATAAGATATTAATCCGTAAAAGTTAGATATTGATTGGTAGTATTAAAAAATAATTATTAACATGGGTTAAAAGATTACCACTACTTTTGGGAATGGCGAATGTCAGCGATACTCATATTTAATTACCTAATATATACTTAATGTTCAGAATACTATTATTTGGCTAGGGCTTTTTCAATTTTGTAAGGGTCATGTCGAGTCTTCTTTAATTAACTATTTGGGATGCTTATATTTTATGGTTTTTAGCTGTTTTTAATAACTGTGTCTCACCAAGTTTCCGGTGTAACTCTAATATTTAATCTCCCACGTCCGGCTCACAGTTGTCCGCTGTCAGTGTACCTGTTGTGGTGACGTCACTGGCGCAAGCTATAGTTGTCGCGAGTTCCCGACTCATTAGAATGCGGGCGAGTGAGGGGGCGGACGGGACGCAACCGCTCCCTAACTACAAATGCTGCCTGAATTTAAAAAAAGTCTTCGTCTTTTCTGTTTCGCCGGCACTCCGGCGGGTTGTTTAAGACACTCTCAATAAATTGTGATATTGTTCAGTGTTTTCGTGGGACACAAACCGCTAAAAGGTTCGGGCCGACGCCGGCGCGCGGCCGATGAAAAGGACATTTCTAGGGAAAGTAAGGACGTGCTCTTGCCGCTCGACCCGCATTTATCTAATGAACAATTATAAAACGCCTAAAATGGTAAAAGAAAAAGTCAGTCAAGGTTGATATATATACCACTTTCAGTTAAAACACAAAAGTATGGTACGTATGATTTATAAAGTTGTTTTTCGAAATTTCAACTTCGCAGGTTACAGTAATTGACGAAACATACAAAAATTTCGTTTATTTTGATCATTATACAGGCATACACACAAATAATATCATTTAGGAATAAAGCTCTCAGGAGCCGTCCGTGTGTCCGCGGCTTTACAGGCTGTAAGAATACAATTCTTTTATCCTTACTCTGTGAATGTTTCGCTATGTAGTGTGTTGTGCGAACAAATTGTTCCGTTTCTTTTTCTTTTGTCAAATTATTGTCCTCGATAAAACAGTTAGGTATGTACTTGTAGATACTAACCAAGAAGAGACGGGATTTAGAAGATAAAACAACCAAGCAAGCTGAATTGAATTTTGTAAAGTAGTTTAACTGTCTGACTGGTGACTGACTCTGAGCTTCAAACATTTATATTTGGCAAGAGAGCAGCTGTTGGTCATGTGACAGAGCTCCAGTCGACAGTCGGTTCGCGGAGTGTCACAAAGTTTTGCAACTGTAATCGCCGGCTATCATTATCCCTCAAAAAAGTCTGCGAAAAACCGTAATTAGAGCAGACTCGTCAGCCGGACAGAAATATGAGCCGCGTCGGGCGGCGCGCGGCTCGTAAGTATGGTGCGCGGAGCAACTTGCTAATATTTAGTGTACTCAAATACGAGTCAACTAGCATGCAGACAATCGGTGATGGTTGTCTGCGGATACAAGTATAGCTGAGGTACAAGTGGTTGAGTATTCAATAAATGTAACGTACCTAGTTTTTCTAATCTCCATGTATAAATACATCTTTGATGTTTAGCTAGAATTTAGACTCTTCGTGTAGTGCAATGTATTTGAAGTCGTTGAATAACGAGGTTTTAATCGGTGCTGAGATCATATGGATCGAGTACCGGTGCATGCGCACCATACTTTGCACTGCACTGCAATCGCGTTAAATTAAATCGTTATATATCGCACTCCGCCTTTCAGTTGCACAACCACCTTACTATTTAATAGCTCTGTATGATGAAAATAACAAAAGGTACGACCACACGTAAGTAGAACATAAAGCATTTCAAACGAATGTATTCAGTCAGTTTGTTCGGTATATTCAAGGCGACTTTACTGTGTCGTTACCACTCCGTTTCAAGAAAACTATTTAAATAGGTTTTCTGCGTTTAGTGTGCGTAGGACAGAACATTCTCAGATTTCTACTAACGACTCAACTGGGGCGACCCGCTTCTAGGAGACCAGTTGAACTGAATACACTACAGGCACTTTGTAACCACGTATCACGGCTCGAATGAGCAAAACGACATGTACGGCCCAAAGTTGTTAAGTTGCCCTAAACCATGGATCGCAAAAACAATTTCTACTCACTTCACTTTTTATCATTTACTGATATCTCCACCGCTGTATTTGTTAATTACTTGTTATTTACAGTTTCAGTCTCAAGTGGATATTTATGTTCCTTCCAAACGTAATGTGACTAAACAATGATAAAGAGGCGTCCACTCTTGACATTACTCCTCGCCTTTATCCCCGTCGGGTCTCGGAACTGGGTCGGTCGCCGCTCGCCGGTCGGTTTGAACACGCCCGAGCGCCGCCAACTGCTTTTTAATTTATATATATACCCCACTACACATAATTATTTATATTGTGTTCTATTTTGATTAGACGTTATTGATGGTGTTTGTTTTAAAAAAAAAAAGGTTAATAATGTTTCCAGTGTACAATGTATAGACTCTATAGATGCCCCCGCACCGGACAGCGAGTTTTACAGCAATGCAATTTAAATAATCTTGTGTTAACTATCAACAATTGATAGGCCGCGATCCTCCGGAGTGCGCGTCTGCCTGCGGCACGGCGAGGCGCGAGGAAAGTACTCACCACAGTAATAAGAAGTATAATAAATTAAAAAAGTTAGTAGTTACCAACATTATAAATAAATACCTTATTTATTAATCATTTTTCTCAGTGCAAAGCCTTCTGACTCTATAAAATTGGTAATACAATCTTTACCTTGTTGTTAGACAGGCCCTACTGAGTGTGGAGTCCACTAGCTAAATTTGTACAGACTAGCTTCTTAAGTTTTAGTATTTTAGGAAATGTATTGGAACTTGTTATTGGTGAATAAATTATTATATTTCTTTATACATTGTTTGCTATTCTTTTTTTCTATTTATTAAAAAAAAAGAGGTCTTGGTATGGTGCTTATTGATCCTACAAGGCGCGATTTCTTTGTTAGTTAAAGTGGTTTTACTGTATCTGTACCCTACAGCTGTTGTTCGCAGGCGGTGACGTCACGCGGACAGAAGCGCGCCAGGTAAGCTCTCGCACGCGACAGGCGACCGCGAGCGCGCAGCGGCTGCCGCTGTGAATAAACCCGCTTTGCGAGGCTCTCATTCAAAGTCGTTCTCCTATATCGTGTTAAGATGAGCTTAATACAGATCTCTACTGGGAACGGTACGAGTTGCACGATACTGAGTATGTTTGAGCGATTAGATCAGTACTAGCAAAATGTGCGCTTTTATGCTCCGATATTTAGATAAAATATTATATCAATGCACATTAATTCAATTTAATTAGGTTGTAAGAATTTAGTAAATACATAAAGATGTTGCAGTATTACAATAAACAGTGTTAATATTCTGTCTATAAAGGACATGCAGACATTGGTCTTAAGTAATTCAAGAAAAATAATTGGCTATATTAATAACAAAAATAAAAACTGTTACGTTTGACATCCATTTTCCATTATACATATTTAAAAAAAAACATAATATATGATACCTTTTCTTTTATTTAATACTAGCAGCTCTAGCAATTTTATAATGGCCGCCCCAAGAACTCAGATACAGAATTTATTTTTAGCTATCAAATTTATTTTTTATTTAAACTTTCAAAACTACAAGGGACGCACTTGTTACGTCAACCCATCACCGCTTTGTAGATTAAAGCTGTCGAGACAAAAGGGGTAACGTGAGGATAACGTGGACGTGAGGGGGTTTTAAATATTTAAGCACGTAGATGTCACACGAGGGCCGCAAAAAGGAAAACGCTGTCGTACTGTGAACTTGGAAAAGTTTAGAAAGTAATAAATTGTTATAATATTATCTAAGTAACATGCCACTACACAACCATAATATTAAAGATAACTATAGAACGTATAACGTATAGAAATAATTTGTGCCGCATACAGGGGTACGAGCTATGATGTTTCCTTTACACTACGGCTACTATCCGTGCTTAGTATCAATTCCAAACGGTAAAAATAAATAACATGCAAATTACAAAAAATTAATCACTAAGCAAACACCATTTAGAAATTCCAAAGAATCAAAGCGGCAAGGTCGCGCATCGTAGCCTGTTGGAGAGCAGCGTGCGTGATGTTTTATCAATGAATAATAATATTTTAGATAAGCGAAGATTATTTCGACAAAATAATATACTTTTTCTTTTGTATATACTCAATACTCAATACTCAATACTCAATAACTTTATTGCATTTCATAATGTATACAAGGCTGGTGGGTAAAATTAAAGAGAAACAATTATGGACCCTGTCGGGCACAGCAAGTTAGTTTTTTTTATAGAGGAGAGGATGAAGAGCGCTTTTTAAAAACATAATAGGTAATTGAATTAAAGGAAGATCTGATATTTAAGTAGGTATTATTTATGTGTAGATTTATATTAATTTTATTTATTAATATTTATATATTTTTTTATCATTTATAGTTATATTCTGGATCATTTATTAATTGTTATTATTTATTTATATATAATCTGTAATATTAATTAACTAAATTGTATGTAATTAAAGATATTGCACGGTAAGTAAGGTAAATAAATATATCTAAGATTTATCTCTATTACCCTAGTTGGAATTTATCTTTAAGGTATTCTTCAATTGTGTAGTAACTTTTGTCTAAGAGAAATCGTTTTAATTTATTGGTAAATATATTGTTTTTTTCTGTGTTTTTTATGTATTCAGGTAGTTTATTGTAGATTTTTATGGATGAAACAAACGCACTAGAGGAGTGCATTTTTAATCGTGAAGTTGGTAAATTCAGTCTATTTCCATGTCTTAGTTTTATTTTTGTTTGAATGTCTTCTCTTTTGCTATAGAATTGTGGATATTTCCTTACAAATTTGCAAATTTCAAATATATAGAGGCAGGGTAGTGTTAAGATGTTTTGTTCTTTGAAGTGTGGTTTACATGAGTCTGTGTCTTCAATGTTAATCAATATTCGTATTAATTTCTTTTGTATTGTAAATAGCGAAGGCGCGTCTGTACTATTTCCCCATAGTATAATTCCATATCTAAGCCAAGCGAACGCATACGCATAGTATGTTATTATTGCAGTTTTGAGGTCTGTTGTTTTCTTTATTACTCTGAGGGCATATGCAAATTTAGATAATTTAGTTTTTAATTTCTGTATGTGCGGTTTCCAGTCTATGTGTGTATCTATGTCTAGGCCTAAAAGGGTGAATTTATTTACTATTTCAAATTTGGATCCTTTATATTCGAAATTTATATTTATGGGGGTTTTTTGTCGCGGGTGGAAAGTAATTATTTTTGTCTTTTTAAAGTTAATTTCAAGGTTGTGTTCGTTCATCCAATATGTTGTGGGGTCAAGTATTGATGTTAGTGTTTGGTTTATGTTTTGGTTATTGTTACATGATGTTAAGACAGAGACGTCATCGGCAAACAATACGCACGATTCGTTTATGTGGTTAGGGAGATCGTTTATGTAGACTAAGAACAGTAGGCATCCTATAACACTTCCCTGTGGTATGGAGGCGGTAACGGGTATGTTTTGGGATCTAATTAGTTCAATGTGTTGTGTTAGTGTATTGTAGTGTTCTATTTCTACGACTTGTTCTCTGTTTTTTAAGTATGAAGTAAACCAGTCATAACTTTTTCCTCGGATACCTATGTTGTAAAGTTTATTTAATAATATATCAAATTGTACTTTATCATAAGCTTTGGTCATGTCCAATAACAATCCAATAGCATATTTTTTATTATCAATAATTTTGAGAGCTTCTTGAATATATTTATAGACCGCCAAAACGGTGGATCGGTTCTTGCGAAATCCATTTTGGCTGTCATTGAATATATTGTATTTTTCACAGAACGCATAGACGCGGTTACACATGACTTTTTCAAATATTTTTGAGGCTGTTGGTAGTAGGGCGATTGGACGGTAGTTGTTCGGGTCAGTTTTATCATTTTTCTTAAAAATAGGTTTAATGAGGGCCTTTTTGAGTAAGTCAGGAAAGACACCTTCTTCGAAGGATTGGTTAAGGAGTATATAGAATGGCAAGGTTAGTTCATCAGCGCACTGTTTTATCAGACTGGGTGGAAGTTCGTCGATTCCGTGGCTGGTCTTGTTTTTTAAGTTTTTAATTATTATATTTACTTCATAAGGATCAACTGGGTTTAGATACAGTGTATTTTGTGTAGTTAAGGCTGTCGGTAGCCCTTTAGGTTTTCTGCTGGTAGGTGTTGTACCACCAATGGAGGCAAAGAAATTGTTGAATATGTTGGCTACTTCTTGCGGTTTCGCCGTTAAGCTATTATCTACTTGCAGTGTTATGTTATGTTTTTCACTTTTACGTTTTTTGTTAGAGCGTTCATTTATTATTCCCCACATTGTTTTAACTTTATTATTCGACTGTGTCATTTTATTTTTGTAGTGTAGTTTTTTAGCTGTTGTAACAGTTTTCTTCAGTATTTTTTCATATTTTTTATAATAATTTATTAGTGTTGGATCTTTTGTTTTTGTTGTTAATATTTTTAACAATCTTTTATTAATACTGGACTTTTTTATACCGACAGTGAGCCAATATTTCTTATATTTGGTTTTAAGTTTAATTTTATGTAGTGGGATACACTTATTTAGGATTAAGGTAAGTTTGTCATTAAATATTTTATAATTTGTGTTTATATTATTATTTGTTTTAAGTATATCATTCCAATTAATTTTTTGTAATTCCTCTTTGAATTTTAATATGTTTATTTTATTATATAACCTTTTCTTTATATACCAATTATTTAAACTAGATTGTTTTGGTATTTTTAAATGTAGGGTTGTGCTATGGTGGTCAGAGAAGCCTAAGTCGTCTATAGTTACGTGCATGTCTTTGTAGTTAAAGTTAGTGAATATTAGATCTAAACATGTTGCGGAATTTGGTGTAATACGCGTGGCACTTTTTACGTGTTGAGTAAAGTTATTTTCTTGCATTAGATTTATAAATTGGTTTGTTTTTAGATTATCCTGTAGTATATTTATATTAAAATCGCCCCCTATTATTATATTTTGTTTGTAGTATTTTTTATTTATATATTTTAGTAGTTGTTTTAGTTTTTCATAAAAAACTTCGTCCTCTCTCCTATTCCAGTATATAGTTACAATTAATAAGTTTTCTTTTGGTAATTCTGCGGCGCATATTTCTATTATATATTCTGCAGACATCTCGGTGATATCGTTCCTCTGTATGCTTTCAATATAGTCTTGTAAGAGTATGCATACGCCGCCCCCGGTTCTGGTACTGCGACAAAAGGATGAAGCAAATTTGTATCCACTAAATTGTATGAGGTCTAGTCTTTCTTGAGTTAGCCATGTTTCTGAGAGACATATAACTTTGTATGATGGATCTTCGTCTATAAACACTTCAAGTATGTCTTGTTTGTTATTAAGACTTTGGATATTTTGGAACAATAGTTTAAAGGGTTGTTCGTTGTTTACGAAATGTCTGGTTCTCAGTTTCATAAGTCTCGTTTATAGTGCAGGGTTGCGTCATGTTGTTGTATGTTATTTGTTTTTCTTGGGTGTTATGTGCGCATTCGTTTTCATTTTTATCAATTTTAAATAATTGTCCGTTTATATATAGTCTGTTATTTCTGATGACTGCGTGAGATCCGTTTTTTCTAGCCGTAATTAGTTCCTCTCGCATGCGTGCTCTATACTTTCGTGTTTTTGCATTTAGAAATTCAGATATGAATAGTCCGGTTCCTTGAAAATAAGTGCTACTGTTAATAATATATTTAGCCATTCTCTTGCTTATAAATTCGATAACAAGCGGTCGGTTCTTAGGTCCACCAGGTCTTCCAAGTCTGTACAGGTCTTCTATATAACCTGAGACGTCTATATATAAATTTACGTATGTATGTACTTGTATATGCAAAATATAAATATTATATAAATAATGATACAGTGTGTTCAAACGGAGTAAAATTACATTCAAATAAAAAAATAACTTCTGTAAGTTGCTTTTTGGTATTAAAGCCTGAAAATGCTCCCTAGAATATGTGGTGTAAAGAAAATATCAAAGGTCGTATCAACTCTGTATTTTGTGAATTTGTTACAGGGTTATCAATCCGTAGCCTAATCCGATTCAACATACGTCGTAGAATACTGAACGCTACAGTGCTACGGCGTAGCAAGTGGGATAACTATTTAACGACTATTATGTATAATTGTATACGGATCACTGCTGAAGCCAGAGCTTAAATAATATTTTTCGAGACACGATGGAGGCTCAGTATGTACAAAAGATGGTAGCCTATTCATAGAACGTTTAAGATGTTTCCATACAGCTTATACTTAGCTACGATACCGCCAGGTTTTACGCAATGAAATAAAAGAGTATTGAGCGCCTTACCTTGGATTACCGTATCAAAACAACATTTTTATTCCGGTGAAACATGTTTTGGGTACAATATAAGCCGATCAGAGTAAGCCTGTTTCAAACAAAACACACATCGCTGCGTTTTGTTGAACAAAACAATAACGGTGTTTGGAATTGTATGTCGAAAATGATTTTACCAAATGTTAATTTTATAGCTTGTTTTTATTTATTTTATTTCTTATCATTACATAGTTATGTACTTATGCTATATTAGCCCCACAAAACCGTTTTCCTAGTTTGACTGAAGGATAAAGGTGTCCGTATAGTAATCTATGTATGTATACATATCTATACTTATGTTAAATGTAATTATTATTATGTAGGTACTACGTTATTATTTAGGAATGAAATATAATATAATAATTATGAATATGCCTTACGAAAGTTATAATACACGTTATATTTAGCTATAGTTCTAGAAAATATGATTTAAGTTTCTATTTAAATACTAGTTTATTGGTTTCTTGTCTATCCAGCTGATTGTTTAATAAATATGGCAGACGTTTTTCCAGAGTTCTGACTCCATAATAGTTTGTTACTCTGGGAACGACGAGTTTGTCAGCGGCCATTGAACGAGTGTTATATTTATAAGTAACATTAGTTAGATTGTGCTCTTGATTGCCATAGTTATTTACTGCTAATTGATATTTGTGTTTTAGATTGAGAGGTAGAATTTTACTTATTTTATATAATCTTTTTCTTCGACTTTTTTTCTTAGAAGTTGTTTGAAGTTAATTCTAATATGTTTTAAATTTAAGTCCGTAGCAGTCAAAATAATAATGAATGATAATCGACAAGAGACATGTATCTCTATATGGGTTTATATTTACAGTTTATTTGCTGATTATGAAAGAAAGTAAAATCATCAGTATACAAAGTGAATTACAAGTAACTTAGTTTTGTTTGCGTTCCAAACAATACCAGTAGTTAAAAAATCACAATAGGTAAATATATAAAGCTGTTTGCAATTAATAAGGGTGCTATTTGTTTCATCTGTAAAGTTTAAATGTGAAATGTTAGTGATTTGGGTTTGAAAGGGTGGGAAAAAATAGCAACTGTCCGAGTACAGGTGAGCACAGCGCGGTGTGTGGGGGTGCGAAGGGGTTGGGGTACACTCGCGCACAAAGGTGTCACAAGTTTTGTGGCGAGACGTGGGCGGCGCCGCGGCGGGGACAAGTCCCAACTAGATTGTTCTGATGTTTAAACTTGTTTTCTTCAACGTCACAAAGTTTGATGAGACCTGTCTCTGCAGCATTCACATACAATATTTATTTAACGGCACGTGTCATGATGTAATAACATGGTTCCAGTTTTAATACTGTCTTTTTACCAAAATAAAATTATATATAATTATATTATAGGTACTCATTTACTGAATACAATTCGATAACAAAGTGATTTTATAGTTATTCAAGTGATTGGCAGAGTCCTGGGACTTCGACATCAAATATATTTATTTACATAATTCAATAACATGTTATGGTTACTTATCTTTTGTGTGTGACCTTAAGATCAAAGCTAAATTCTTGTTGTTAGATTACAAAGGTTGCCAATAAAGTTAGTCCATGTATTTTGATTCTTTCAAGATATATTACACTAACAAATAATGTATTTAGCCAATAACTTCTGACCACGAAGGTAACAAATGTTCTTGATTTAGTTTGTAATAAATATTTTGCTATGGGCCGCAGTTAAGTTTAAAGATTTTCCTTGGAGAAGATTAAGGACAGAAGTAGTACAAATTATTTTATTAAGATATCTTTGCGTATTATTACGATCAATTCCGAACCATGCCTGTGTATAAGTAGCGAAGTAAGTTTTATTACAACATTGCAATGGCAGTTGAACGTACAAAAGACGAAGCCCTCCAGCAGGCTGGCCGCGCTCTCGCGGGGAGGTGTACGTTACAAAGTGAGAAACTTCCGGACGTCACTAATTACATGCGACCTTCCCCCCACACCTCATGTTCCGCAAACCGGGGAGGAGGGTGTAGGGAGGGGGGGGGGGGGGGTCGGACACTGCTGATAACATTTTTATGTGTTCCCTCGGACATACTGTTAACGCGCGTACTAAGTAACGTGGAACATTAACGGCGGCTGTTATATTCCTGTCCCATAGCACGTAGCCGCTACCCGCCGAGTTTTTATAACGACGCCGTATACTGTGTTATGCCTATATCATGCCATCTGTATTCGTCGAAAGTTTGCTTGTATTACTTCAGCTACCTTAATATTACTTCCGATTTTGTCTCTTAGTCATCATCGGTCAAATCAAATCAAATCATTTATTTTTGTAACTAATTTCGCTGGATTCAGCATTTCCTAACTGGCTACCCTGAGAAGAAATGTCGAAACAACTCATGGGGTCAGTCTTTTTTTTAAAGTCCAGACAATCGTTGTTATTTTAATATTGTGTAAATAAATGCAGTGTCTTTTCTATTTTGGTTCAATAATTACTTTCCATTCTCTCTACTTTTCAAAAACGCTCAAACATTCGGCCACTGTCTACTTGAAAAAAGAGAATTATGTTACAATACTCCAATTAGGGATTCTAATACAGTATCATTATCAATCCGGCCAGTTTCAGAAATGAAATAATGATTAAATTGGGCGTATTATTAGAGTAGTTAAAAAAAATACGTTTACTTGAAAATAACTTTTTTCAAAAATTTTATGGTAAAATTTTCCTAGGATTAACAAAACGCACTACGCATTTAAAGTGGGTACATAACTATCAGAAGTGCGATTATTTTGCCAAGAAATTGGCATCAAAAAGACTTTTTCGGATTGCAATCCCCAACTACGATATATAACTAGAGTAAAATGTATGAAACCTGTGTCCGTCGCATGACCACGAAGGAGTCGGTGTCGGGCGCGCCGCCGAGCGGCACCTGGCACGAGATGCGCAGCCCCTGCAACAACACACGGAGAGGAACAACACGCTTCGGACAGGTCAAATTTGTATGTTTGTTTGTAACTCAACCACACAAAAACCGCATAAAGGATTGGATGAAATTTGGCACACCGAAAGGTAATTATTTAGATTCATACAAAGAACACTGCTCATTCCGATAACAGTACGGGCATGGGATCTATACCGAACAATCCGTGGCGCACAACTAGTTTAAAAAAATAATATAATATAATATATAATAATAATATAATAATACCCCTCGGGGCAAGCCGTTACTTCATCATGAGAATAACGCAATACCTGAGGGATATTAACTTGCTTTTTCCAACTTTGAGATATAAATAAAAAATGTATCTTAAGGTCTATGTAGGAGCATACATCCGCAGGGCAGCTTGTGGCGAGCTGTTTGTGAGTAGCGACACAACGGACCTGAGTGCTCCAGGGAGTCACTCCTTAGGAGGGCTCCCAGCTCTTTCTTGCCTTAACTGGCTGGCTAGAGAGGGGTCGCTAGAGCTACATGCTCGGGGGTGGAAGTGTCTAATGGCGTAATAGCGAGGAAACCCGCTCCGGGTCCGCTACTGTGACCCGCGATGGCGAAATCGGGGCCGCACCGCTCGACACCCCTAGTCGCTCGCACTGGTGTTGCCTCCTGCTGCCTATCGTGGCGGTTATGTTGGGGGGCCCATCTGGGGAGCTGGCGAGTCACCACCTGCCTATTTGATTGCATTTATATGTGTTAGAAGGCAGGTGCCATAGTTTTCCGATTTAGTTCTAATAACCAATCCACTAACATTTACCTACACATAGCCTAAATTTTTACTTTCCATTCACAATTTACAATAGCTCTGTATCTACTTTGGACCATTCATGTCTGTTCTTCCATAGAGCAGAGGTGGATGGGCCCTAGTAGATGCCCCATCCCAGTTTAGAGTAAAGTTCTCAACAAGGCCACTGCGTGTTGGACCTGTGTCCCCACGTAAGCCTTTCAAAGGACCGGGTATTCTTAATACTGAGGATAGCCCGTGAAAAAAGAGAGATATAATAATATAATAAATAAATAAAGACTTAAATTCTCTGTATAATATTCTGTTAGAGTTAAATAGCGCTAATATATTTTTTCTAAATTATTTTGAAAAGAAACAAATTTACTCGGAATAATTACTAGGAATGTTTGCTTAGAGTCAATTAATATAATAAGCTTTAAGCAGAGCGCTTAATATTTCTCGTGTTAATTAACAAAGGCGATATCATATATTTTTTTAATAATTAATTACTAAGATACGTGAGATAGAATAATATTTTTCCACAGGGATAAATTCCACGATTTATTTCATCTGTACCAACATATATAATAAATATGATATCTGTCTGCCGCATATCCACGCCAAAACTACTGAAGCGTTTTAAATGAAATTTGGTACACAGGTAGTCTAGAAGACATAGGCTACTTGTAGCCGCAATAAACGACATGCATTCTGGCGGAGCCGCAGGAAACAGCTAGTAAATATATATAATATCTAAAAGCGCTAATCTCTGGAAAAACCGGACCGATTGTACTAGCAGATAGCTGGGTTCATGGCGCATACGATAAGACTATTATTTTACATGCGCAATTTTATAAGCAAAATAAGAAAACCCTATGCCACTAAAACACGCTGACAAAGTCTCAGGGGACAGCTAGTTAGTTATAAATTCGTGAAGAAAGGCTTAGAGAAAAAGGAATACATCTTATTTCAAGTTATATCTCAGTATGAATCTTTAAGTTAGAATTTGTAGTTGATAAAATGTTGTGTGGAATTCTATGTACTGTAGTATTCATAAAGGGATGTATAAGGGATTGTATCCCCTATCGAGTGAGCGAGCGCGGCGAGCCCCTCCTACTAACAAACTAATATGTTTCGTTGAAAAGACTCGGAATTACATCGTAAGAAATGTACACATAACATGTGTGTGTGTGTGTGTGTGTGAATATCGTACAAACATATTCACACAGCGATATAGAAGGATTGAAAGAAACCCGAGAGAAGCTAATTTTAAGGTTCGTTCTATTTATTTTTCATTCGTGAGATTTCTTCATGTGCGCGGGAAATGATTACGTGCTATATCTACTCTCCGGGTACACACAGATAATGATGTAGTCTACGTAATGATTATAACCTCGAAAGTAATATAGCCGTCCGTACATTATTTATAACTAGCTGTCCCCCGCGACTTTGTCCGCGTGTTGTAGTTTCAACGGTTTTTCATTTTTGCAAGATTTTTCATTTATGCTCCGCTCCTTTTGGTCACAGCTTAATGTTATGTAGCTTATAGCCTTCCTCAATAGATGGGCTATCCAACACTGAAATATTTTTTCAAATCGGAATAGTAGTTCCTGAGATTAGCGCGTTCAAACAAACAAACGAACAAACAAACAAACTCTTCAGCTTTATATCTCTATATATATAAAATTCTCGTGTCACGGTGTTCGAACTTGAACTCCTCCGAAACGGCTTGACCGATTTTGATGAAATTTTTTGTGCTTATCCGGTATCTATGAGAATCGCCCAACATCTATTTTTCATCCCCCTAAATGTTAAGGGTAGTCCACCCCTAATTTTTATTTTTTATTTTTTAGGCAAAATTTTTTGTTTTTATTTTTTTATGACACAGCATACAAAAATACATACAACCCTAAATTTTCATCCCTCTACGATCAACCCTTATATTTTATTTATTAATTAAAAACTTTAATTTTTTTTGGTAATTTTTTTTTTTATTTTTTGATGACTTACAATAAAAAATAGGGTAGGGTAGGTAGGGTAGGGTAGGTAGGTAGGGTAGGTAGGTAGGGTAGGGTAGGTAGGGTAGGGTAGGTAGGGTAGGGTAGGTAGGGTAGGGTAGGTAGGGTAGGGTAGGTAGGGTAGGGTAGGTAGGGTAGGGTAGGTAGGGTAGGGTAGGTAGGGTAGGGTAGGTAGGGTAGGGTAGGTAGGGTAGGGTAGGTAGGGTAGGGTAGGTAGGGTAGGGTAGGTAGGGTAGGGTAGGTAGGGTAGGGTAGGTAGGGTAGGGTAGGTAGGGTAGGGTAGGTAGGGTAGGGTAGGTAGGGTAGGGTAGGTAGGGTAGGGTAGGTAGGGTAGGGTAGGTAGGGTAGGGTAGGTAGGGTAGGGTAGGTAGGGTAGGGTAGGTAGGGTAGGGTAGGTAGGGTAGGGTAGGTAGGGTAGGGTAGGTAGGGTAGGGTAGGTAGGGTAGGGTAGGTAGGGTAGGGTAGGTAGGGTAGGGTAGGTAGGGTAGGGTAGGTAGGGTAGGGTAGGTAGGGTAGGGTAGGTAGGGTAGGGTAGGTAGGGTAGGGTAGGTAGGGTAGGTAGGGTAGGTAGGGTAGGGTAGGTAGGGTAGGGTAGGTAGGGTAGGGTAGGTAGGGTAGGGTAGGTAGGGTAGGGTAGGTAGGGTAGGGTAGGTAGGGTAGGGTAGGTAGGGTAGGGTAGGTAGGGTAGGGTAGGTAGGGTAGGGTAGGTATTTTTAATTTATAGGGCAAAACAACGTTTGCCGGGACAGCTAGTATTAGTATAGATTTACTTGTCTCAAAAGCAGCTTATCTTATCATCTTAAGAGATCTTTCTGTAATGACCTACGAAAATTCAGATCATGTAAAAACAGAAATAAAATGGGATAAACTAAACTAATCTCCATCAGATTTATTTTAGGTTGTCGTTTTAACTCGTTATTAATTTTTGTAACGGAGCTAATTATGTCTCCCATCGTTATTGGTCCGCCCTGAACGAATCCCGGCGACAAGCGCCCACATATACACAATCTGATAGCTTTTATGAATCGTATGAGCGGCTTTTACGATCAAACAAACAAAACGTTTTCCTGTTTCGGTATTTGAAATTATTTACAGAAGTAGACTCTATTTTGATTTTATTCAGTATTTAGTCTGTGCACGACTCCTATGTTCGTTCGTGATGCGTCATTATTTCCGTCATCAGAGTGTTGTACCACCCACGCCCGGTATAAACGCAGCTGTTAGCGTCACTCAGGCATAATGTCCGCGCCTTATTTTCATCACCTGAGCGCAGGCGCCCGGAGGTTTGTTACCACTCAAATACGGATTAAAATATCCGGATTTGAGTGGTAATAGCCTTTCACCTGACGGAGTTGAAGGTCAATAGTAATGTACTAAATTTGTGTATTGAAAATTATATTTAAACTCTGGGCTCTTATGGGCACGGGCAGTAGTGTATGTTTGTGAACCTATTCAATTTAAGTGAAGACTAGAACAGATTTGTACAAGTGTGGGTTAATTAGCTCCGCCGGTCGTCATCGCGGGTCAGCCGACAGCAGGGACGTCAGAGAGTGGTCCAGATGATGATATCATGAGGATGCTTTAATTGATCTGTATGCGGAACCACGTATCACGAACATCCTAAATTCAAAATGTAATTTTTACTACGATATCAGTCTTAATAATAATTAGTGTTCAATAATTTTTGAAAAAGAATGGAGAATCTAGAGCCTGATTCTTTAGCATGGTAAGTAGTTTTACAAGGAAATCTACAAACCCTTGGATGTATGCACCCGTCTTACCCCACCACTAACGTTATAAGGAAAATAAAATTTGAGTATCGCGTCCTTAGTGTGTATACACTATACATACATAAGCAAGCGTGGAGTGCGCGCATCGATTGCAGTCTGTTGTGCCGATCTTATGCAAATGTTTCGCTGTAAGTACGCGCTCGTTTAGTGATGTTCCATGCGACGACGAGAATATCCATGGTTGCGATATTAATAGAGTAACTAAATGGATAATATTAGGTTTCGAGATAGTATTCATAAAACGGTATGCTCTGTTTTGACAGTAATTTGACGTGACCTTGGAGGCAGCACTTGTTTATACTTGTGCTCACTCTTCATATCCTAAAAGGCGCACTCTATAGTTTACTTATTTATATACTACGGTCGCGTCTTATAAGTATCAGGAAAAGGGTCGCTCGTACGCTCGCGGGCAAATGGCGCGCTACACAAGTGACGGAACATGACACCGCACTATGGAAATAAAGATATTATAAAGTGACATCTGTATTGCACGAGCCAGAGACAATATCTAGTGGTTGATATCACTAATAAAATTTTTCATGTGGCTGGTTACTGTATTCTTCAGAATATATAACATTTCGATAATTTATCGGACCTGCAAATGTACCCACTAAATAATTATATTTGTTTGTAATATTATTTTGCTAACGAGTAACGTTAGCAATCACGTCCATCTGTATAATGAGAAATAAGCCCTATACAGCAACCCATATCCTCTGCCTAACACGGTAATTTTATTCTTTAGTTTCCAAGTTGCTTATGTCAATTTGAAAGGTAAATCCAATGAGGTTTTATGAGCGCTTATATTAGAAAACAAATTAAAAGTAGCTTCGACAGGTGCGATTGGGCCGCCAATGCATTTAATGAAATGTATAAACATGAAAGCAATTCGTTGTATTCAAACGATAAAATGTAGTCAAATTGATAAGAGCCAGTCCTCCCTTGACGATACTCATCTCGCGCGCGCATTCCTGCGTGATAATCAATCCGTCTCGAACAAAGGGCCCGTAGCGGAACATTAATCAATCGCATCTTATTACATTACACAGATTGATTAATCTGTCTCATACACATTTCAGTTATAAGTACAGCTACCTAGATACGTAGCT
The DNA here is from genome assembly GCA_932294365.1 of Diachrysia chrysitis. Classification (NCBI taxonomy): domain Eukaryota; kingdom Metazoa; phylum Arthropoda; class Insecta; order Lepidoptera; family Noctuidae; genus Diachrysia; species Diachrysia chrysitis. The sequence goes on along the minus strand of OW028654.1, from coordinate 13,210,309 downwards.
CGCGGAATTTGTGCTCTAGCTGAAATGTAAGCGCTAGTGATACAAACTACAAAATGTCGAGACGGAGGCGAAAAGCCAGCAAGGCGTCACATATTCATGTGAGTAAGATCGCAACAGCGCGGTGTCCCACGTCACGCAGGGCCGGGGATCGCGCGTCGGCCGTGATTTAGAAACATACGCGACACTTCGACACGAGATGTCAATAGTTTAGAGAGTACTCAAGACGGATGATGACACATGGCGGGGCTCACGAGAGTAATCACCAGAATAAATTGCGGCTTCACTACCAGCTCCCACTCCCGCCCCCGCGCCCTCGCCTCAACGTTCGCGTGTTCATGAAAAAAACAGCGCCTTTTAAGAGGTTCGGTAACGACCCTCTACATTAGGGACTGTTCGACAATCAATGAAAGTCGAATAACATCACCTCACGCGTTATTTTAAACTGCTTGTTAATGGCAATGTCTACGATTGTGGCTGCAATAGGTTCAGTTTGTTGTAGGTATCAGTTTTAAGAGGAAGTGTTTAGAGACTACATACTTACATTATTATTTGATGTAGTATAATAGGTATTTAATCAGCAATTCTAACGAAGAATAAAAAGTCCAAACAATAGAGATCTTGTTCAGTAAGGCAGTTAATACCAATGATACTTTATATATATTTCAACGACAAAATATTTCAGCGAAAATAATAAAAGGAATATGATGAAAATAGATACTTCTTAGAAAGGATTATTGTCGTCAAAATGTAGGTATATTGAGTTGTGTTTGTATCAAAGGGCGATACGCTTTACATTTCCCGTGACATTTCCCTCCATAACTATTCAAAAGACAGTATTTAACTATATATTATTATCAATTCATCAACTGTTATGTAAAGTGCAGACTTATAAATAATTAAAACGTAAATATTATGACAAACACAAAGTTTGTTTGTTCTTTGGGTTTTTGTGACTCTCATTACCAACCCGTTTAAATTAATTGAATGTAGCTACTTACTGGAACTACATTTAGTTTTCTTTAATGTAAAGCTTAAAGCATAGTAAGTTCTCCACTACCCTCATTTACTTATATTGCGCTATTTGTGGCGCGAGCTGTGTTGGGGGAGTTCTAATACTGTTACTTATCTTTAGTAAAAAATCTGTAAAAGTAATTTGAAGAGAGTTTTCTCGCTGTGAGATGTCACCGCCATGCGGTTTAATATTTGAGGAGCACCTCTATAACGTTTTATAGAGTATCACGAGATAGGTGCTAGTGGGTGCGCGCGGCGCTGCTCGCGGGCTCGGGGTTATGTTGTAATCTGGCCGCTTGAATGACACCTGACCTCGTTTGCCGCGCCTCTAATAACACTTTGACGTCTGCATGTTAAACTCAGCTTCCGGTGAAAATCTTCAACTATTTTATCAGCGCATGTTTCAATATCAGTACAACATGTTTACATTAATGTCGCGCGCTGGTCGACGTAACATGATATAAGTTATGTTTCCAAATAGTTTGATAATGTAATGTGACATATGACATGTGAAGGCATATAGTGTATTTCGGCGCTGTTCATCAAATTGCTTTAATCACTTGCCTTGTTAGTTGGGACAACTTTGACGGTTTCCAATGATTACACGAATCAATCAAAACTTTATCGATTCCAAGTTATAAGTATGAACAAGTTCACTTGCGAACTAATGAGGCCCGCTCGGTAGGCACATGAACTAACAAATTACAACAATTACAAGATACTCGGGAAACTATATAAAAGTTGGTCACCGTGTCTGGTACAGATTCCCACACACAACACCACCAGCTGTGTTGTGGTTCGTTCCCTTCATAATTATAATAATCTCCGAGAACGAGTTGTTAAACAACAGGAGCTTATATTGTTTGGTTGTTTAAGGCGTGACAAAGTTAATTAACAAATTCAAATCAGTTTTATTGATATTCGCAATGTTCTTAATATTAAGCCGTCAGATCAAACTGGAGTTAAGGAGTGTAGGCTCGACTGTTTTATATTCTGACCAAAGTGGAAGTTAGTGCGATAGGCTATCGCGGGAGGCGGAGGTACGGAGCGGGAGGAGGGTAAGAGGGGAAGAGGGGCAGTTTCCCAGAGGAGGATTAATTTAAGTTTGTAAACTGCTGGTATCAAGTTCTTTCAAGTGTTATGATATAAAACTTGTAGCTACCTACTGCGCGCCCCAAACAACTCAGTACATAATTTACGTCGTCTCCACGAACTATTCATCGGGGCCTAACAATAAGGGTATTCCAAGTCTACATACTTTGTGTTTATTATTCCGGCATTATCAATTCGTGTTCAAGTTTGACTTTGGCTTCAATATATTACAAAGTTTCGGCAAACTTTTTATTAAAAAAATATTGAAGCTTTAAAAGTTGAACATCTCGCCACGTATGTTACATTAAGTTATGAAACAACAAGATACATAATTGATTTCACATAAATTTAAAAAGGAACCAACTTCAATGAAATATTTCAAAATATTTTTTTGGAATCTATCCTCCATTGCCGGCGATATCACGTAACAAGCGTACAATAAAGAAACGTCAAATTGAGAATCTCTTCTTTTTGAAGTCGGTTTAAAAATACAATGTATATAATATAATATAACCTACGGTAAATATATTTTTTTAATTTAATACGTATAGATAATTTTTATAAGTACATTGACATTATAAGGGATTAGAGGCAACTTATTCATACCGCATTAAAAAGGTTGAAGACGAGCTTACATTAATTACGATGAGTGTCTGAGTCTGTATGGGACACGATACTGTTTGATTTATAAGCATAAGCAATGTGGACGACTGACTCACGTCGATGGCGGCGTCGACGACGAGGTAGAGCGGGCGGTAGGCGCGCTCCACGCCCGCGCGGTACACGAACAGCCGCCGCCCGCACACGCGCCGCGCGTCCAGCACCACCTGCCACAGCGACACACTGTTCACGCGATATGCACGACAACCACATCTACTAAACATAGTGTTGTAACAAAAACTGGTGAGCAGAAAATGAAAATGTAATGACAACTTAAAAATATTACTTGGATAGTTGAAAAATTAATTGCTTTACTATACTTATTTTAAACCAGAATAAAGGAGATGTAAAACTCTGAGCCCAGATGTAATAAGATGAGATATAATCTAAAAAATTATAATATGAAAAAAACACCTCAATTCTTAATCTAGAAGCTTAGAAATATGAGATTTTTTTCGTGAGATAATCGAATGTGAGGAATCGATTACACTATTTACATAATAAAATTATTTTCACTAGGTAATTAACTTAACGTAATTAAGTTCACTATTTATACTTATAAGCAATATAATGCATTTAATTACAGTCTTGTTAATGAATAAAATATCAATAAGTTACTGAAAACCAATATTATGATTATCGATTTAAAACAGTTTTATATTTTTTGTCTATGTTCCTGAAATGACAGCTGATTATAATTGACACTAGACAGTTGCCCACAGAGTACTTTTTATCAGTTGCCGACTGTTACTGCCCAAAGCACCAAAAAATACGCTTTTTGTGTGAATTGAGTGACTTCAAATGTTCCACTAAATATAATACACATTATTGTTAAAAGAGCTTCTTTTGTACTTGAGGAATCAGCTGTTAGTTAAAATTTTTACAATAACCTTACTTTTACAAAACTTCTAATAACTCTTTCAGATTGTCAAAACTTACAGAATTTTCTGTCCCTCACTCCATTCACGCCATTTTCATCTCGTTACATTAAAGCCCAAGATTGTAATCGTTTCCGTCTCCTTTAGACTTATTCAAACTAAATTAGATTAAAATAAGCAATCATACACTCCAAATATAATAAGGCACACTTGCACGAAAAATCTAATTCAGAATTAGTTAACACGAGGTTAAATCGACAATAGTGTTTGACAAACTGTCAATTTAACCTCGTGTTAGCATTTAACTCTGAGTTAAAAAGATAACCCGGGCTTGTGCAAGCGGGCCTAAGTTAAAAAAGAAAATAAAATGTGGTAAGTACATTAATTTTTTTAAATAAGTAGGTGTACCTCCTATCCTTCGGATATCGTTTAAGTTTTGTTTATTTATTTTGAAATTACTTTCAAATATAACCGTTTATTTTCAAATTTCAATTCAAATATTATTATCATTTAAGACGCAGGCGGTTTTATAATACTTAAGCCTTTTCAAAGAATGTTTAAACAAGAAAGTAGGTCTAAAATATTTTCAATATAACTAACTAGTTAGGTAAGGTTTGAAAGTTGTTTACTAACTCACGGCCCGGCGATAGACTTTACGTCTAAAAAAAGGATAATATTGTATTATTTAGAAGCTCTTAGATATATCTAAAGGTATAGGATATTTTTCCCGGAATGTCGTTTATCTGTGTGAGTGACGATAACTTAACGATAGGTACGTTTTGCTTATATTTTATTACAAAAAATTCACTTCCGCAATATCATTTGATTGATGATTTGCAGCTATACCGTCACTTTTCCTTGTCTGAGGCTGATTCTGCAATCGATGCAATGAACCGTGACCTGGCTAGCATCGGTAGGTGGGCAAGCTCCTTTGGTCTACAAATAAACCCTGCAAAATCACAAGCCATGATTATTGGCAGTAGGCACTATCGTAACGCTCTCGATCTCTCCTCACTGACGCCTCTGCATCTTAATGGTGTTGTGATTGTTTACACTGATACGGCTAAAAACCTTGGAGTGTTGATGGATTCACATCTATCATGGCAAAACCATGTCAACGAGGTGAGTCGTAAAGTTCACTTCTCCTTTCACTCGCTGAGATGCCTCCAGACTTTCTTGCCCTTAAAGACCAAAATTTTATTAGCTCAATCCCTTATTCAGCCCATTATCGACTATGCAGATGCCTGCTACCTAGATGCCAACGAGGAGCTACTTAATAAACTTGAGAAATTGCAAAACATTTGTATTCGTTTTGTTTACGGCCTCAAAAAATACGACCATGTCTCTCACTTCCGCAAAGAACTCAAGTGGCTCCCGATCCGACTTCGCAGGAACACTCGTATTCTATGTCTCCTATACAATATTCTTCACAACCCTCTCTATCCTTCTTACCTGCGTGAGCGTTTCTCCTATGTCCGCTCCGCCGATGTCCTTTGCAGATCTCACCTCAAATCCAATCTCAAAATTCAATCTCATTCCACTGACTTCTACTCCTACTCCTTTTCTGTTCATGCAGTACGACTGTGGAATGCGCTGCCGCCTAACGTACGTGACTCCCAATCAATCTCGCTATTCAAACGACGTGTAAGGGAACATTTTCTTTCTAGTCTAAATTAAATGTTGTCCGTATTTTTATTATTGATTGTGTATATATTTATGTATGTAAATTCTTCTATATGTATAAGTGTACTTTTTATTTTATTTTTTGGCTTAAATATTGTAATGTATTTTGTATGTTGCACACTGTGTCTATGTTTCTTTTAAAATATCCTGTCGCAGGTCTGCTGGTAGAAATTTCATAAGAAATAAGCAGTACCTTTGTACCTGTTTGCTTTTTACATTATTTTTACTGTTTGTCTGTTGTGTGTACATAAATAAATAAATAAAATAAATAAATAAATCATTCTGTTAATATATTTTATAGGCATAAATGTGAATTTTACGGCTCAACTTAATGAATCGTTAAAACGTAAAGATTTCCATGTTTAAAAGCAGTTTGCTTTTGCCGTTTCTACATACATAAAGCAACTAAAATAATTTTCGTACATTATTGCGTGACCCGACGATGCCCTCCTTTAACGCAGAATAATGAAATCATAACATAATCTTTTAGGTACAGGTTCCGTCGTACACTCCTCGGCATATCGTTATTTACCCGAATATGGAATCTGTTCATATCACACGTGCCATTATCTAAAAGTAATACGCAACAGAAGGGTGGCCAAACTCGGATACCTTTATTAAAGTTAACCGTCTTAACAATCACTAAAAACATAGATAAAAGGTTCACTCTAAACATCTCGTGAAGATGAAATCATAAGAAGGTCGTGCGACATAAACCGCTGCGGTTGAATGTTGCTCACTCAAACGTTTCTATACAAGTGGTTTTCTGAATGTAGCTATTTCGTGGCTTCATAGTAAGCTCTGAACAATGGTCTGGATTACGACGAAATTAAAGTGAGCGCAGGTGGCGCCGCCAAGCGGTAGGCGACGGTGTAATAAGGAAATGTTAGCACTCATGAGACAAGTGTGCATGTCTGTGCCAGCAGAGAGTTATAATGGAACTGAATATTCTCTGATGTACTCTATACAAGTTTGTAAAAATTGCAAACATTACAATTTACGAAGAAATAATACAAATGCGTAACTTGAAAACTGATAAAATAAAATGTCAAGACTAGTGTTCATATAGTTTAGCTCGTTTCATATTTTAATATGTCAATTATTACGGCAATGGCTGTGCCACAAATGTATTTATAAAGTCATTAAATATATTCTGCCTACTAAAAGGAAGGGTTGTAGAATTTAAAACGTCGTTTGAGATTCATCTCAGCGCCTCATTTACAACTGCCAAACGGTCTCGACGAAATAATTAAAAAGCTCGGTATGAAGCACTCAAAGCGACCCGTGGTAGAAATAGGTAATTATTTTTATAGGATAAAGAAATACCGAGACCAGGATAAGAATGATGGTACCTAATAGTGACATGACTTATTACTTTATTTGTTAAATATATGGCAAATGACAACAATTATATACAAGACTAGTGAGTCTTGTGTACAATAGGCAAGATCGATTAGACAACAAAGTGTTGTTGTCTAATCGGTTTAATACAGTTCAGAGAACTACATTAGCTCACAAGACCTTTTTTGGTGAACTCATCTAAAAGCTTATATATAATTAAAGTTATTTATAAATATTTATATTAAGTTGTATTGGAAGTATGTTGAATGATTTTTCCAAAATTTAACTGAAGTCCATACTTATATTGTAAATGCGAAAATAACTATGTCAGCTACTCTTTTACGGCTAAACCGCAGAACCGATTTGATTTAAACTTGTTATGGGGTAAGCTTGAATTCCAAGAAAAGAAATAAGCTACTTTTTGCTGCGATATTATATAATTGCCAAAAGCAGAAGAATATAACGTTCATGTTACGTCACAACCCGTATTTCATAATTTAGGAATTAAGAGGTGTAAATGGCTAGCGCGTTGGGGTCGGTTTTGGACACAAAAGGCTCCTTGAGGGACACCTCAGATTAGATTTTACTTTCCCACCTGACGTTCAACATAATTTTTTACACAGACATTCACGTTTCGGCTGTTCACAAAGTAAAGGGTTAACTCAACATTATTTGTGTGGACAGGATAGGAATCTTGTGATAATAGCTGTAAGGCAAGTTACACGAAATATTTAATCGAAATCGAAATAGTTTTTAGGAGGTGCGTAAAATTTTAAATAACCATTTATAGTAGTTAGGTTCTTACAAACTCCAGGATGTAGGGAGTAATGCTATTGAGTTTAGTTTAAAGGCGTAATTTAATCATCAATAGTAATATAATACTCGCAAGTATCTACATAATACCTAACACAACTTTCGCTCTAAAAGTAGTTTTGTTTTATTTCAACGGATTTAAAATCCCGCACGAAATGGAGTTTTCAGTTATTCTCGAAATAACGAAAGCCGCATAAATAGTGTGAATTGATCCGAATTTTTGTTGAACAATGAACGGCCATTAATAATGATTGGGGCGATATAACGAGCGAAGTTTTCCAAATAGTTCGCGCTTTTATGAAACCATTGTTACGATGTCCGTGTGTAAGTCAGTACGGATATAATGAGCATTTTAAAAACGACTTTCTACCTCAGTAGCTTATAGCTTGTTCGAATAAATTATGTAACGTTTTGAATAAACTGAGTTCAATTTAAACTCGATCTTTTTGTGTTGTGAAATGAATATTACACCTCGCACTAATTGAAAGGTTGGCGATCCGAACACACGGAAAACATGGAGCGAGAGTAATACAGACAGACGACGGTCTCAATAAACCTATTGTCGAGCGTTCATTAGACTGAATCATTAACAGGTTGGCCTTTCAGGTCCCCTTTACGAGTAATTAGAAACATGTTCCAGTGCTCCGCTCAGCTCCAACTTTACCTTCATAAAAAGAACTCGAAAAGTAGACAGATTTAAAAAAATGTACATAAAATTTGTAGGTAGGCAAACGTTTTGCATAATTCATAAGTTCAGAGAACGGCGAGTCTGGCCGTCCGTATGTTTCTACAGTAAATATTCAAAACTAGCGATGCTCCCCGGGGCACTGACATTGTTCGCACAAAAGTAAAGCAACTTTGAAATTACAAACAGCGGCAATTTTAATAGAGGGAACATTGAGCCGGGTGAGGCGATAAGCTGACGTCTCTCAGGAGTTTAGCCGACACATATGCTATTATGAACTGTATTACGAATTCATATTACAATGGGCAACCTAATATCCGCCCGTACCTGGGCTGACAGATAAAATAAAATAGAAATCAGTTAGTAACAAGAATTAAAATAGATAGCGGCTCGGTAACACTATGCTTGGAGTGATAAAAGATCACATCGGTCTCTTAAATTCCTGCGGCGACGCCGTGGGTAGCGCGGCCGGCTCGTGCCACTGTCACACTGAGATCATGCAAACATTTAGTGTTATTTTCCAAACTAACGTTTTACAAGAAATCTAATATAACAACTGTTAGAGCTATACAAAATTATTTAAGGTTGGTAATTAAATATGCGGTTCTCGGTTAATGGATTTTAAAACTAATTTGACCGAGTTCCGCTGGCTGTAGCGAGCGGCTTTAAAAGGCATCAAACGAGGGATTACAATAAATCTGGTGGAACATGGAAGCGCTACCTGAGAGCTAATAACATTTTAGTGTTCTCGAGGGCTTGCCTTGCATAAATTGCAATATGATAAATGAAGCTATAACTTATTTTAGTGCTTCGAATATATCCGTTGGTTGGAGTAATAACAAAATTTAAAAATCATGTTAATTGACGGCCAATATCTTTTTAGTTAAAAAAGTACCAAATTCAACTGACAGTTCTTTTGCAGGTACGGTTTTTACGAATATTTTTTATTTGTAATTAAAGTAGTGGACGTATAAATAACTCAAAAACTTTTCTTTAAATATAGTTTTGTTTGTGTTGTCTCGTTAGGTCATGTGCTGCACTCACCCGGACCTCCATCTCGCCGTAGGGTTTGACGCTGAAGTCGTTGGGGATGAACTTCACCTTCATCACGTCCATGGAGTCTGCGACAATCGATATTGAATCTTATAAATAAGGAGACAATGTTGCATTTATTTAAAGCTAATTTGAAACTCTTTTTGTCGAGTAGTTTCAAAGATCTAAGCTTACAAACAGCGGAAGCGATTTTTTTTATACTTTTTTGCGAAACATCCGTCGTAAATGTCGAAAATTATGCGTATAATAATATCAAGATACTATATTGCTAGCCAAAGACGACAATCCGTGGATTATAATAACAATGCACCATAATCCGGCGCAAGACGCCGCCGCCGGCCCGGCTGCCGGCTGCCGGCTGCCGGGGCCGATATTAACGCGGTTACTAGCAGGCGCTCAGCTAGGCATTGTTGCTGTTCATATTATTCTAAAATTAATGAATGAAGCATATTCTGCAGCCAGATTGTGTTATCGTAAATGTATTTATATACATTTGCAATTACATTCACAAAGAATACCAACAAGAAGGAAGAAATGTTAATAATTTGGGTAAGGCATCACAACCTTACTTCTGATCTAAGTACATATGAATTTTTTCTGCAGTTCAGTTGACAATCAAATAATTTAATATTATCAAACTGGTCATTCTAAAGTTCAGGCTATGTGTAAGTTGGAAAAATTCTAAACAGAAAGTAATGGTGATGAAAAGAAACCCGTCGTTGTTTTGGCGATAATAATCGTCACTGATATACTGACTGACGTCGTACATGGAAAAGGTGTGATGGCAAAAGAAGCAAAAACTTCTTTAGCTTTTTTATTTTTTTTAATATTTCCAGCACAAAAAATAAGATCATATTTCATTCCTTAAGTAATCATGTTAGGCACAGTACTAAGCATAAAAGCAATCACAATAACAATTAAAATAACTCCATTGTGCTAGAATGTAGTACTTGCGACAGACGGATGAACAAGGCGGCGATTTTGTCAGAAATAAACTTTTATTCCTCAAAAGTAACGTTGGGAAGCAATAAAGGCGTTCGTACCATTCTCTCGAGAGATTCCTCGGATAAGGAAAAATAAAACCGTTTTGAAGATGACTGCTCTGAGCAGTGAACTGGTAAAGTACATTTCATATAAAATAACATTAATAAGGTCGGACTGGCGAGGGCGGCGCTCCGCTAAGCCCAGATTACTTTGAACTTACATTAGTTTTCTTTTACTCCTCATCTCCCACACACAGGTGAGAAGAACTTTGATTAAAGTTCAGAATGTGACTAAAGAGTAAGTTGGCGACGTGCGGCGCGAGAGCCTCAATAGGTAAACCTAGTTGATTTCACAAGATTTGGGCTCTTTTGAAAAAAGGGTCTAATAATTACGTGTAGCAAATGGAATAAAAAATATTGTCCGCGACCTTTTTGCGAATTCAGGATCAAGGTTAAATTGTTAAGGCTATTTCTATTGTCCGCTACTAAACATTTAAGAACATAATAATATTATGTGGTCCCCTCTGTAATTGACATTTAGAAATCTAAAGGTCACTGTGCACACGTTTATTATAGCTTTATATTTATAAAATAGCTCTCTATGTATTTTATATGTATAAGAGATAAGAGAGCAAGTTTGTCACCTGTCACAAAGTAGGTCCACTACCACATCGGAAATAACAAAACATTTAAAAGCAGGGCTGAATTTTTATATATTACAAGCTGGTATTTAAAACACACACATTGAGGTTCTTTACTTCACTTCAGGTTCTATTGGATTATTATAGTTAATTTACTCAACGTTGTGGAGATTATGCAGGATGTGTAATTATGTAACATCTGGTTCAATCATCATACGTGCACAATACAATGGTGAATAGCCAGGGCATCACACCGCACATTAAACATGGCGGCCAATTTGTTTCAGTCATATCGGAACTGATTCAACAACATCAGGTTTATGAATAGTGTTGCCACGCTTCAGATGCGAGTAAAATTTACAAGTGTAAAAATTATTTGTCCGCCTTTACGAATATCATAAAAAATATCTGTTCATATTAATAAAAAAGTTCAGTAAAGATGTTTTTTTTAAGTTTTAAATATTGTAATCTTCAATATTGAATTTGCAAATTATAAACTAACAAACTATCGATCCTGATAAGTGGTGGTGGTTCTAAGTTAATGAAACTTATTTGGCATTATAATGTTCTTCCGCGCTGTGCGGTGGGTGCGGTAGCGGCAACATTGTCAGCACGTGCACGCGGCGGCGTCGTGACCGGAGGCCGAGTCCTTGCGGCTCGGACTAAGGAGGTCCGCCAGTACTGCGGACGACTCGTGACGCAGTTTAGTTTTGTAGATTTAAGATAAAGTAACGGGACATGACATTTTCGCTCCTTGTAAATTTGCACTATCTTCAAGTATTGACTAAATAGACAATAATTTCTTATTCTTTTTTTAATGTATAAATTGTTTAAAAAACAATGGAAACTAAACTTTTAACTTCTGTGTAGAATCTTAGAATGTTGAAATTCGAGGACGATGCAACGTTATTACACTTCGAACAATCTAGAAATATTGTGCATTCAAAGAACACGGCCAGCCTTGAACATTCATACTTCAGCAATGAAAGGAGAACATTGTTCGCTCACATTTAGTATAATTGGTTGTTATGAAGGCTGACGGGCTCCGATATTAACAGACGATGTTTTGCTGTTGTAGCCAATTTGAACGTTTTAATGAAATTACGGCAATTTTCTTAATTAACTATCCTACAAACAGGAATTATTAAACTTTATAATTAAAGCGAATGTTACTAATTGTGTTCACGAGTTGTTCAGGCCAAAGGTTTCATCGGTTCCTGTTGTAAAAGTTATTTCTCACCCAATTATTTCTTTGATCAATTCTATTATTCCTTAAGTATTTCGAAAATAATTGTTTTTATTTTGAAAATATAAACATACATTACGAACTTATAATCCCATTGTAAAATCATTATTTATGTGCGTTATCCTCCTTAAATAAGAATGTTTCCGTTAAAACCTTTATGGCAAGAATGCCAAGTTTTCTAATACGCCCGAGAGAATTAGGTCTCTACCAAAATGTAGCCAAGCGTAAATATTAAACCGTGAACGAGTCAAATGGCACAATTGCGGATACACAGTCCCCACCCTCGGAGCGAGCGGTCCGTCTCACACTGCAGCCCAGGGACGCTGGATGCCTCCACCAATATTTGTTTCAAGTTCATTCGTAAATATTTAAAGACTACATGGAAGCGGGGCATGGAGTAGGGCCGCGCGCCGCGATATCAAGCTGTTAAATATTTTCATGCGTTTGGTTTTCGAAACCAGCAGATATATCTGACCGAATAACCAAATTCCTTAAGATTAGTATGTATAATGTAGGTCGAGGTCTGGGCAAGCGCTTTAGGCCGCAACCCAAACTGCTTTGGTTTGACCTGCGTCGATATGTGTCACGAATGCATTAGTCATCGAGGCTTGTCCCGCTTAGGGTTGCCATCCACCCGGCTTTTGTCGGACATGTATGGCTTTTTTTCGATCCTATCCGGTTTTAGTAGGCTTTTTGGTCTACGCGGTAAACATATAACCGCGCAGCGCCTGTATTGTGCAGCGGAGGATGCGACCGTGTTCGTACCGATATTTTGTTTTATTATTACAGTTATTCCGAAAGTCCAATTATATAGCAGGAAGCAGATGTTTTTCATATCATATCACGAAAATTCGAACTCTGAAGAAATTGTCACTTGTTGAAGTCCAGTATCTCAGTCTATTAGACCCACAAAGCTACGGTTTTAAAAAAAATACTATTTACGTGAAAACCCAACTTATCACTGTCACAAACAGAAAAAAAAAGCCAGAAACTGAAACAATGCTCATCAGTTTCAGGATTTTTGGCTTTAAAAAATATTCCCGGATATTGCAGCTAAAAAATAAGTAGGGTAAAACCAGGATAGCTCCTCCAGGGGTATAGTTGCTTCGATTGAAATTACCTACTCTTGTTTCGCGGATTACTCACATGGTATTTTATTTATCTAAAGACTCTACAACTACAACTAACCGCTCTTTCTCGGCGGGGAATCTATCTTTAATGTTATTTGTTATGCAACTGTCCTATATGGGATAGTTGTTCCAAAATATAGAGATCGGCTAAAATCGCCAATACTCTGGAAATATCCAAGATAATGACTTGTACTTTCATAAAGTAGAACCTTATAAACCAAAGTACCTACCCGTTTTACAAATAGTTTGCTTTTTATACTGAGAGATATAACGTAATTCCAAAAAGTGTGGCAGAATTATTCGGCCTTTACCCTATAATACTCTTCAAATATATATGCACAACATACCAAAAAACATGCTTCCTGCAATTGATTAGGAGCCCGCGGGAACCGGCCGATAGATTAATTAAAAAAATGAACGTTTACCTATACCTACATCTACATATACATAAAAGGCTTCAATAAAAATAATCTTCGGAGGGCCAAATGTCCAGACTTATTATATAAAGTGGAGCATTGCGAACAAGTTGTTGTTTAATATTAGTAAATGCAGAGTTATGACTTATGGTCGAGGGTTGAGACCAATAAGACATGATTATAGTTTGGGGGGCACAGTGATCACTCGTGTCACCAGCGTTAAGGACTTAGGAGTAACGTTCGACCGCAGTCTAACATTTAGAGACCACGTGTCTGGCCTTGCGAAGGAATCCTTCAGGCGTCTGGGATTTGTCTTGAGGAACGCTCGTGACTTTCGCAATCCTAGTATTATTAAACTTCTTTACACCACTTTAGTTCGGAGTAAACTCGAGTCCAGCGCCTGTGTGTGGCATCCACATACTGCGTCTCAAACACTGATGCTTGAGAAGGTTCAGAAAACCTTCCTGAGGTTTTTGTATCAAAGGCTGTACCATTTCTTTCCCTTCATGTACCCAACGAATTATCTTCTAGGGGTATTGGGCTTCAATTCGTTGGAGGTAAGAAGGGGCTTTGATCAGCTTATGGTTGCCTGTAAAACTCTAAGCGGTCGTATTGACTGCCCTGAGCTCCACGGACTTTTCTGCCGCCTATTCGTGCCTGACAAATACCTTGGGCACCGTCAAAGCCGCCGTCATAATCTGTTCGCACCTCCGCTATTCAGATCTGTTGCTAGAGCTGAATCCCCAGTATGTCGAACTCTAAGGATGCTAAACGCCCTCCTGACTACCGACCCTGAATGTGATGTGTTTGCTGATGAATGGAACAAAATAAAGCGCGCTTGTCTGGTGTTCTGTGAGAGGCAATATGTGAGGGTGTCCACGGTTACATATTAGTTTATGTTAGTTTGTGTTGTTTTATTTACTTAACCAATTACACTAATAATTATTAATCATTTTGTCTACGAATTGTATATCTTGGAATTTAATTTAATTTTTGTATGATATGTTATTTTAATGCTTTTTGTATAATTCTATGTTAATTAATGTAATTGGACATGTGCCGTTTTAATTAACTATAAATAAATAAATAAATAAATAAATAAAGGCGCCGAGTCCAGCTTTTGTATTTTAGGGGAGATGGCAACTGGCAACCCTACTCCCGCCCCTACCGGCGGAGCTTAGCATGCCTAACGAAGGGCACCGCACTTCATTAGTACACGTCAAGACACGAGCACTCGGCGAGATTAGACAGATAAGTAAAGTGCTTCAAGTTCATCTTACGATTATCTGAGAATTCGCCTATTTGTTCTATGGAATATGAAATGAATTAATAAGATAATTACAGTGATTTTGAGAAACATTGAACTGAGGTATATTTATTACATTCTATAACAGCAGACACTGCCTAACTAACACTTTATTATTTACTGAGAAAATACGATACTTGATGAACCTGCTTTATGATGGACAATGGCTTATGTCAAAAGTACAAAATATGAGCAAATATATTTATACCGATATTTTTAAAGTACGAGTTAGTGTTTTTAATAGTGATGTACTAGGCAATATTTCGAGTGCGTTAGGCCGCACACGCCTACAAACATTATGCAATACGAACCAAAATAATGAGTGTCACAGATTAGTTTGGTCCGCGCGGCGTTCACTCTCACCGCCTAGACAATATTCGTGCGCCCATACCGCAGTTGCGCCGCTATACAATGTTATCATTTGAATTCAACCCTCACATATTCGAGTGTTGTGGATTCCAGTACACAAGCTTGGTGACACAAATGCCATTATTGTTTAATTAAATAAGTTTCATTTGTAAAGCATTGCAACAGCTGTAATAGAAGAAATTCATTTAGAAAGGAATTTTGTATCTACATTTCATGAGTATTACAACATGTATAAGATGGCTAAACAAAAAGATGTACTGCAATACTTTACACCACACTACTGCGATGATCAAAGAAAAGAAAACAGGTATTTTAGTGCTATCAAATAAGAGCTAGAGATGTATGTAGGTGGTAAATAAAGAAGCACTCTAGGAGCATTAACAAGTCGTATAAAGAAATAGTTTGACTGGCAGGCTTAACATTCCCCGCGCACGCAGTGCCGAGTCTCGCGTGACGCCACAGGGAGAGCGAAGCTGTTTCACTAAGTACT
Source organism: Diachrysia chrysitis (assembly GCA_932294365.1). Taxonomy (NCBI): domain Eukaryota; kingdom Metazoa; phylum Arthropoda; class Insecta; order Lepidoptera; family Noctuidae; genus Diachrysia; species Diachrysia chrysitis. Next base: position 13,194,512 of record OW028654.1, on the reverse strand, counting down.
TTACTTTGTGTGAAGTACTACGAAGAAAGAAATAAATAAATTATCCCTTATTGTACCTATTAGTGCTATTAACAACTTTTACGGTTTTATTTATTGACCAAGTCACGAGACCTACTCAGAAGTTGGAGTTACCTAGAGAGATTTTATTTATTAATGGTAGGTATTGTATAGTTGCAATAGAGGCACGCTTTACTTACTTTTGTATTTCAGCTTTAGTTATTAATTAATCACATAAATAGTAGACATTATTATTTCGAATCGAAATCACTACTAAAACGAGCTCAAACCAGGACATCGTGTGAATAGTATACAGTACAGTTGTATAGTTAATAGTATACAGTATAAATGGAGTTGTATATTTAAAAGTATACAGTATAAATGGTTGTCGACAACCACGTTAGCGGCTATTAGACGGCTAATGATCTCCATTTGCGTGGGCTTGTCTCCGGAGCGTCGACACTCACCCATGTTACTCGGAAATTAATATTGTTATCTACAAAATGAGGGTACGACGGTAACGTGCAGGTCGAACTGAGGTGTAATAGGTGTTTACTACAACTAATGCTCCATAAGGTTTAACATTGTACTAATAAGGACCACGTAAACACGTATTATTACAAAGGCCTTTACATGAATTGTTTCTTTTGCAAACGTTGTTTAGATATGACAATATTTAATATATTATTAAAGTTACACTGAACAATCAAAACATAATTTCACGTCAGTAAGCAAAAGATATTAGTCATTTGACCGATGATGTTTAAAAATGTAATAGATATCTACCAGTTATGCATATGTAGAGCTTGTATTGATCTATTATGAAGCGAAATATTTTGCTTTATTTTGTACGCACTTTTTTTGCGGAAATTTGTATCTTTTCTTGTTCTTCAAAATTTAGTACGCTTAGATTTTGGCAAACTACTTACCTGTGACTAGCAAACTTCTTTAAAATCACTTTCACCACATTTAACCTAACCTTTACTAGTGGGATAGGCACAATTACAAAAAAATAAATTTATGTAACACCGATGCGTAGGTATTCATAGGTATTTCTTCAAACAAGTTCTCATTATCCTGATGATATTGTATAATACGTCATTCAATGTTTCATAAAGTCTTGGTAATAATAAATATGTGTGTGTGTATACCCATGTCCCTGTCGAAGTGCACGGCGGTGGGCAGCGGCGTGACGTTGGTGAGGCGCAGGCGGTAGCAGGTGCGGCGGCCGAGCGCGAGCGCGCCCAGCGGCCGCAGCGTGGCCGAGCCGCGTGTGCTTCCCGCGCGCCCGCCGTCCAGCTTGCAGCCCGCGCCTGCCACACCGCAAACATCTCACTACCGCATCAAATAGCAGGATTTAATAACTACAAAATTTAATAAACTACGAATATTTAAGCGAAAATCAAATGTAAAATATATAAAGCAAAATTACAGTTGGGTATACTGTGATCGCCTAGATGCTATTACTTCTCTAAAGAATGTAAAACTCTTGGTATGCTAGCTCATTCCAGTAACTATAAAGAACTTATAATATTGGCTAGAGAAGCGATCAGCTCGCCAATATCCTTCGCTTCAATATTCGAATAAATATAACTTCAACATTTTACAGCTGAGCTCGGTTACATTTGCGATTTTGATGGTAAGATGTTTGCTCCAGATGGAGCTCGATTTAAACTAGTGGAATTAACAAATTTTATCTATCTGCTTTAAAGTGATTTTAGTACATGTATGTAAGAATGTTATTTTTAAGAAAAGACTGTACACAATCTAAAGGTTTATTGTATAATTCCGAAGATCTAATCACAGGCTTTTTTTTTAAGAGGTCTATTGCAGTTAGCCTGATTTTTGACTGCTTCACCGGTCTTTAACCTAATGACAGACAGGATCATTGTAAATGTCATTATGTTTGTTTTATTATGACGCGGCATTAGGTCCTAAATATTTTTCGTTTTGTGAACGTTACGTGTGTGTCTCTGTGATATTAGTGTGTAGGTATGTCGTACAGTCGCTGGTGTCGCCCGCGCAGGGCAGCAGCCGCAGCAGCAGGCGCGGCGCCAGCACGCGGTAGGCGACGAGCGCGGCGCGCGCTTCGCTGCCGGCGCCGCCCGGCACGCGCGCCACGTCCGGGCTCGTGCGCCGCACCTGCACCAACGTCGCCACGCATCCGTCGCACTGCACAACATACAACACATATACCGTAGCTAAGCTACTACCATGCGCACATAATAATTATACTCACATGAAAAATTAAAAAGGTTTATAAAAAATATTTTTAAATACAAGCTTTTAAGTCACCGGATTAATAGAAGTAGGCAAAATATTATCTTAATCGGATTTTAGGAAGCGGTTTTGCTTGCAAAATTTTACCTAAACATACACATATGCGTACGCTGTCTCTGTTTGATTAATGACGACCCTTGTTAATAGTACCGGATACAGGTATAGTGCGGGCTAGTATCAAAGGCTACGCGGAAAAGTTAGCGTGTTCCAGTAACAAGCACCACTTCAAGCCCGGACGAGTCGGCATTACCTTAACAATCGCGGGCCACACTCCAACCCCCGGCGCGCAATCACTACATATTATACAACAAAGTCCTTCGCCGCGTTTGCCTGTCTGTCTGTTCGCGATAAACCCAAAAACTACTGCACCTATTTTCATCAATGGATAGAGTGGTTCTCGAGTTTTTATATACATTAGAAAAAAAAAAGATATTTGTTGGAGGTGTCGGAAAAAAAAGCCCTCTGAGAGCTTTCAACGAAAACGCTGACTAAGCCCTTATATAGGTCTACAGAAAAGTACGCGATGGCATAATATGTCTATCTCTTAAAAAAAAACGTAATATAAATATCCATTAAAATTTACTTAAAAAAATGGACAAATAAAAATCGGTAATTGAAAAGCTATTTACACAAATACGGTATTATCCTAGTTAAAATAATTTTGCTTTCCTTTGAGCGTTGCATGCACATTGTTTTACTCTTTTACACTATATAGTTTGAACGAATATCTTAGGAGTAATCGAAAAAAAATTACAGACGCGAGAATAAAATTAAAGTGCCTTGCTTCGCTTGATACAATCGCCGACCCCCCCGCGCCATCTTGTCTACTGTTTATCTAATAAACTTAACCAGAATGCGCGCGCGTGATCTTTAGTTTTGGGAATTGAATTAAAATTTAATGATTACTTTTGGTCGCGATAACCGACATTCAAGCGGGCGAAGCCGCGGGCATTAGCTAGTATTGACTAAACTAAACGAGAGACTAAAATACAAAACAAATGAATATCGGACACAAACGATCCCTGAGAGTTCCTTAACATGAGTGGCCATATAACTTGAACCATTGCTTCGTTCATTTGGTCCAGAACCAGGGATCAAACACGGTTGGATTACCATCTCGTATTAAAGTTCTTTACGCAGGCTATTCGAAATTCAATTGGAATTTGTATTACTTGTTTATGAAATGCTTTAGTGTGTTGTTAAGGTGCTAATAGAAATAAGTAAGCGAAACTGAGTTCTAGCCATACAGATATAGAGTACAATTGCCTTACATTTAGCTATATTATGTATGTAATGTAGATGTGGTGGGAAAACCCCCACACTTACCAACTCTTGAGACGAGCCGGGTTTATGTTACCACTAAGTGATATAGTATTAGTCAAGGAAGCCTACTAAAGTCGACCCAATTTAAAAAAAATCTCATGGAATAAATAACTATTTAAATTCATCGTTGTTACATAATTACCCATACCTAATTAGCAAGCTAAAAGTTATGTTATCTGACTTTCAAATCTCTATATTGATTAATGGAGTAAAACCATTTGGGTAACTGATGGGCGCCGTGAGAAAACTCTCATTGTTGTAACTTTAATCAAAAGAATGGACGTAATTTGCGTTTGGAGGTAATTTTCCCCGGTGACGTCGAAAATTTAAGAGTCATCGTAAAAAGGCCGGTGCCGACTTTTCTTTTGTTTGATTTATATTAGGATTTTACTGCAATTGGGCCCTATTGCTTCGAAACAACTTCAGATAAATTGTTCTCACTGGCATTTCATTTGTTTTTGTTCAGTCAAAGAACGATTTGGCCTATATTGAAATTTGTAAATTCAGTTATTTTAAGGCAGTACAGGCTTCTCTGGGAATATTTTCTTTAGCTCATATATTGAGACAATTTCATTTAATTTTCGCCATGAATCTGGATAAAGACTTTCCGTGTATGTAGTAAGTAGGAGATGGTTTGTTACCTCTGGAGCGTTGACCTCGTAGCAGATCTCGGCCACGTCCTGGTGCCGCAGCGCGCCGCGCGCCGGCTGCAGCAGGCCGCACGAGCAGGCGCGCTCCTGGCAGCGCTCGCACGGCGGCCGCCCGCGACACGCCGCGCTCGGCACGTTTTCGCCCCACCAGCGGTACGCCTCCGCCCACCAGCAGATCTGCACCACACACGACATCATCAGACTGTGTTCTAAAGGTTTCTAGACTCAGTAGATACAGCCAATTACTTTACTTTCTGAGCACCCAGGCATGATTGTTTTAAATAAAAAAACATCCACGGTCCGTTCTCGACAACCTAGTGATGTTGGTGTGGTAGTTGGTGGATAGTTTACGATATCTAGGACTGTTTCCATACCAACTCTTTATTTTATTTAGCAATACTTGGGTAACTAGCTGTACCCGGCGGTTTCACCCACGGCAACCAAACGTTTCCGTTTCCGTTAAAGTAATGCAATCTTTTATTCTTCCGTGAACTTTTCCTATGTTTTATTAGTTATTGTGCTATTTGGGACGGAGACAAATCCAAAAAATCTAAGAGCATAAAATCGGTGTAATGGTGGTATATATAGATAAATAGATTTTGCTAAACATCTGAAATATTATTATCTCGAATCGAACTAAATTCATATGATGCAACATATGAATTTACTTCGATTTAATACAATCATACACATCAACAGACATAACGCTAAGCACGCGTGTCGCATTGTTAGTAAGGTTTTATTCTGAAAGATGAAAGCTGTGTGTTTTGGTTATCACAATGGAAACGCTCACAAAAATATCTTTTGATTCTTGAATACCTCATTGTAGCGGCTGGGAATATTGCCACAATTGAATTACAGCGACGACAGAGTTTAATCCTGCACGGACTAGAGAGACGGCGGCTAATCTAATAATTCTTGAATAAAGCTCTCGTTGTGTTCGGGGACTCGATACCAATTTAGGACACAAAGGTTGGCCGGTGAAGGATGCTTGGCTTTATAGTTGCTCGTTGTATCGGCACTGAGAAATATAACACAATAAAGATAGTGAACGACGGATCAGAGCGTTTCTGTGCCATCGATTGACAAGATCAGTTATATTTGTGTTAACTGCAGATTGTTTGAGAACCCAGCGTCCCGTTTTGGGTAACTATAAGTGGTATAGTATAATGTTGACGCCTCACATGCTGGTGCGTGTCGTTGTAGAGCTGGAACTTGGTTTGCATGCGCGCGCCGGGCGCGACCACGCCGAGCCAGGCGCGCCCCGGCCGCAGGGACGGGTGCCGTGTCGCGCATTGACGAGTTATCGAGCACTGGGAACGCCACTCGTCCTTTGCAGCCACCAGTCTATAAAGAAACTTTGGATTAAGTCTGCATTCAATTAGATTTTATCTGCACCTAAAGATATACGCTATACAGGAAGCTCTCTGCGGAAGTTAATTAAGCTCCTTTGCGGTGCAGCTGCTTTCAAGTTTAAACTTCGTGTAGATGTAACTTTAAAAGGAAGTAAATAATTTCCGACTAATTTTCGTTAACTGAGGAGTTGCTAAGTTAAATCTCCTTGTTTTCATTTTGTAGTAATCCAAGACATTAATAAACTTTATTCATTAAAATATTTAACTAAATTAAACGACTGCAGAAAAGTCACTATATACAATTGCAGGACCAGGGTAATGTAAAAATTTAATGATCAAAGTTTAGTAATGTTTCTCTAGGAGTGTTTTGGTTGTTATAGTCTAAAAAAGGAGTCATATATTCAGTACTCATGCCTGAACACATTTAAATTTATGCAGTATCTTCAGAGATCCTACATGATACCATCAAGTGTTTGTGTACTAACGTGATGACGTCGGTCTCTGGGAAGTGGTTGGGCAGGCTGGGCAGCGGCAGCGGCAGCGCCGTGAGCGCGGGCTGCGCGGGCGTGAGGCGCGTGCGCGGCGGCGCGGGCACGTGCGCCGGCGTCAGCCACGCGCTGCGCGCGCCCTCGCACCCGTACAGCTGCGTCGCCGTGATCTCGACCACCACCGACTCCACTCTACACACAACCAGAAAGGAATACCATAGCAGCATAAGGCCTTGTAGACCCAGTCTTGTCTATATGCCGAGTAAAAATGGGAGTCAAAGTCAGCAATGAGTCAATGCCATATTTCTTAAGGTCAAAATGAGGATTTAAAGCCTCCTCTTACCTCCTAGAGTGATACAGCGGCAGTACGGGCGGGTCGAGTACGAACCGCACGGGCACCACCTCCCACCACACCTCCATCTGAGCCACCACCACCTCGCACACCTCGCGCACCACGCTCTAGTACAAAGTGGAACATTATGGTGAACTACATAACATGCATTGGCAGCATGTATGGCATATTTCGTTTTCTGAAATCGAGCTTTCCGCCAATCTGCCTCTAAAAGACAATGACGGTATCAATATAGATAGAAATTTAATGAGATCACATTTCACGTAACATAAAGTAATCAAACATATTAAAATTATCTGTATCTTATTTTTCAGCATGAGCAGAATTTGAATTTGAATTTTGAAGCATGAATAAATAATTAATAATTATCATGTAAAAGATGCTTTCAGAGATTTTGATAATGTTTATAAATTTAAAATCTGTCACTACAATTGCTGAAAATTACTTCACGTAAAAAGCAAAACCTTATTATATTATTACGCTACGATAGTTTAAAAGCACGGAAAGGAAATGGAGTATAATATAAGTAGGTAATAGGAGAAGAAACTGTCCAATCTTTTTAAACGTGTTATTGGTGCGTCGTGTGCGGGATGCGGTTGTTAAATCTTACATTATTTTAATCTGTTATGACGCAGTTTGTTTGAACCATTCTATTGTTGTAGAACGAGACGCAGGTTACGTGAATGATTGCCTCGGGACCCTCGATAACCATTGTTATTTTATAAACGAACTGGCCACTGAACTGGGTTAGTGGACTCATACCATGAGATTGTGAAATGTTTTCTACCTCAAAAACAATAAGTTCTATTTTCAATTGTAGAAATAATATCACTGACAACCCTGGCGATATTTTTATCGCCAACGAAGTTTAGTAAAACTAATAACTACTACTACCTTCACCGGATGCAACTTTTTTAATAGAGTTGCTTGAGATATATTACAGTTTGGTGTCGTCGACATCTTTTATATTGTACAAATAATTGTTGGCAGATTCTAACTACATAACAATTTAGCCTGAACGGACATTTCTGTTCAACATTTATTTCGGCATCCGCTTGTTCAAAACAAGGGCTGTGCCTATCCACTGCGGGAGATGGATCCACCGCATTAATTATTGTTACGCGTCGAGATGATTATCCAAATGATTGAGTATAATTAATGCATGTGATTTGGACAGGCGGAGACCAATTTAAACCAGCATGTTTTGATGTCGGACCACATCAAAACATGCTGGTTTAAATTCTCTAACTAATTACGACCCCGCCACCAGACACGGGTATCATGATTGAAATTGGCTGTAAAAGATAAGTAGCTATAAAAAGAATATATTATTTACGTCTTCGTACGTTACGTTCTTCTTTATTTTATAGGAACTGATGCAGACAATCACAGCCTCGAAATTTATTGGTATTTATCTTGAGGCACAGTAGTGAAAATTTATAATATATTCTGAAAAGTGCAGAACTATTGTAAGTTTATAATACGGACCTCTAACCCGGGTATAGCATCGGACTCAATCTCCTCGGTGGCGATGATCATGGGCTCGTAGTTCGGGGGGAAACTCTCCTTCGGTATGTCTTTTAGTATCAACCTGGACCAAATTATTATATTTCAGAGTAGTAATTTTATAGTTCTTAATAAAAAACAAATCTTCACAAATTAGCGAAGGATAACAATAAAGGATATGTTGTATAAATATTTAGGAACGATATTAATTTACGGTGTTGTTAGATATTGTATAAGTTAAGAGTTTAGTTTTGTTTTAAGTGTATAAAAAGTTAAGTTTGTAAATATATTCGGTGTTATAAAACAGATTTGATTCATTCAATTGCATTTAAGTCAAGGTAGATATTATTGAATAATTATGAGAATGATATATATGGGTGTAGCACGTACATGAGGACGGCGCGCTGCACGCCGTAGCGCGCGCCCACGTCGGGCACGAGGACGTGCAGCGCGCTCGCCGACCGCGGCAGGATCTGCCCGCGCGACGGGTCCACGTGCACCAGCCGCGCGTTCGTGCTGCGGCTCGCGTATGTAGTGGGGCTCTGCATCACATGTACAATAATTCTTTTATAATACTGTTTACCTTAGAGTAATCATAGACAAGCATAGAGCGAGCGCATCGCTAGTAGCCCCTATGCCAAGCGTAAGCACATTTTTAGCTAAATGTACTACGGTCGTTTAATGTTTTATATGATTTTCCGACGACAGATGTTTATGCAAAAATATCGACGGTTCCGATATTATTAGGGTAATATTAGGTTAGTGATAGTTTGAATGAAACGGTGCGCTCTGTTTGATAACTTTCTATCATGAAACTGATGTAACGAAGTGCTCATTCATCACTTACATCATCCCCATTCCTGAGGTAGCCTGTGTATGCAAAACGGAACTAGTTCACTAGCCGTTGTCTGCCTTAATAAAAAATCTCTGATAGTAAAGTAACAGTACCTACATGTACGGAAGACTTTATATTAGTAACATGACAAAAACCTTCCCTTGTAAATTGTTTCAAAAGACTCGTTGTACTTGAAAGGTATTTCTTTAAAAGTGATTTTAATATGTAAATATGTTTGTGTTTAACAAATGTTTCATTTTAAATAACTTACAAAAATCTAATTAATGTTACAATAAAGGAATTCATATTGTAATATTCACGAGTAAAAGCATCCGTCTAAAGCAAAAAATGCGACGTGAGTCTCTTTGAAGCAAGTTCATTGTAATTAATTACTTCTCAGCATTTTTAGTAAAGAATTTTTAATAATAACCTGGTCTTTATTAATCAAATTCTACAACGAATAATTACATCTATAAATCTTTCAAGATAGTATCACCATTTACAAAAAAAAATCCTCTCTTCCAATTTACTTTTATCCTCAATCAATAGTTAACAACAAAAGTCCTAACCTTCTCGGAAAAACTTAAGTGATCCACATTACGCACCAAATGTATTCGGAACTTCTAAGAATATCTTCATTTCTTGCCTTTTTCAGAATATCTTTGTGACAAATCGAATATCCCTTAGTTATGTTTATTGAATATTATATATTATATGATATTTTTGCTTATTGTATTTACTGGAGCTTAAAAGTTATTTTAACAAATATAAGTTAGAATGAAACTGCCTAAAATGTTTAGCCTGTGACCTGAAAACGTACAATAACTATTGTTTTCGTCTCTTTTATCTGTAAACAATGTCTAGATAAATCTTTCGAAGTCTCGAATTTCAAATTCAAGAAGTTTGTGTTGTAGTTTCAGCTGGAGCGTAGCGGTTGTGTTGCTTGTGTTGAGTAAAGCGCTCTACTGCTTCGCTAAGGTAATACAAGTGTATCCAGATTGTGGCCGTCTAGTCTCAGTACATTGCGGCCTATAAAACTTGTCAGGTCTAGAAAGGGCTATAAGATATCGCCGTCTCGGTTTCACATACCATGCAATCTTGTAGCTCTTTTTAGTCTCGCCAAGTTATATTGACCGTGCTATATATATGTCTCAGTGGGTATCTGACCTCTTGCGCGAGGGATTTGGTTTCCTTGGCGCCGATGCAGAGGCGCTCGTCGTCGTCCTCGGCCCCCAGCGAGCCGTCGGCCTCGCGCTCGTCCTCCCAGCACGAGCACACGCCCCACGGCCGCACGCTCCAGTAGTATGAGTACACCACTGGACTGGAATACAACACTGTTGTTTATATTCAGCACTGGTAATGTCCCTGATGTCGCTCTAGCTAATTATATTACCTACAGATCAACAACTCTGAATGTAAAACCCGATAACGAATGTTTTAAATATACCGCGTAATAAATTATCAAAAGAGGGTTAAAATATCAAAGCATGATAATATTCCTGCTGATTAAGGGCACTTTTAAATGAAAGAGTATTTACTGAGGAAAATATTTGTATGAAAATTCTCAACATTATAGCTAGAAAAGGTTTTAATCAGTTTCGCGCTGAATATCTGAAATCTGATCTGCGCTACTTGGTCTAATTCGAATGTTACTGCGTTAGCTTTGCTTGATACTTTATTGGGATTTAATCATCCGTCAACTTTTACGTACCTACAATTTTCCACATAGTAACCTAATGGAGAAAATGGACAAAAAAGAAATGACGTTATGTATATTAATTGTACTGTCAGATATTATTAGACAAGGTGACCAAATACTTACTTCTGAACAATTTCAAGTGGCAATAAGTTCCATACACTATAAGTTAACATTATTATCTGAACATTAATTATTTCGTAAATATCTGAGCAGGTATGTAGTACATAGAACTTATTGATTTTTTTAAAATTATCTGAAGTATTTGGTCACCTTGCGTGCTACAAAAACAAATTTCACAATATTTGACGGCGACTGTACAATAACTTTCATGAGACATATTAAACTACTTTAAGACTAGGTCAGCTTTACTCACGGGTAATAAATCGAAGACGCCCGGCTAGTTGCAAGCCCGACCGGGGCCATAATCATGAGCTCATGACGGGACGGTGTCGCGAGACGAACTCTTTCAAATTCATATTTTGAGATAAAGAAACTAGTCGGGCAAGTCCGATTTATTAGCAGTTATAATCTTACACGAAGTACAGGTACAAACAGTCGTGGCAGCAGTCAATCGCAAGTCAGTTGTAATAGTTTGACATTTGCAGTATAAGGTTGAATATCCAATCCACCTGTGGTTGATGAGCTGCACGGTCTGGCCGAGCGCGCGGTGCGGGAAGGCGGTGCCGAGGTGCACGTAGTACTCGCACGCCGCCTCGCCGTCGCCACAGATGTCGTAGTCCTTCTCCTGGGCCTGACGCAACAATAACAACACAATACTAGACAACTATAAACTAATAATCAGTTGAAAGCATTTATGTAAATAACAGTCTATGGTCGAAGACCAAGGCTCGAAACTTTTTGGACACCTTCAATAATACTGCGTGAGAGATAGTGACAGTCGTTAAGTGTTTTAAACATATTTATTACTGAATAAAAATAAATACCGTTCGTTATTTCATGGGCGTTTTTGATTATGTATTCTCAAATATATTTATACAGCTATACAATTAATGACGTATGCCCGAGTGGACGGCGATGGTTTAAGTCAGGTAACTTGGCAACCAGTTACAATATTAGTTCCAGCAGTACTAAGTTTAAAATACTAAACTTTTCAGCAAGGTTCAAATTTCTGTAAATGCGCTCTACATTTTTACCCACTACATGTTCCGTCGTGTGCGCTGTATTTCACGACACTTTCGTCTTACAGTCCCACAGTGAGTAATAAAGAGGGATATGTAACTGGTAAAGTATGATTTATTTCTGTGTCGATATTTAAAATTCTGTACGTGTGAGGCGGTCATGCGCGCGGCACTTGCCGGCCGCACGGAGACACAGGCTGCGCCTCAAACTACTGCGTTTTGTGTAAATTTCACTATAAATCTGAGAACTTTAGAAGTTTACGTGCAGTTCTGACGTCACGTATAATAAATAGTGGCTATATTTTAATAAACGATGTTGTTTTCCGCAGAGGATAAATATGTTAAATATAAATAAAATATAATATTGTAAGAAAATTAACGATATCAAAACAAAACTTTTTTATTTTGATTTGATAATTTTCCGGGGATTAAAAAATATTCTAGAACACTTTCGTCAAACTATTTCCAATCGCGCTACGGACGAGTCTCTTCAGCAGTTGGCACCGGATTAATCTACATTCCGAGTCCAAGTTTTAAATGAATAAATTACGAACAAACTGTTCGCCACCAGCTCTCCACTATTCCAATGAATCCCGTTCTACTAATTCCTGAAATACAATTGCGCGACTGCTGTTACCGAAAATGTACAACCGTGAATGTTAACCGTTACAAAGCAGTGGCGTGCCAAATAGTGAAACTTACGGCGCACGGTGCGTGTTTTAATTTTGTTTATAGCACATACAATCACTCTTAACAAAGTGTTAATAATAAATTTTATAACAATCCTTTATATGAGTAAAAAACTTTATATTAACGCCGTCCTATAAGTGGTTTATATTGATAAATTTAATATGACAATTTCCATATTTTCTGAGAGACTTTATTAATGTCGGGAACATTGGAAATCAAACAAATGGCATCGAGAGCTCGCCCCGTTTCGATTCGATTACAGTTGTTATTGTGTTCCTGATGAAGTATTGTGATGTGACAACAATACGCTGAGCGTGCGGGAATAACTCCCGATCGCGGTAGGATGTGCCTGGCGGGGAACAAGCGATCTTATGCATAGCCTAGACTTCCGTCCCATATCTCTTAAGTTCTTCACCACGACGCGACATCAGGACATCGACTATCGGACCAATAAGGAAATAAAAAAATTTGGATGTAAAAAAAATACAATTAAGAGGTAACAAACAATAAAAGAAGTAAGAACCGTCAAGAAAATAGTGTCGCATTGTAAACGTAGCATTAAAACTGCACACAGTAGAATAATTCGACTGCACGAATAGCAATTGAGTGATCCATAAATGCTTGTTCTACATAAGTCTGGGTGTTGCATGTGCATGTGATTTGAATGTTTGTAAAACTCCTTGCGATAAAAGGATTAAAACAATTAGTGCTGGAGTCTTCTAAAAAAAAAGAAAAGATTCAAAGGAAATGTAAAAAAAAAATTACGCGTGATGAATGTGGAAATGAGCAATTAAAATAATATAATACTTGTTTAATCTGAAATTTCACAAATAAAAATGGTCTTCAAACTCTTTGTTAGATGCTGAGAAAAGCAAAGAAACAACTTCTTCTAGCTTCAGTTTGTAATGTATTCGCACTCTCTGCGTACAGTTTGCAAATAATTACATACATGAGTTACAAGTAAAATCATAAAAAATAAACAAACTTCGTAACTTTTAGTTAGCTTTATATAAAATGTTGGCAAACGACAACTTTAAACTGTATAACATATTACTTAACTGTTAAATTTTTATTAGTTATAACTCTTAACAAACTTCTATATTTCAAACTTAGCCTACTCTCAGTCACTTGTAGGAGGCTTAAATAAACACTTGGTAGGTTCTACTACAAACTTATATTAATAACGAGAAGGGATAGTAAAGTTAGGTGAAATGCACAACAGAGCTTGTTGTGAATTTAGCCTAACGTTTTTTACTAATTTATACAAATTTATCGAAGGACTCGTGTCGTGGTAACTTAATACTAATTACCTACTTACATGAAATACAGATATGTTGAACGGTTTCTTATTTTTATGACACTTTCCATGACAAAAATGTTAAATAATTAATTAAACACAGCACACGCGGCACAATTTTTTATTAATTTCTTAATTTTAAATGTAAGTAAGTATTTAAACTGTTTGGTTTAATGGCGTCTGTTAGTGATTTCTTTTGTGCCGGAGGTGGCACTGAAAGCCTTCATACAGCCTCATGTATTTTTTTATAAGCACTAAGATTATGCATTGTTTCATTATGTATTAGATACAAGAAAAATTTTGATAAGCTAAAAAAAATATTGTAACTACCTATGTTTATTTTGTATCTTTTCTATTATTTTTCTCTTTTTATAAGTTATTACGTAATTGGCTTGTTAAAAATATTTAATAAAATAAAATGATATAAAATTTCGATAATCAACGAGTCATGCAGTCGATTATCGACATTTTGGTCTGTTACCTAATCTATACTAATTAAAGCGCAAGAGTTTTTTTTTATTGTTTTAACGCGACTACCAGTCCTATTTTAATGGTACTTTACACACAAGTGGCTGGGGTTATGGGGTATAAATAAGGACTGCTTTTTCTTTAGAAAATTAATTAAGGTTCTGCGCAGTTCATGACATGGACGAAGTCGCGGGGATGGCTAGTTCTTTATAATTGGTGTATGTAGTTTCCTTCCTCTTACCTCGATGGTAAGATGGTCGGGCTTGAAGAGCAGTGAGTCGGCGAGCACGTGAAGATGTCTGACGACGGCGGTGGAGGACACCACGCGCAGCGCGGCGGCGTGCAGGCCGGCGCGGTCGGCGCGGCACCACGCGCAGCCGCGCACGGCGCCGCCGCCGCTCCACCACGCCGGCCACAGCGCGAACGGGCCCGCCACCACCGAGCCGCGGGTCGTCAGGCACTGCCGGAACAACAAGTGCCTATGGGACTCTAATATTTTCAACAACACTGGCTGGATGGAATCGAAAATCATTTCTTACAAGGAGAAACATACGTAAAGGACAGTATACTAAATTAGGAATGATAAATCTTCCCGATGATTTTCCGAACTAAGTCCTAATAGATAGACTAGTATGAAACTTTGAATGTATAAAACCTACAAAAAACAGATCAAAGAATGTCTGGAACAAAACACAACAGGAAATATGTCTGGAAGATTTATCTTGAACAGTTGATCTCAATAATAGACAGGATTAAAGGAAATACGTACAAGCGATCCCACTGCACAATACGCTTAACTCAACGGTAAGAGGATATTGCTCTTTTACTGCAATCTTTATTGAATTAAAGCCGGTCCAGTAAATAGCATTCCCGGAACCCGCGCTAAAGTGCTCGATCCATCATGGAGGTCGGAACGTTTCTTAAATCTACAGTTTTGTGACAAATCGTTTTTCAACGGATCATTGCGGGTATATACCCTGGTGTAAAATGCGTGTGCAACAGTACATTAGAAATTAAGTTAAGATATTTGCCAACATGGTATAGAGTGTAGGAGCCTTGCCATGCTAACAGATTATTCAATAGACATAATATGCGGTAAACTTCACTTCCATAATTGTTAACTAACTTTCAACATCAACGCAAAAGTAATTTATAAGTGTCATAATTCAAAGATATTTTATGTGTCTACTCTACTTTACTTATATAATTAAGTAGTTATCAATATAATTGCGTGCAGCAGACATTCGAAGCAAGTAGAGCAGTCATAATAGGATGCGTTATAATGAAACAATGCCGAGCGTCAGCAGCGGCACGTTTTAATGAGAATCTCGTTTAGTTGGGATCCACCTTCTTTACTGCCGCTACTGCCTGTGAGATAATGACACTGTTCGCCTTCAACACTAATTATTTCATGTAGAGTTATTAAAAAGATTTATAAAGGAAATACATGGTGCAATATATTACGTACCATTACTCAATGTACTTAGTTATAGTATATATTGTAGCCTGTTTTAAGATTTTTCAAAACATTCTGTTCACGTATTACAAAACTTACGTAAAGTTAGAGAATAACACAACGTATCATAAAACTTTGAGAACATATTAGGTATTATTAAGCTTAGAATATGTTTGTTATACAAACAAAATTGTTGGCTTTGTGAAATGTACAAAGTGTGTAATAAATGAGGTATTTACTTTCTTAACAAGTTTCCTTTGCGTATTCCACGCATCTAACGTTCTCGTTCGGGAATTTAATTAATTAAATTAAGTTGGTTTAATTATGTGTACTCTGGTAAAGTTTGAACTTTGTTGTGCTTACGTCTAGCGTGAAGGAGAACCAGGCGTCCTCGGTGAGCATGAAGAAAGCGGCGTGGTCGGCGGTGCAGTGCAGCAGCACGCGCGCGCAGTGCACGTCGCCCAGCAGGCGCGCGCCCAGCTCCAGCACGTCGCTGCCGTGCTGCGGCGAGCACTCCGGCGCGCCCGCGCGGCACGACAGCACCGACGACGTCACGCTCGGGATCAGGACTAACACCATACATACAAGCATGAAGCATAGACATACTTTACGTGCATAATGAATTATAATGACACAAGATTTTAATTTTATGGATCATTTCAAGGTGTCCAAGAGCTCATAATTCTTTGTTACCTAATAATAATTATGGTAAAGACAAGACAATCAAGGATAGCAAGTAATTAAATGAAGTTGTCAAATAACATAGAAGCTATTTCGAATACTACATC
Organism: Diachrysia chrysitis; assembly: GCA_932294365.1. Lineage (NCBI taxonomy): Eukaryota > Metazoa > Arthropoda > Insecta > Lepidoptera > Noctuidae > Diachrysia > Diachrysia chrysitis. Next base: position 13,178,189 of record OW028654.1, on the reverse strand, counting down.
CAGTCGTTGATTGTGTACCAATTAGATTACAGATAATGGCTCAAATTGCCTTTGACATTGTATTATTATTATTATATATTATCATAATTAAACGGTATTACTAAATTAATTACGGAACGTAAATAATTTCTCATGAATTTTTAATTAATATTTTCATTCTTCCCTCAGAGTGAAGCGTAGTAATAATAATATTAAGATGTCTAGCAGTAATGAAGCTCCTCATTAGAATGGTAAGCTTATCGGTCTCGGGCTATTATCTGTAATGAGCGAGAGTAAATAATACGACGCTACGTAAGACAAACACGATATATTGTATATTATGTTCTGGAAGTTTCAAGGTTTCAGTTGATGTTTCGGTGTTTTATAAAATATCCTTTCGCAACATAAATAAATATTTAATCAAGATTTTTCCAAGTCAAAAATGCCAACATAAAAGCTTACGAGAAGCAAATCGTAAAAACATACAAGCGTACACAAAATAAAATAACAATTTTACGATGGTCGTTCCATCGTTTGTAAGAGCTAAAATATATTTAGACAAGACTATGCATGTATTATGCAAGTCGTAAATAAATAAGAAGCAGTCACTTTTTTAGGAATTAAATAAATCAGGCGTGCTGCAGTTCCCACTATCCATGCATCTCTTCATACGAGTGCTCTAACGTACGTACTGCGAATGTTTACGACCAGCCAACGTCCTCGCCATACATTCTTCAGCTAGTTTTGTGCCGAAATTTACCGAGCAATACATTTTTACTACCTGGCTTTGGTTTTCTCCTGGGTCATGGACGACTTTGCAAACACGAATTCAACATTCATATAACAAGTGCGGTTCACACAATAAATAGTTTATATCCCTGTCTTATTTGTGTTGTTAGTGTACAGCTTGTTTATTTTTACACAACTTTGCTTTTCGTCAGTTCAGTCTTTGCTTGTCAGAATGGTCGGTCATTGTACAAAACAGCAAAAAATCAAAAAAGGTCTTCTTTGAATACTTTTATTTAAAGTTCTGGACAAACTTACTATCCAAGATAGGTGGCTGCATGTAACACGCTATGGGCACGATAAAGTTCCTTCCTATGGAGACTTTGATGAGCAGCTCGTCTCTCACGGTGCGCACGTCGCTGGGCCTGAAGTGCACGCGCAGCTCGGCGGCGGCGCCCGACGTGACCGTGAGCCCGCGCGGCCCGCACAGCTCCACGTCCAGCTCGCGCCGCTTCGGGGGCCGCACCGACAGCCGGATCTCGAACTTAGACACGTTCACGAGACGAAGACCTTGCTGGAACATCAGATAAACAATGCTACGTTCAAAACAAGACCGACAGGAATCGTAATGAGTGTGTCAATCCGTTTGTTACTTAATGCCAGATTCTAGTGTTGTTTTAATACGAGTCTGTTAAAGTTCTTTTCTTATCTTTTATTTTCTGCTTATAAACTTTATTATGGTCAAGCACTAGATAGATACTAATGGCCGGACCATCCAAGTTTGAACATTTTGGGCAGAATAAGTTGGAATGTATGTAACCAGAAAAATAATAGGATATTATTATTTGATTCTCTAAGAATGAATTGATCTATCTATTGTGAATAAGCAATTCTTAAAATACTTGATAATTTTTTAATGTATGATCTTTATTTATATTAATAGTTTTGTAATAAACTGCATTCAAGATAACACAATAATAATATCTGGTATGCCAAAATAATATCTGATTTTCTATTTTAATTATTGAAAAAGATAAAAAGATATTAAAAAAGATGACCATTTAGATTTATTTGCTTGCGGATTTTTAAATAAAAAATAACTTTAAATACATGCCAAAAAGAATGAATAAGTACTTTATAGTTTATAGCAGAAATGTATTAGACCATGTTTTTTCGATTACCGTGTGCAAGTGTCCAATAGTGAAGTTGATGAAGTCGAGTTGTGGCGGCACGCAGAGCATGTAGTCCGCGTGCGGCACCAGCGGCGGGGGCGCGGGCGGGGGCAGCGGGTGGCGCGTCTCCAACGCACCGATGCTGTGTACAACAAACTCTTAGATTACTGCAGGAGAACATGTAAATTACTTTTTGGCCATACCGGGAAGAAAACTCAACATCAAGGCAATTGTCAGCTAAATCAAGATCCCTGAGTAATCTAATACTACAAGTATTCGCTAAATTACGAAGCCACCATTACGAACTCATCGAGCATCTGCACTGTATGTAATCTACGCTATCGGCTCCTTCGGTTCGAGCTCATAAAGCGAACGTCCCTGAATGTATTGGCTGGCCTCCCAGATATCGGAACCGTTACTCTATAGTGCGTCCGCCTCACTAGCTCTCAACTAGCGGCTAGCGACTTGTGCCGAAAGGTCATCGATCAAATTACAGCCTTAGTACAAATATTGGACAAAAAATATATATTTTCTTTTATTTTCACAAACATATTTTCTACCCATGTAAAACTACGGATTATGTAGAAAACAAAATGAAATAGTAAAACATATTTCTCAGCTTGTATTTTCTCGTACATTTTTTAAATTAAATTGTTGAATCTTGTATACTCGATGCATTTGAGTTGCTTTTTATTTTGAGTAAATTTAGAACCTTTGCGTTAAGTTGGCAAAGCGCCAGAGTGTTTCAGTAAAAATGAAGTATTTTAGCTTTCTATGCAAAACCGTATAGGTTTTGATTTTTCATGTAAACGGTCTCTTTTTATACATGTAAATAAGTCCTCGCCATGCACTGTAATATGCAAATAGGTTTAATACACAAAAAAGCAATGTTCTCAAAAGGCATATGTCCAGACCGCATCATTAGGACCGTGTTTATGTGCCAAATAAGGGCCAAAATAATTGAATACCCATTACACTCGCAAGTTAATAGTCAAACATCATTCCGCTTGGATACGCATCGCTCTCTTTATGGCGACACATAACCAATATTCCGTATCAGAAAGCGTTACATTTTTATGACGGTCGCAAGGGTTCCTTACGATGTTTGCACCGTTTAAATTTTCCAATAAAATTACGATTGTTCGTATTATGCCTGTTTAAACGTTATATTTTATTGAGCCATCAACATTCTGAAATAGCTTATTGTAATAATATCATTGACCTAAATTCGATTTTACTACATTTGCAAATTTTGGTGGAGTTTTTTATAATTTGATCCGGATTTTTTCTTTGCTTAGTCTAAATATTTTTTTTCTCTTACATCTTGAACGATTTTGTCAAGTGTGTTGCTAGTAGCATTTATTTCATCACGATTACGTAGTGCATAGTTATTATTATTTTATCCACATAAGAATGTGTGTTGCCGCACCTCAGCGACTGTATGCTGGCGTCTTCGAAGATGGTGAGGCGCGCGGTCGGCGCCGCTCCGTGCACGCCGTACTTTTCCTCCGCCGGCACCACCTCGCACGAGCTCGAGTTCAACACGTTTTTTATCCATAGACTCCCATCACCTACAACCAGAAAACATTAGTAACAATAACTTTAGCATATTCATTGTTTATTCATTTGTATCTGAGTGAAGTGATAAACAATAGCCCTAATCCCACAACTTTCCATAATTCAAAATCAAAATGTATTGTTAATTGTTTAATGAGAAGGTAACTTGGAAATATTTCAATATTCTGTCCATCCGTTTGAAACAAACGATTAAATATTCAAAAACTTTGGTCAGGCTTGTCAAAACATTCACTTAGGATTGTGACTGCCGGATAAACAAAATTAATTATGGACTTGTTCGTAAGATCGCATAAAATATTATTTAGCATTCATTCAAATTAATTACTGTAAATCATAAATTACCAACACTTAAGGAAAATATTATAATTTTTGGAAGAAGGTTATGTAAAATTTTAACATTTTCAAATTAATTTCTTATTTATTCGGGTGAATACCCCGAGAAGAGGTAACTTTGTTTAAAAATGTAATCATCAAGTTTTGATGCTTTTTTGATGACGACCTTTATTTTGTTTTACGTTTATTTTGTGTATATACTATAGTTAAGTTTCTTGGAAACAAATTAATAATGTGTTAATAAATCTATACACTACTGGATAATATAATAATTTTTCCTTATTTTACTGTTTAGGAATTATCAGATGATAGAACCAATTAGTGACTTACGTCCTGCGTCCTGTTCTATGGTGGGCACAAGGTCCCTCCTGCCGATGAGCCCGCGCTCCAGGCGCCAGGCCGGCGGCGGCCGCGCCGCGCCCCCCGCGTACAGCTTGAAGATGTTCGGCAGCGGCTCCCGCGAGATCCTCTTCGCATGCTGGTGCTTCAGCTCGCCTTCGTGACTCCAGATCTCCTTACATTCCGATTTGAACTTTTCTATCTGCGCAAAAATATATTTTTTTTAAGGTTCTGTATGCTCAAATACAAAAAAATGGAACTCGTGTTGATTTAAACTCCTACTTGTCTTGATTTTTTAATAAGGCCAAATTATACAATTTATCCCTTTTTTTGTCAGAACACAGTAATAAGTCGTATACAGCAGGCAAAAGCTACTAAGAATTCCGAAATACTGCTACCGTGAATTTAGAAAAATCTAATAACATTTAATTCAAGACATCTCGTCAGTCGGTCGCGTTTGCGATTCAGAAACGTCACCGTATTGTAGACCTAATAAAAATAACACGTGCCTTTTTTATTCGGTACTGAATGGCGCATATTTTAGAATGTAGATGTACCAACAAGCTTGCTAGTTAGTTAATCATGTTAGATAAGACATAATAATGAGAAATCAAACGACTCTTCTGTTGTAAGATTAAAAAAAAATCTTATTTAATCTAGACCTCGGCTATAACAAAAAAATATATGTATTTAGTCCAAACTTTGATAGATATTCCAGTTCATATGTTTATAACAAAGGGGTATAAAATGTATGCGTACTGTGTAGCTCAAAACATACGTCACTCGCTTTTATTCGGCGCCGTGACGTGAATAGGTATTTTATTGTTCTATTTTTTCCGGAGCAGAGACTTATATTTTGCGGTCTACATAAATATCTTTCGTTCCCACTCTTGGAGAAAGTTAGCTATCATTCATTTTATTTATAATGCCGTCTTTATTGATTTTATGGCACCGAAGTAATCTTATTCATTACTTCAAACACCTTTTCCAAAATGGCGAAATCATGAGCAGAATAATTGAATTTCCTCAATACACGTTGATTACATTCAGTCCTTCAGTAAAATGAAAGGCCAATGCCAATACTTATTACCTTCTACCATTTATCCTTCTGTAATTTATAAAGACACTAGCTGTGCCCGCGACTTCGTTCGCGTGGATGTCGAAACTTATCAATGAGTTTTTTGTGTAAAGTGCTATTTGTGTAGAACGTTATCTATGGAGCATACCGGTATTAATACTTCTGGGCCTTCTCTTGTGGCTAATTACAATAGAAAACCAATTGTGTCTCATTAGCGGTGATTAAGAGGGTAAATGATATCTTTGCTCGAGGCATCGCTCGCGTTCTGTAGTTTTTTGCAGTAGATTTCTACTTTGGTGCCTTTTTAGCAGGATATCCAATAGCGAAGCTGACGTTCATTACAACGAATGCTCACAAAGATAGGTAATAGTAACGACAGATAGTCACCGTACGACATTAATTGAGAGCTTCAGCGCCTACCTACGATTTTGCTTACTTATATGTATATAGGTACTAATAAATAAGCAAAATCCCTAAAAACTAATATAACGAATGACTAATCCTACCTAAGAGTACTAAAAATAACCTACGCGACACACTATCAAATATACTACCTATACTTAAAATCTATAAGGTTTACGCCTTATTAAAAAACCTAAGTACCTACCTAATTAAAAAACTCAATAACAGAAAATAGTATATCCGTATTAAAAATAAAGAAATGTTTAAGACTATCTTTATAGAAGAGCCCTAACACCTAGCGCCTACCTACACTTATATGTATATACTAATAAATAAACAAAATCCCTAAAAACTAATATCTATGCGAATGACTAATCCTACCTAAGAGTAATAAAAATAACCTACGTTACACACTACTACTACCTATACTTAAAATCTATACGGTCTACGCCTTATTAAAAAACCTAAGTACCTACCTAGTTAAAAAAACTCAATAACAGAAAATAAAATACCTACCGATAACAAATCTAAACTCAATAAATAAGCAAAATCCCTAAAAACTTATATCTATAATGACTAATCTTAATTATAAAATGACCTACAGTCACATAAAATAACGTGCACTATCAAATATACTACCTATACTTTAAAATTAAAATCTATGCCTACGACTTATAAAAATAAACCTAAATAACTCTAACTTAAACTGTACTTAATAAAAACTAAAAGGAATAAAAAGGTCGCGCTGAAAAGCACGGTTTAGAGTTGCAAGTATTTAAAACATACAATTGATAGAATGCTAATAAGACCGAACGCTCGCCACTCGACACGTCCGTTTTTTTTTTTTAGGAAGAGATCTGCCGCAGTTAGCCTCGTGAGAGGCTTTTACTGCTTTACCGGACTAAATGCACTTGCGTTTTTTTTTGGAAGAGGTCTACTGCGGTAAGCCTGAGCGCAGGCTTTGACTGCTTCACCGGACTTTTGGCGAGAACCGTAAGGGCCTCCAGCCAGAGCAAGTAAAATTAACTAACTACGTCAGCAACGTTCACTAAGGGCACCCCCTGCGGGGTTCGGACCTCGACTTAGTGCGTTGCTGACTATCTTAATAAGGCAAAAACAGCAAGGGATGGCTGGATCTGAGTTTTTATTATATAGGGACATATTTTTCTAGCTTTTTCCCGCGACTTCGTTCGCGTGGAATAGTGACTTCCGGCAGATTTTTGGTTTTACCCACATAGTTCCGGATCTCGCGGGATCTCTTCAAAAATGAAATGTGGAAGATATTCTAGGGAACTCTTCAAAAATCAACATAATGAGCTCTGCGTTTGAATTGAAGATATGTATACTCACTTAGGGCATTTAAGCCGTTATTGCCGATCGAAAAAGGCGAAAATGTTATTTTTCTCTTATTTTCAAAATATTATTTTGATGCGTGTAACGAAACCATAGCGCGATCTATTTCGATCCCAACGCCATCTATTCTATCGAGCATAGTGACAACTCGGATTATTTATCTATACTCCGTTCGTGCATTTTCTTTGTACTAAAAGTTTTATTATATTGATATTATTTTTTTCTTTCCCTTTTACTATTTATTTACTTTTTTCCAATGAATTAAAACAATAACATGAACCAAACTCGTGTAACGATCGACACCATTGCGCGATCACCAACTCGACATATAGTACTAATAGAATTATCTATACTCCGTTAGAGCATTTTCTTTGTACTAAAAGTTGTATTATATTATATTTTCATACCTTTTTACTATTTATTTACATTTTTTCGATGAATTTTCAGTACTGAATTGATGCCGACTCTTGACCAATAGATGGCGCTGTATGTCCGGAATAAATTTTATTTTTTATTTTATTTTTTGTAATAAAAACTATCCTATGTCCTTTCTCAAGTTCCAAACTATGTCTGTACCAAATTTCACACAAATCGGTTCAGTAGTTTAGGCGTGAAGCAAAGACAGACAGACAGACAGACAGAAAGACAGACAGACAGAGTTACTTTCGCATTTATAATAAGTTTGGATTATGGTTGAGTTACATTAATTAAGTTTAAAAAAATTAGATCGACACCGAACACTTTCATCTTTGTACAAAAAATGTAGACTTCAAAGACAACTTTACAAAATTGGAATAACAACTTTTTTCTTGTTAAATTCCAACCTATTCTTTAAGGAACGATGTTGGTTTTAAATACAGAGGAGGCTATATCGAGGGTATAGTGTTAAAACCCAATAAGTGCCAAAAAATCAAAAATCGTTTTATTAAAAAATCTTAATGCATTTTTTACGCTCTTTCCAGTGGTATAATCCAATAAGTGGAATTCGCAGTAGAAAGAAAAGTAGTTGAGGTAATAACCCAATAAAGTGACCGCGTTTAGTCAAAATTTAAAATCTCAAACCCTATAAAGTGTGTTATCTTGATAAATAATATTTTTATTTCACGCTCAAACCATATAAAGCTATTTATTGGTATTGAGTGTTCAATGATTTCAACTAAAATTACTCAACGGCATAAAGGCAATAACCACTATTTGTATTTATCGGGTTTTAGCTTTACATACGTAGGTAAGAAAACAAACAAAACCAAAAACTAAATCAAAACAAATGTATTTTTCGGGTTTTATTGTACGATTATATTTCAAAAGAAACAATTTATGTTTAGTTATATGGTATTCGCTCACTTCGTCAACTAAATTTCTTCAAACTTTATTGGGAGAAGAACCCAATAAATTAATTAGACCTATCAACTTTTTGCGCTACCTGTTGTCAGTTAGCGACGGGCATACTGTTTACGCCAATTGTTTTCGAAATTCTTCTGTTTAGTCTTTGTGTTTGCTACGATGGGTGATCGAGGAAGAAAATTAGTGCAACTAGCTTGCATTAATCCGCTGATACCAGGTAAAGTGAGCTAAATCCAAATATTTAATTTGTTTTTCTTTTTCGGCTTTCACGAGGTTCTCTTCATGGGGTATAGTGATATCAACAATCATTGTGTGACGCTCTGATCGGTCTTATACCACTATATCAGGCTTATTGGCTACAATAGTCCTGTCAGTGATGATAGATCGATCCCAGTACAATGTGACACGACCATTTTCGAGAACTGGGTCGGGAACATACCTGTAGTACGGTACCTCTATTTCCACAGGTTGGTATTTCAAAGCAAGCTGCTGGTGGATAATCCCACCACTTGGTTATGTCTATGCAAGTATACACCGTTAGCAAGACGAGAACAACCCGAAACTATATGCCTTAAGGATTCACCCGGACAGTGACATGCCCGACAAATGTCAACTGTGCCATCCTTTATAATATACTTCGGTAGTTGTTTGTCATGATAACTTCATCCATAATTGCACATACAAACCCTTCAGTTTCTCCGAAGAGGTCACCGAAGCGTAGCCAAGCCACGGACGCTAGGAAATCTACGTCGGGCCCATGGAGGGTCCGATAATAGCGTCCGTGTAGCTCCTTGCTTTGCCATGCATCCTTGCGGTTCTTGACACTTAGTACGACAGGTTTGCGCCAGTTCTCCTTGCCTAAGGAGAGCGGTGTGAGGCCTTTATCCCCTACCACCACATCTCGATGCATCTCCACGTCAACTTGGAGGAAGTACTCCCTGAAGTTACATACCTCGCGATTATGGAGGGTCTTAGCATTCAAAAAACCTCGACCCTTACATTTTCGCGGAATATATAACCTCATTACCGATGACCGTGGGTGGTGCAATCGATTTGCGGTTAGTAATGTGCGGACTCTCCTATCTCATGCGTCTAACTCAGTCTGAGTCAACTTAGTACACCAAAGGAGTACATCAACACTGGCATGACCCAACCATTAACGGCACGCACCTTGATACCACCTGATAAAAGACTTTTCAGTACTTTGTTCAGGCAACCAAAGAAACGTGTCTGTAATGATTGTTTCATGTCAGCAACGTTGATGCCTAACGCCTCTGACATACCCAAGTACTTGTCGGTCTCTGTTGCAGAGAGCGACAGACCTTAGGTTTATAGAATCCGAGAGCTATATGCCCTGTGATTTCATAATCTCGCCTCGTTTTACATGCATGACTGCACATTTGTCAACACCAAATTCCATTCTAATGGATTTACTGAAGCTTTCAGTGATCTTCAGTAACTTCAATAGTTGGAATTTATAAGAAGCAAATGGTTTAAGGTCGTCCATGTATAACAAGTGGGAGATGACCCGGCCCCCTCTCCACAACGAATAGCGTAGCCCTAAATTATTATTATTTAAAATAGACTTTTTCAGACTGATTTCTAAAATTTTTATAACTGATATTTTATTTGGAAACAAGAGAAGGATGAAAAATGTAAGAAAAGCGTTGTAAAGTTTCTGATGATAAGAAGTTACCTAAAATTTGACCAAATCAAATTAAAATTATATGGATTTAGTCTTATATTGCGCTTTGTTTAACCCAAGTCAAATCGCATTAACGAATCAAACACCGTAATTCTCGCATAATACGTTGTTGACAAATTAAGTTAGTCTGAATATAGAAAAAATGTATTAACGAATTAAGCGGAAAAAAGGCCGTTATTGCGAAATCTCGTACTGTACCGTAAAAAACTCTTAATAAGTCTAAACTATACACATTTTTATACCTTCAAACTAAAAATTATATTCATAACATAAAAAATCTACACACAGCGGTGATTTTCATTTTGAAAACTTTGAAGCTAAATACCTCAATTTGACCCAGGTGTCGCCTCATCTGATATTCCATAACTACGTCCAATTACATTCCGGTCAATTACCAATTAGCATTGCTAAAAAGAAGGATCTACAAAATATGTGCGAAAAACTAATCATATCAGAGGAACTCCACGCATGGATACGTGGTATGAAGACGTACACCAAGCCAACAGCCTTCGAAAGAATAATTTACCATGTTTTCTTTTCTGTTTCTTAAAATAAACCATTTATTAAAGTAATGTTAAATTATAATATGTTTAATTTCTTTTGACCTAAAACCCAATAAGTCGGTACCCTTCGCCACTTTACACTTTTTTATGATAAAATGGACCACCTTGGAAACTTAATAATACTGTTATACACTAATTCAATGTATACACTTTTACCACAAATACTCATTATAACGATATTATTTGAATAGAATAGGTATTTTTGTCCTTAAAACTTAAATATCGAATATCTCGAAAGTGACAATTTCATACTTATTGGGTTTGAGCACTATACCCTCGATATATTATCTTTATACTTTGTCTTTGTATTATTTTCTCATTAACTGTGTATACCAATAACCACGAATAACGTTAATCTCGTCTTATTCTTTTTACATTACTTTTTTTCCTATTGGTGAGTAATGACGGTGTTTCAATATAATCCCATTAAAGTTGTACAAAGTCGTAGGTCACAGTTGGCAGGCGAGGGGTCAGCAACTGCTGCCAAGTGACCCCGATGTTTACAAGAAATATTTTATTCTCACGTACATACAACTTATACGGTTGTCCGGTACTTTTTCCCTACGAAATGAACTACGACATTACTAGTGAAACTATCTTTTAAAAAACGTGTAAATACTTTAATTTAAATAGTGGTACTTTAGTTATTTTTCAGCAATAGCGTGTGATAGAGTAAGGTTCATTTATGTATGCTTCGCACGGAACAAACACAAAAGCCTTCGTCATGAATCACTATCTATTGCTGAAAACTGCATTAAAATCCGTTTCGTTGTTTAAAAGATCTAAGCCTACAAACAGCGGGAGTGACTTAATTTTATACTGTGAAAGATACTGCACCCGTGCGAAGCCGGGGCGGATCGCTAGTTTATATGTATTTACCGAATTATTAACCTTTCTAAATACGGAAGACACGTACTGACAGAAACGTGACTGAACACACATTGAAGGATACTCATAAAGAAGATAATATGTTTCAAGTGCAGACGTGTGTTAATAATTTATTCAAAGTCAAAATAAGGTAAAAACAATAAAACAGCTTTGAAGTCCCTGTACAATGGAACCCGACCGTGAGGTCAGGTCGGGACCTTTGAAATTAAATGGACATCTCGTTGACCTCATCTATACTTCACATTGGAAAATCTTTTGATAAAACTTCATTTGTAAAGTCAAAGGGAAAAGCAATCAGTCCTTTTTGGCTCATAGCGTGCGTTTACAATTCACAGTTCTCAAGTTATTATAGTTTATTTGAGTAGCTGCATTGTTTAGAATCTGATCAAAACTCTGTTAGACCTAGAATAATTAATTAGAACGTGTTATTACTCGTAATGGGTCGAATTTTTTTCAATAGTACCTGGATGAAAAGAACCCTAAATGCTGAAGATAGCAAATTATACGTTCCCTTTGAAGTTCCATGTTAATGTCAAGTAGTTATTAGTAATCTTAATATTTTTTTCGGTAAATCCTCAAATTCCCACGCAATATTTTGCTTTAAATTGAGAAACGAAGTGGTAAAAGGGGCATTGTCGCCAAAAGGGCGATGTCTGGAGCTTCCCACAGAAATCCTTATAAAAAATGATCGTGTCTCGATTGGGAAGCAATCTCGTGGCGGCGCGCTCTCGCTGCCGTCGGGCTGAAATACTTCGTCCCCCGGATTAATGTACGAGTTACGGCCGCGCCGCTGACCTACAACTGACTTATAGTTTCACGAGACCTTCGTGTTATTACATTACTATCTCGTTCCGAACTCACGACTGCTTAGTGTCTTACTGTGCCATGAATAAAATTTATGTTGTATTTGTGACACTTTTGACTTTTATCAGATAAGGAGTAACAAACGACTTCGCTTGACATGTCCAAAAGGTTCGCATAATACTATATATTATATATTATTATAAAATGACCAACACAAAAGGGTAACTGATTACTGGGTAAGTTAATCATCACGCGGAAACCTATGTTTTTTATATATATAGCTGACACAATGTTATTACATTAATCGATCATACATTACCGACAGGGATTCTTTAATATAGAATAGTATCTTAGTAGTGGATCTCAATCCGGTCCGTCGAGCCAATTATAACAGATCGCTGCAGATTAAATCACAATCTCCAGATACGTCATGCTACCCATTTACTTGTGCCTAAGTTATGATTCAACATTCAAAGTAGTAATCCCGGTGTCCCCAATTTAATATGACAGGATTACATAATCTTTGTTAATAGTGGATGAGGGTTATTCCACTTCTACGTTACTTAAGTCAGGTTGAGCGTACTCAGCTGACGAGCTTGTATGAATAATGTAATAGAGTGAATCGAGCAAAAAGGTAAGTTAAGACTTTAGTAAGTGGAAGTCCGTGACCTCGGAGATAATATATGCACAGTCGGACTTCATTTAAAAGTCTAGCGATTTTGCTGATTAGAGTCCGCAACTTAAGATTCTAAAAAGATTATAGAGACTAATAGCGATGTCTTTACGATGGGTAATATTTGCGTAAGAATTCATTGGAAACGTAGCAGGTCCCTGCTGATGGTATAGCAGATACTCTCACCCATCCGTCAGGCGGCGGCGATCCCTTGTCCGCCGGCCGCGCCGCGCTGGTCTCCGAGGGCGGCTCTTCCGTGGCCAGCGGCGGCAGGTAGTCCAGCTCCTTGAACACCGTGCGCAGGATAGGGCGCACGTCCGTGCATACTGACCTGGAACAGTTCATTACCCTTAGGGAAATATTCAGGAATAGCATGCTGTTCTTGTTGCGATCACTATCGGTGACACACATTATATTCTAGGTATGAAGTTTGTCAATTGGAGCAGATAAATTATGTTTTTACTCAAAATAGGTAAACTCTGCCTGGAAATAGAATTTACCATGCATTGTTTGAAACGTTTATAACTAAATGGAAGCCAGTCTGTCTACATAAGTAACTTTAACATACATTACTCCTAAAAGCTCTTCGACAGTGCGTAGCTTCTATATACTATACATAGCAAGGCTATACAACACCGCGGACTGCGTGGGTGTTCAGTACAAGGATACAAGTCCCCTTAGAGTGCGCCCTCCGGGAGACACGTGTAGAAGTGACAGCTACAACGTCAAGATACTGGGACATATTCTTATATCCTCAAAAAGTTTCCTGTGGTCGTATCAAGGAAACCCATTAAATAGTAAGTACATATAAAAAAAACAGGGATAAAAGTGTAAAAATGTTTTCCATGTCAACAGTCCTGCCAAAGCAACAAAAAGACAAATAAAGTTGGTTGATCTGCTGAGGGTATCTTCAGTATTTGCGACTTTATAAGTCGCAAATACTGAAGATACCCTCAGCAGATCAAGCAACTTCCTCCTTTGAGTTAGGTAAAGGAACTCACTTAACTAATACAGTTGTAAATGCTCACCCTTTGCCAGGTATCAACGGCAAGTTGTCAGCCATAACTCACAACAATATCGAATTTCCGTAAACCCTTATCAAAACGAACAACGATTCAACACAAACCTAAAATACAAAAGTAAACAAATATAAACGCTTGATATTTCTTATTTACGCAATCTTGACAAAAGACCCGTTCACTGTGACGTTTTATTCTGACGTTACACAAACGAGGTCGGTACTTAAACATTTGGGAAAAGGTTGCCTTTAAGGCAGGATTGTATCGCGGGTAATAAGTAGGCCAAAACATGCTTTTATAATATGTAAGTACCCTACATTTATTGAGAATTTCGACATTGAATCCTCGATTTCTTATAAAAAATTAAAAGGACCTAGGACATTACAAAAAATTTATACTTGTATTGTATTTGTAATGTTTTGAAAACATTTTTGTTTTTAATTTGTTTTATTCTTGATATATCATGCATTTATTTTTTTACAGTATTAATGAGAGAACGTAAAATACCATACAAAAAACATAGGAATATTCGAACATGCATACAGCTATTATTGTGGATATCATACGCACTCTGCTCAGCGCTGCATGTCATCGCTACACGAGCGCGCATCTGTGGCACTAACTAGAGCTAAACCTAGACGAGTGCTTTGTGGCGTATTCAAAAGGTGGTAATCCGCGCTATTGTTCTATGTTTGCTGTTTTGTTTGGAACTTTATCAGAACTGTAGATACAAAATGCCACTATTCAACCATTGTCAGCCATCGTGTATCAATTCAATGCTAAAGTTAGGCCTATTTAAAAAGCATCTTGATTTAAACAATGATTCGCAAACAATAAATAAACGTATACAAATTATCTGATATGGAACAAATTACGTACATAAATATTGTCTTGTCTCGAGCGAGCCCCAAATAATTAGGCACTGCGCTAATTGGGTTCATAAATATTTACCTAACATCACATCCTCTTAGGCTTGTGTGATATATTAGGGTTCCCTACCTCTATAGGAAAAAAGGAACCTTTATACGATCACTTTCAAGTTTTTTTTTTCTCGGAACGCGTATCTAATGGTTTCATGTTTAAATTAATATCAAATACTCAGGTCTACGCACTCATAATTTACGTCGAAGCAATTAAAAAATACGGACGTTTTTCCCATATATTTCCGAGAAACTCAAAACCTATAGAGTACGACCTAGAATCACGAAATTTGGCGCAATGGTAGGTCACGGACATAGGACAAAATCTGATAATTGTAACATTGTAGTATTTTGTGTAAAAAATACGTTTGGCGATTACATATTTATATTTAAAGTTGGAAATTTATTAGTGTATACGTGCGTACCGCACAATTAAATTTGTTTTTGGAGTACTAAACATGACTTACACCAAAATTTGTACGGAACTCGGTGTTCAAGTCAGACTTGGACAGGTCCAGGTTTTTTGTGGGTAGCATATATTTACTTGGGGCATATTGTTATTTTATAGTGAGCACACGTGTCGTTTGAGCTTTTTCAGTTGATAGGTAACGACGCGACGTGTAGAACTGGTCGGTTAATAGGGAGGTCGGATCTGAACCTGTTAGTCTGGTACACGGAGCACCGTAACGATGACGAGCTTGGAACGAGCTACGATTCAGATTTCCAGAAAATGATAATATTTTCGAGCTAAGTTATAGCTGTTCGGTAAACACATCTCTCGCGTGTATTTCCCAGAGGTGTGCTGTCACACTCCTACAAATACAGATGGAAAATAATATGTGTAACTCTATCTACTGCTGCTATGTTCAAGATAGAACAAATAATCGTAGAAGGAGCTGTGTTCAGTGTATTATATAGGTTATCCTCATGTAGGTAGTTAGGTACACATTGGACAAAATAATTTTCTACTTCTTTATTATTATTTGTCGTTGTCTAACATCATGCTGGGCATTCGTTAATAAAAGAAAATTTGGGTACATTCATGTTCTGGACACGTAGTACATTTGTATTTATAAAGCAATAGGACAATTATTATAGCTCAAAGATAGCATTGAATCTCAGATACGTTTGTGCTCATAATAAACTTCACGATTTATTTCTCACTTTATTAGTAGATCATAAAACTTATATCGTAACAACCAATATAATTACTTGACTATCGCTCACAGCAATAACATTAACTGGTTCCACATTGAAGGATAACACTCCATAATACAGCATTACGATATAAGCAAGAACTCATCTTGTTAGGTACTAATATGTTTGATGGCGTCGTCAAACGAAATCCGATCTGCTGAGATTGAGAGGGATTCGGCGATGACGTCACGAATGCCTGTAAATATGTGACGTCGGGGACAGCCGGTATTCGAGGCTTGATGCGCGACATACGACCTGGCGGTAGTAAGGAGGCTTTATGACGCAGAAGTCCTAACTTATGTGATGTTCGATCAAACTTTGTAGGTTTACGAACTGTCTTCAATATACAAATAACGTTGCTTAGCAGACCTCCTACAAAATTATGGGATTTGAATTGCATTGAAGCATAGGGTTCTATTTTATGATCAGGTTATGTCAACATCCTGTATGCTACCAAATATTCTGTCACCAACAAACTGTACCCTAAACCTGGTTCCTCCTAAAATTCTGGTTAATATTTACAACATTATTAATTTAGAATTTTTCATTAAACAATAGACTATGCAATATTAAATAAAAACAAAGCTGCATTCTATTTCTATTGACAATAAAACGGCGTTTTCTATTTAAAATGTCAGTCTTTTTTAATTTATCAATCCAAGAACAATCTTATGTTTTAAGTAAAGCATTCATTAAAAATTACATGAGATTTCCTTTGTCGAATTAGGTTTACATGTATTTGCATATTATATTATGATAATAGCCGAGTAGATATTACCGTAATACATAATAACGTTATTAATCAGCAGAGTACTCTGTTGATTAACAACCAAATAGTACAACGGAATCATCACTAACATCGTTCATAAATTGATATTAAAACTAAACACTCAGTGTCACTTTAATTTAATTGAAGCCGTTGCTCCTTTCCAATATTTCTGATGTAAAATCCTTCATTAAACACCCAGTACATACAAGGCTTACTACGTTAACGTATCAAAGTGCAGTAATAACTTGCAATTCAACCGGAAGCACCATCGATTCACATAAAACGAACTTTTAACGTTATTAATTTATAATATTTTACAAGCAAAAGTGTTAAGTGATATTTCACCGAAATTTCCGTGTCAACTCTCGTTGAAACGCATCCAATTAAAAAGTTACTCGAGAACATAATAATCAACTGCCGGAAAGGCGAGCTGATAAAATACATTTTTGAATTAAATAAAACTGTTAAAACATTGTAGATAGAGTCGAGTCCCGATGCCGTCTTTTTGTTCAGAAAATGAACTATTTTGTTTTGGCATTCTGCACACAATATAGATGCTTACACTACATACGTAGAAGATTAAAGCAGATATACATACATGCGTCACCTTCTGGTAATTAATTGAATCACAATCAGTTTCCTTGTGAGTGAGCTCCCTGCATCCTCAGCGCGCTCGTGAGTCTCACCTGACCTCACTTGAACTGGGTCATTGCTAATGAGGTCGCCGTAAATACTTCTAACTCGGCTCACCATGTTACTTTGAAAGTTTATACCAAATTAAAATTTTAGGTCGGACTTTAAAACACAGGTGCGTTTGGGTTCGCAACCCTTACCTGTTGGCTAGAAGCCAGGCTTTTACCCATTCGGCTATTGTAACGGTCCACCATCAGAACATATATAGGTAATATTATTTCAACGAATCAACAAACGCAAATAGCTTTTGATTTTGACGGATCAACAATACAAAATTTTATATTTCTTTAGTTTTTAACGAAGAATGAAAAAGATTTTTTATTATCCATCTATCAATAGCATCCAGCTTTTCATTTTTAATCGGATTAAATTCTCCGGGAATATCAGGTTATGCAGCTGTTTTACGGAAAATATTTAGTGTGGTTTACTAATAACTCTTTTCTTTTATTAACTGTAACATGAACAAAGTGCCATACATGTATATTACAGCATTATTTAAACAGCGTTTTTTTTTTTTTTTGGTAAGTTTAATGTTTTTTTTTTATTTCTGTGAAGGACATGGTGATAGCCCCTGTGTTTGTGACGTTAACACTTGTTAGTAGCGCGCGTCGCATCGCACCTCTCCGCGTCGCATATCGGCGCGGCCCGCTGCGGCTCGCGCGCCGCCTTCAATTTAACAGTAATAGCTCACGGCACAAACCCGCCAAAGTGCAGTTTATTTCGTTCAAAGTGTTTGATTGAGAGAGAGACGCTAGTTGTGTAACTCGTATCTTTGCCAAGTTGTTAGGCAGTTTATCCATTACACACACTAACGACTCCGGCGCGGTTCGTTAGAGCTCAGTTCCTTAGAGACCGGGGGCTATAAAGCGGCCGGAATTACTGTGAAGCGTCCAGTACATCACTAGCCGCGATACTATAGACCCTGCGACCGGTCGATCTCATTGTTGACGGCGTTTTGCTCGGTTCGAATGAAAAAGTATTGCGTCCGGAGGGCCGCGGCCACTCGTAGGAATCTCCAGCCACGTCGTATTATTTAAGGCTAAAAGGTTTACGTTCCTTACTTACTGAGAACTCTTTGAGCTTGTGAGAGCTTTTGGTATTTCTGCAAACTGAGAGTTTTGCAAATATCCGTCTCCGGAGTATTTTATTTACTATTTAATTCATGCATATAAGAAACGGTAAAGAGAAAGACTTATTGGATCTCCTTTTATATTTTTTTCATAAACATACAGCAATAAACGCAAGAGGGTAACTGGGTTCTGTCCTATTTTACGTAACAGTTAGACTAGTTGTATTTTGCTAGTCACAGTAGCCGTATAGTCATCATACATGGAACATATAAGGAAATAAATAATTGAATGTTCCTTAAACGTACCATACACATTTTTCAACTACGATAATGTACAGGGTGCTACCGATACGTTATATCTGTCCAAAAGGCGTGAAAAGTACAGCTAGTATGGTGTCAATTTACAAAATCAGCTCAAAATGAGTAAGTTATCATGATTTTTGGTGTCTAAAAATTCAAGCTAAAAAGTTGGATGTTATGTGTGAAGTGTAATTTTGAGCTAAAATTTTGTAAACTGACTGTATACCAAATGTAGGTACTCCTGACAACATTTGGATGGATTTAACCATTTGACAACACCACGTATATGAGCATCAAATCATTTTCGTTTACACCTGACCGCGGTTCGTCCGCACATTAAATATCTAACTGGAAATTATATTATTTAAACATGTTCTGAGCCGCGCGAAAACATGTTGACCAAGAGGTATTTAAATTAAGGCCAAATTTGCCGCTCCGTCTACTTTTTTGCAAACAGAGTTTTATTTTCACCCGAATAAAATGAATTTAAACATTACAGTATCGTAGTCAAAACCACTCTGTAAAAAATGGTAAAGTTTAAGATTCAAAGTTAGAAAAACGACGTAGATATGAACATAATTATTGTCAAACGATTATAATGTCAGTATAATATGTTTGGTATGAGTGCTTAGCGCGGTTCCGCCATTAGCGTGATTACAAGCGCGAGTAAATACAACACAAGTAGAATGAACGTGTTTGCTTATCTCACTTAACGCTCTCATCCGTCACATAATCTGTTTGCTCCATATTAATGTTGAGTGTTCTAGCTTTGAGCTAAATTGTGTGGAAATTATAATATAAGGAGCTTGATATAAGGATGTTGCGAACTGTGTAAGGTTTGCTACGTGTAATATTGCCATTTCTGTCAAAAAGACAGAAGACTTATTATACATTAACCATGTTTTATTCGGTACCAAGTGTCAACAGTCTCGCATTATTAAACAAGATTTTATAAAATGTTATTTCCTTACTAGCTTTTGCCAGCGACTTCGTCCGCGTTTCCGTCGTTTTTCGTAAAAAAGTAGCATATGTCCTTCCTCACTGTTCAGTGGTATTGATGTAACATACAGATTAACTTTCGTATTTTAGTAGGGAAATATAATATATCACGTTCAAAAATAATCCTTATAGCATGATTCAGTATTCACGCGCGACGGCGCGATGGCTTATTATCGTATTTCATGTATAAGTTTGGTGTTTCTATACCGATTTCTATGATTCTTTTTTTATTGAATAGGTAATAATGTAAACTTTTTTTTATTAGGGATGAGTGAGAGTATTATAAACGTAAGAGTAAACAAATATAATCAGAAATCTCCGAACTGCTAAGCTATCGGGAGTTACACGTGTTATTGTGAGTCAACCATAAAAGATAGACATATGCTGTTGTGGGATATTTTTTAGATAATTTTATGTAGAACATTTCTCTCATACATGATTTCTATGTAGCTTTAACCATTAAGGCTGCATACGCGACGGAAGCTTTAAAAATACCGTTTTCCCAACATTTCCCTTCACTGCTCTGCTCCTATTGATTGTAGCGTGATGAAAAGTATACTATAACCTGCCCAGGAGTATGAAGAATAAATGTACCAAGTTTCGTTAAAATCCGTCGAGTAGTTTTCGTTTCTATAAGGAACATACAGACAGACAGACAGACAGACAGACAGACAGACAAAAATTTTACTGATTGCATTTTTGGCATCAGTATCGATCACTAATCACCCCCTGATAGTTATTTTGAAAATATATTTGATGTACAGAATTGACCTCTCTACAGATTTATTATAAGTATAGATTAATAAACTGCGGGAGCAGAAGCTAACTAAGATAATATACATTTATTCCTAAAATACTAAATAACATAACATTAAGTGTTTGCTCTATTTATTTGCTTATGCAAGTAAACACACTCTCTAAGAAACCTTTGTATAATAAAAGCAGTAATAAGGAGGTAAATGTTACAGCGAAGACGCTTCACATCTGCGTAAAGGAAGGAATAATACAGGAAAGAAATTGTTGAACACTTCAGATGCAGAGATTACATTTAAACGGGGTCACTTCGTGGACCACACAAACGTCCTCGCGGCGACCCCTGACCGGCTCGGCCCAGAGCTCCTAATGTAGCCATTTACATGCCTTATTCCTTGTAACTTTACATAATGGCTAAAAGATTGTTATGGTTTAAGCAAATGTAGATTAATGACGCAAATTCTGCGGTAGCTTAACGCTCAAATGAGATTAACCAATTTAAAAAACGCGGTGGCATGCCAATGGAAATTGTGTTTTTGGTTTGTAAAGACTTCGCTTATTCACATCTCCTTAATCTGTTTGATGTTTTCCTTAAAAGATTTCAGGTAGGTTCCCGTCTCCTCCGCTATTGGATCGCGTATGAAAGGATACAAAGGAAAAGGATAACAACGAAGGAAATTTACTAAAACGTATGTGGTGCCTCCTCGAGTGAACAAAGGCCACAGTGTAGCTTATTAAATTATATTCAGTCATATATTCGAGTGAATATTTCCCATATCGGCATCAACACGCGCGCGTTACATCGCAATAAATCAATACGGCGCAGTTTTAATATCGCGCGGAGATACATGTTGACGCTTTGACGGGCTCCGGCCGGGGGCACAATATCAGGCATCCACTGACGACAGACAAAACAAAACCTTTTTAGATCTGTCGGTATATGCCATACGTTCAAATCAATACGAAATGTTATTGTTGTAAAGGGTTTTGAGTCTACTAAGCTTGTAACTAAAAAGCTATCGAATTTTAGATCAAAAATTGTTATGTAATCGATGTATGGGTATAGAGATTGATTGGTCGACTAAGACCAGTCCAACGAAGCAATTACGACATAATAGAGATAATAATAACATTTGGAGGTACAATTTACACCAGTAAACCCCTGTAATTAATTATCGTTACGCAAAACGCCCTTCAAAACATCAAACTCCGTCTCAAATATTTAAGCGTGACTTTCGTAAAAGAATAAAAAATACGAGAACTGTAACTGAAACAGGACTTAAACATTTTTATAAAGAACAGGCGAATGTTTTATGTAGTTAAAGAGTTTGAGAGCGATCGTAAAACAGGCTCTTATACTTTGTGTCGTGTTTAATACGAACCCGCTCTTTTGGAAGACTTACACGAGGACACGGGGCGACAGGACAAACTTTACATAGAAGAATATAACATCTAAATAACGTTCTGTGTTTCTGTCTTATTTTAAAACGAGTACAGTACTATTACTAGAGAATTATAATACTAATGTTAATTACAATAATAATTATGCTTAAAGCTGTAAGATACAATTTTAATAGGATAAATAATTGGTTAAGATAGATTTATCTAAAAGAACCTACGATACGGAGAATTTCCCACATAAAAAAAAAAACATTCGTATGTTAAGAGTAACAGTACGAAGAACGTATAAAAAAAACAAGGCCGTCAGTCACAGATGATGAAAGCGATGAAATATATCTACAAAGAGAACAATATTATTATGCTCTTACTTATTTACATTCCCACAAACAAATGTAGCTCAGAAGGTTCACTCTTGTTACAATATCAATCTGTTATCAATATGGATACCTGCCACTACAAGATGTACTTATAGGGAGTAATTATCGTGTTATTTGGATTCTCAACATACAACCTTAATACACTATTGTGGTTTGACTGGATTGAAGTCCTATAACCAAAATAGTTTTAATATTTTATGTATCTCCAAGATAAACATTGCCATTTGATAAATTGACTGGTGTGTATCTACAATACGCTATTAGTTACTTCTAAAATTAACCTTCTGTTTTATTATTATTGTTCTTTTGGTATTATTTTCGAGTGCGGGCTAAGTTGCAGTAACTTCATATGAGTGAAGTCTGCAGGGCGGCCCCGCTCGGAGGCGCGCGTCGCTCTTCGTTTGTTTCATACGAACGCGCCGTACTTTGCACTTTGTTGGCACGACTTGACTGATGTCGCGACAACTTCAGCGACACAAATTGCATAATACATTCAACGTTCTTATGTTAGTTTTGTAGTATACACATTGTAAGCAAGCAGCAAGCAAGTAGAGCAGTAGATATATGTAACAGCGTAGGTACAAGATGTAAGTAGAAGATTTTCTTTAGTTTCCGTTTTTTATTGAAGTAGGTATTAATAGTTAGTATCGATATGTTGACTTTCAAAAAGTGCTACTTAGTAGCCTAATTTGTAATAAATGAATTTTGATTTTAATTTTGTTAAAAGAAAATCATAGTTATTAGGTTTCGATGGCATTCATCTTTAGGCTTTAGATAACTAGGTATATTGTTCTTGCTTTAGAAACGTTATTTTAACTGATTACTCGACCTAAAAAAAAAATCATTCTTAATTAAATAAACCTACTTTTCATTCAATCACTCAAAATTAATTTATCTCAAACTTTAGCGGTCTACTGTTAAAAATATTTTTCTACCAATGGATTATTCAAAAACAACAGTGTTACCTATTGTCCTCCAAATTGTCCATCTACATTGTTCGAAATATGTCGCGATCACGCCGGGAGATGAGTTTTATAAATTGATCCGCGCGCCGCCCGCGCTAACTCGCCTGGAGTAGGAACGAAATGTTTACTCAACTGAAATTGTCGGTATATTGGCACCGTGACGACGCAAACTATATGAGGAGGCTTAAGCCAGCTAGCCCGCTTTTCGAGAAGATCATACCCGAGCGGATTCTGTACTCGGCGTGAGGAAAGCAAATCTTGTTTGGCTCCCTTACGCCGGAGATCGCAAGACGATACACTTTTATGGATATTGTGAGATACCTCCAATATTTTTTGTTTGTTTTATTACATGTTTGTTTACATGTTCCTCGAAATAAGACAAGTCAGGAATCAATATGGAGAATAGTATCGCAATATTCTGTAAGATATTGTAAACGGCATGTTTACTTGTAAGTTGACTCACATTTTTGGATACACTCGTTCAACAGAATGACAGGCTATTCTGTTTCCGTATTCATTACATTGGTTTAAATTAAACTTACATACCAAAAAGTCCTTTGACATACACCATTTTACTCGCCATATTTTACCATATACCTACTTAGTTTCTAATAGTGATTTTTAATATAGATTAACTAAGTATGTTATACCTAAATACCGAGTACCGAAATACCAAGAACTGTAAATCAATACTGTAAATTCCAAATAAACCTGGCTTTTGGGTTCGTCTGTAAATAGGTATTGACCCCACAGTACATAGCCGCGGGGTAGTTACAGGCTGATGTAGTCACTGTTTACTGCTCCGACTGTGCCCTGTAGCTACTTAACTGCAATTAGCTGTCAAACAGCTTTGATAGCTCTCTCTCTCTGTATTATTAGCTCTCTGCGTTCGACAGCTAATTGTAGTGGCTTCATATTTCCCGGAAGAGGGCGCACGACAGGTATTCCTCTCGCTGGCTCAAACGTATTGTTTTCGTTTAATTCCTTTCGCATTTCTGGATATTCGTGTTCTAATATTGTAATGCAATTGCGTTTAGGGTGTCCATGGGGATCATATCGTTTTATATTCATAAGCTGTCAGCGCAGGGCGTGCATAAATAAGGTGTTATTAGGCAGGCATCACCGCCGCACCTGATCTCGCCGCCCTGGGACGGTTGATGTAGCGACCACTTGCGAGAACTAAGTCTTATTTATCACCGTCGCGCGCCGCAGCCGACGCCTTCACTCGGCACATTGAAAAAGTGACTCGAACTATCCCGGGGCTTTCAGAATAGACAAGGCTATTTATTTCAAACGAAAATGAGTTGTTCAGAAACTCAAAAGAAAAGAGTTAAAGGTTTTTTCCACGACAGTATTCACCATTTGAGAATATTTCGAAAACGGCACCATTTTTGTTTTCTGTTTAAAA
The DNA here is from genome assembly GCA_932294365.1 of Diachrysia chrysitis. Classification (NCBI taxonomy): domain Eukaryota; kingdom Metazoa; phylum Arthropoda; class Insecta; order Lepidoptera; family Noctuidae; genus Diachrysia; species Diachrysia chrysitis. The sequence continues at coordinate 13,153,382 of OW028654.1, read as the reverse complement.
TGTAGTTACTAGGCAGGAGTGACTGACTGAGTACAACAAATTTCATTCATACGTATCTTCCAAACACACACGATTGCGTAGGTGTGAGGTTTCTGAACCACATCATACAATAATAGGAAGCTTGAAATAAACAGAAAGTTAATACATATTTAATGTTCCGTTCAGGCCCAATTCAGTGAGAAATATTTTTAGCAATTCTTTGAAGACATGATCAAAGAAAACACATTTGGACTTTCGCGTCAAAAAAATAAATAACGAATATTTTTTTTGCCATACAAGCTGTCATCCTGGTGAATAAATGGATTTGTAGAAAGCCTAATTTTGTGTGCTCGACTGTACTAGTATTGTGAATGCTTAAACCATTACATTTTACCTTCCAACAGTTCAGTTCAGTTGTTTTTATAAAAAAACTAGAAGCTAAAGGAAATAAGTCCATACAGTATAAGTAAAATTTTTGCGGACGCTGATGTTATAAGCTTTATCTCGCTGCAACTTAGGCCGTAATCAAAACTTTACCACATTCATCTCGCTAACTTACCGTGCTTACGTTGTATATTTTTATAGTAGGGATTTTCTCCGGCCTTCGATGAAAAACTCTGGCAGACAGGAAATTAATTAAGTACAGGGGCGGGGTCCGGGCCTATTTGAGTGGTACCTTCATAAGCTGAGACTTACGGCGCTTCTGTATGGAAGCAGATTATTAGTCCTTTGAAAATTATTTAGCCTAGCTACTAAAATAAGCAGACAATTTGGGAGAGAAAACACACGTTAGTTAAACACAATTGGACTGTAAAACACTAAGCACGTAATACTGGCATCAAGAAGGTAACTATATAGTTTTACACAATCTTATAATAAACCTGCATTTCTATCGTACGTCTAGATACTGCTACGCCTTTGAGGTTTCGCTGATCCTTTTGTGTCGAATTGTGCAGCATGTCACCTCATCTTGTTAGCACCGGCACCGTTTCATAGTAAATTCGTTAACATGTTCGGTCCTGTCGTGTTTCAATGAACATGTCACAGGTCGTTCGAGGAGATTAATGACGCGATCGGTTCGAGTCTCTCCCACGCCCACGCACTCGCTCTTCTCCACGTAATTAAGCTTTAATTAACCTTGTTGTTGACTCGTCTGCCCGATTGGAGACGATCAGACATGTACTTATATTATTAACCCAGATTACCTACGATCTAGATAGATTGGGGGGATGAGTGTTTAATTAGAGCTGAATTAAATCTAAAGAACTGCTTTTAAAAATTTTTACTAAACATACAATCAAAGTGGTCTTTATGTTTTTGACAAAAATCTGTCCCATACATAACCTTATTTATATTTATTATGTTTTTTAAACAGTTCAGTAAAAGTGTATAAATACTATATTTATTTCCAAAAAAGTTTCTAGGTAAAAGCACGTATCTAACGGTTTTTCACAATTAAAAGACAAAAATTGCACGAGAAACAGGTTTAAAGATTTTTAATAGCGCTCATAATTATTGATTCTTCCTATTTCCATATCCATAGAATCCGTTAAGTATATAGAATCTCAAACTGCGCTCTTACAGGAAATTTTCTACTTCTAATTATTTAAGCAATTTTGTTAAAATACAAAACGAGAAAGTCTTTCTTTGAAATTAAACTCTCCACTTAAAGAAGAAATTAAATGTTCAGTAGGTTTACCAATGTGCAAATTTCAAGGGAAAATAACTGAAGTGGACTTTCTACCATTACCTAATTAAGTTTTACAATATCAGGAAGGAGGGAAAGGATGCCTTTGCCCTGCAGTGGGACGATAATGGTTAAAATAAGAATCATATTATAATAAGCAAATATATGTGTATTTTATATAATGCGAGCAAATGGTTCGATGTCCTAGATCACAACATGTGTAGGACAGTTCAATAACATCATCCTATTTATGAAAACCATTAGCAAATTGTTTCCTTACGTTGTTTTTATTACGAGGTCACGCATGTAGTTATTACTAAAGTAACCGAGACGGGAACTTTGAAAAAACCGAGCTGAGTACCTAGCCATGTTACCGTTGATGTTAGAACATCCGTTGTGGAATAAAAATATAATAAACAATTTTTAATAGCAAAACTTGAGGGGATTTCAATAAATCCTATAGCACCTATCTAACAGACTGTAAAAGAATTGAACTTACTTGTATCATTACGAAAAACAGACAGGTTTGTTATCTAACAGCTGCTGTCCGACGACAACATTAAAACGCTTTTATCGAAAAAGTAACGCTAAGATACTAGCAAAAATGTACCTTTTAAAGATTTTATGAAGGGATACAATGCCGTGTCCTTAAACATCGTATATTACGGTATCACAAAGGCCACGGAAACGGTCCGCTCCGGCGCGCGGCCTCGGAACTGGTGACAATGACAGACGTTACACCTAATGTCGGTGGGATGCTGCGAAAGTACCCACGCGTTCTAGTCTCCCCGTAACATGGACAGAAATGAAACGCAATCAATAGGAGCCTGGCTTCGTGCGTTAAGGGTCGCGGACCAGATTTATTGTTTATTGCAAACATAAATCGTGTGGATATACAAACAATACTCTGTACATAATACGAATATTTGTTTGGCTTGGGGATCAACAATAAAGTTTATTGTCAACGGAGCTATGGCAAACACTAATTTAAGTACATTTATTTTATTATCTTTGGTTTTACACACGTTGAAATTTATCAAGTATAATAATTTTACATATTTAGGGAGAAAATAATAATATTAAAAGATCTAGACTGGATGGTCAGTAATCTTCACAAAGTTTTTTTTTTTAAATTACTTAAAGAAAAATGTTAGAGTAAACCTAAAAATAAAGTTGATATAGTCTCTAATAGATGTTCACTGCCTTACAGGTCGTGGAAACCAATTTATCTTAATAACCATCTTAATACGAATAGGTATATCGAAAATAGGCACCGTAAAGTCTAGTGTAGCGAATGTAGGAAATAACCTGAAATCAGATAATATTACATGACATTACATAATATTACGTTATAATATAAAAGTATATAAGGCTCACAATCAATTGAACCATAATTATATTGATTTATTATTACGAGTGAATGGACACAATTGCCAAAAAAACAGAAAAAGAACCTCTATTTTTTTAGACCCAGAATCAAACCAACCAGATTGCAAATTATTTTTTTGATAGGACGCTTTTAAAATAGGTATTCCACAAAAAAGGTCTTTTGCAATAAATTTTAATAAAGAAGGAATGAAAACCCCAGTTGAATTTAGAACACAAAAAATAAAAAGAAACGAGGTGTTACTGAAAGCCAGTTATATGCCGCGCGTATAATTGTTATAAACCAGTCGGTATAATTATAAAGATTAATTTCTACTGTTTTGGGAGGAAGCGGAACAATGCTAGGTTTGAATGGTGTGTGCAGTTCAGTTCCTAGTGTTAAGTCACTGTAGTGTACATGTGAAATAATGATATCTCGAATGCATTATTCATTTATTAATTTATTTACATGGTAATTAAAATTTAACTATGTTTGTGAATTTAATTATATTGCGAAACAACTAATGGAATTTCAGAGTATTCCAGTTATACGTGGAAATACTAATGGAACCGCGGTTTTTCCGAAACATTAATAACTTGCCCATTAAACCATACCGAGCATTTTTCTCTCTGTGTTATTAATCTCTTGTCCAGTCTATTTGCCATGAGCTTTTTTAGGGCAAAGTTAAATAATGGTTTAATGAGAAGTGTGGTTAAGTTCGATAGCCTGGGAAGATATAAAAACTTGATGATATTAGTCGATTAGATACTAATCGAACGTAAAAAAAGTATGTGTCCGTAGAGTCCATAATCCAAGAACAAAAGTGTAGTCAGATAAATCATTTTTCTAATAATAACTTTTACGAAAATCATATGGAACACTGAGCAAATATTTGCAGGTAAAGTGAAACTACAGCGTTATCAGATTACTCTAAGTTAATATTTTGAATAAAGGTTTAGTATACACAAAACAATATATTGTGATTTCGAAATGTAAATGTTATAAATTTTCAACGAAGGAAGCTGTGCATCATTTTCTTGGCTTTTATAGTTTTGCAAGAACACAAACTTTCTAGGAAATCCTCCCGTGTACCCAATAACTTACCACCATAAAATATACGATGCAAAATGCACTTGTTTTCAACTATTTGTTTGAAATACTGCGCCGTTGCGTTTCGGCAATTGATTTAAGTAATTAAAACTATTTGCTACAGTTGTGATTTATAAACAGTTTTCCATTTGTTTTATAGTTTTGGTTGAGGAATGAGGCTAAAAACTATCTCTACAATACAAAGTATATGTCGCCGGTGTTATAAACTACATTATTACTAGCTAAACGGGCAAACGTTTTGCCAGGGCCCACCTTGTCACGTAGAAGTATAAAAAAAATTGCCTACGACCTATTCTCAGACCTACCAAATATACACAAAAAAAAACCATCAAGCCATTTCGGAGGATTTCGAGATTTGAATATATTAGAAGAATAGGTCTGTTGAAGCAGATCAGATGTTTTGTTTCTCTCTTATATTATCATTGATTAAAAACCTATTCCGTTCAATTAAATCTATACAATTTATATTGCAAAATATTTCTTTAACGAAAAGCGGACAAATTAAATATATCTACTGATTCCAAAACAGGTCTATATATTTACAAAAAAATAGATATCAAGATCTCAGTTTATCAGAGGTAGGTAAAAACGTAAACTCCGTCATCTTGGAACTAAAGGTAAGGGAGTATTCCTATTGTCCTGAAGCCGGACATCGCATAAGTGCGGGATATTAACCTCCAGTAGGTACTTGAACGTTATCGAGCTCGTTAAACTCGAGGAGTTACTGCCTCTGCCGGCCGGCGGGCTTTCGCAAGGAAACTCCTTCGCAAGGAACCTTCGTCAACAAGGTCCATTGTACATATTAAGGGCCGATGCGATAAGCAAGAGTTATGACTGCTTCCGAACAATAATTAAGGTGTTATCCATTCAAGATAGTTTACAGTTTACTTCTAGGACATTAATCTTAATAGAAATGGTGGACGTGACTTCAATCTGTGTGAAGATAACCGTGTAAGTAGGGTTTGAAGTCTGCGAGATGTGGGTTTAACTTAATATTCTGATGGTAAATGACTGGACTGACTGAGCGTTTTTACTTCGTATGAATAAGAAAATAGACGTACTTATATAAATATGCTTAGACAATTTTTATTACTACTAAATAATAATACAGACTCTGTCTATTTTTTAGAATGCGTTTTATGAACACTAAAATATACGAGCATTAGAACGCAAGAAAAACCTGTGCTGGTTTTCCTTACGAACCTCAATTATTCTGACAGCGTCAACCCAACTAGTAATACTTAAATCGGCCAAACATTTTCTCGAAAATAAACTATTTCAGTGTCACAGTCACAGACCAGCAATAATGTTTCTTTAGTATTTATATTCGAGTGCTTATCTAACAGAAACCGTTCACCAATTAGAAGTCCCTGGCAGCAAGCCAGGCTGTAGACGAACACTCTCTTATTATTGTATCATTCAAGTTCAATTTACTGAGTTCTGTTATTGTGGCAGAGTTCTCCAACATACTGCGCTGTGCTCGAGACGTATGTGTTTATGTTATCTAAGTACCTATTTACGTATCGTAAGTACTACTTAAGTTTTATTATCATACGCAAGGAAACATTCACGTCTCTTTGTATCGGTTTTTACTTAGTTTGTTTAACATTCTTGGTAGAATAATATGTTAGAGTGTATATTTTGTACAAAGTTAAAATACTTTCACTGGAAGTACATGGTCTGTTATTTCAGATCATTTTTTGTTCATAATTTTCTACTGAAGCGACGGTTTATTCAACCCTATGAAATACTTTAACCTTCTTTGAAACAATTTGAGTTCGCATTTTTTGTGTTGATATAACACGAGCTCTGCTTAATCCGCGAACAGCCGCGGAACAAAGACCTTCTCCCTGGTAATGTATAAATCCCAGTATTACCGTGAACAATACAAAGCCGCTTAATACTTCTTTCTCTTAAGTTAATGAAACTACGACCTTTTGATAAACTCTCAACGAATGAAGTTCAGACGACTTGTACAGAACTATGAACAAGCCGAAACTTTCTTCAACAGAAAATAATAATAGCTTGCTCCTGAATAGAGATACTTGTAATAGAAAGGTGGCTACGTTCGAGAACATAAATCACTCTTGATTTCAAACAACTTTGCCCTTGTTAAGAGTGGACTTCATAAACATAAACCTATTCGCTACACTCCTGTTTTTGGTCAGTCGGGTAAAAAATATGAAGTACCTCTACGAATAAAATAAATAAACAATAAAAATATTTTAAGCCAGATTCAAAACAAACAAAGTTAGAGCTAGCCACCGAGCCAACTAGTGCCAACTAGTGCCAACTAAATTGAATACTATGCTGCAGTATTGTTTGCTAACACACAAAAAAAAATCTAAATTTTTATAAAAAAAATAGCATTTAATAATCGGTTCACAATTGACGGAAGTCGGCGAAAAAACATAAAATATATATATAGTCGAACATAGAAGCTCCTCCTTTTTAGAAATCGGTTAGAAATTTAAGATCTTAATCCTATCTGCATTACCCGAGCAAGTTTTATTAATAGCGTTAATTAATCATAATGCTTTTAAAGCTTGCCTTCCGGATCCCCGGCGCCTCCCCGGTGATTCCAGTCGGAGTCCAAACTTTGTCTTTACGAAGTAGAAAGAGAGAAGACTTCAGGGAATAACATTAAAAAATCGTCGTTGAGGTAAAGTAGTTCTTACAGTACCTATGTCGTCCGTTGTGGCATCCTGTATTATATTATTGTGCAACGACTGTTTTATTAAGTCTTTTGCAGTGCAAAGTTTAAAATGAGGATGTCAACAGAATGGATCGACCTGGAGCTAAATGGCGATTAGGGCAAGAGCCTATATTCAGCTTTGGGTTACATGAAACCAGTTAATATTAGTAAATGTTTCATTTTGTCTATTGTATTTTTGCTTTTATCATCGGGTCCAGGATGAGTGAACAAAGTTTTTCCGGTGGATTACACGAAACACGAGTATATTGATAGAACACGGAAAAGCTTTTAATCTGTAATAGGACGCTGTGCAGACACTCTCGCAATTTTATATGTATTAATAAAACATACTGGTCTCCAATAACGTGGCGGTGTTATACTGTTTTCGAGTCGCACTAATCATTTCAGAATTTATGAGACTGAAGATATTGTTTTCTTTGTTTAGGAAAGAGAACAAGATATCTTCTTAAAGAGACATCAAACTGGTGTGTTGTTAGTTCTGGGATACATTACCCATTTGTCTGAGGTGCCCATTATGATAATTATTTAACTAAATACCAGAAAGGAGACAAGTAACGCCCTCTGTGTAGCTCAGCTATCAGTGGTTTCGTTGGAGAGATTGTGAAAATTGGATATCGCAAACCCTTGTGAAATAAACAGTTTTCCTTCGTTCGAGTCGACGAACACATTCTTGCTCGGTTACCGGAAAAGTTCGCTAGATGGCATTAAATTGAACTTTTGTACGACTCTCGTTAATACTGTTGTTTGTTACTAAAACCATAGAATAATAAACAGAACTAAGTACTAAAACTATATAATGAATGACCATAAATTAGTTATGGTAATTGGTTGTTAGAGTTCAGTTCAACCGCTAATAAAAATATAATAATATTCAGTATCTTTTGTCTAAATCTAAATTAAGAGCTACATTATTTGGTTTCATCGTAATGAATTAATTTGTTAGTTTGCAGGTTTAATCCAAAATCATAACAATGGAACATTTCATAACTACAAACATAAAGCTAACAACGTTCACTGAGCTTCTAAAACAGATAATAAACCGCAGTTTTAGTGGTCATTGTATAAAATATGTATGTTTATTGTAGACAAACTAACAGCTTAGTATTTTAGTGGCGGAGCGGAGTATCTCGGTCGAGATGTTCAGCAGAGCGCTTTACATAACTCAGCGCGCGTCGACTGCGCGGCCGCTGGCTCGCTGCACTGTTACAATATTCAGGTGCACCGCCACTTGATTTGAATTTATTTGCCTGCAGTTGGACGCTGTGTTTACTTGTTTCATTTAAAGTTTAAACTAAGTTGTTGGACTGGAACACTGTATGATAACTTAGCTTAAAGTTAAGATCCTGTTGGTTTGGAAAATATACAACATTGTTTTTTTAAACGAAAATCTCTAGTGAAAAATAAATAGATCACGTCCATAGTATACTATTTATGGTGGCAATATGTTTCCGTAGAATAATGGTTCAACTTTGTTGTTTAAGCGAAGCCAAATCCCGATTATATCCAAGTCGGTATACAGGTCGGCAAATAAATATAACCAAGTCGGTTTAGTTACACCATTTATAACTTTTATCATTAACATTATCTAATTATACTTTTTCGTGATTTCTAACCGAATTCCGGTTTTCATCATACTTCTGCTCACACCGCCGTGATGAGTGTAATACATGGACCATATTTTTTTTAAGAAGCTAAATAATGCACTTATTAGATGTATTTTTTTTTCTACGGTAAGATATAACCATAGAGGTAAAAGATTGAAGTGGAAACTTTAACAATCTTAAAAAAATCTGAAATCTTTAAGGGGCTATTAACGCAATTTTAGCCACTACGGTTCTCATGATTTTATTATTATAAAACATCTCCATATTATTGACCGGCTTCAAAGCTCAAATGTGATTTTAAGAACACATAGGGGTGTTTCTTGTAACTCTAAGAGTCTTCTATCTCTAGACACCAGATCGTCCATGCTTTCTGGGACACCCTGTATAACTTAAATATATGTGGTCTGCTGTATTTTTGCTAAGGACGCATTTAGTACTTAAATATATCACAGTTATGCACTCAAACGTCATAACGTGAACAAATTTAAAACTAGTTCATTATAAAGCAAAATTTTCGATAGCGTTTAACTTAATACCTTCTAGAACTTATAAACTTCTTATTGAATAACCAGTGTAATTCGTAGCTCACCCTGATTGAGCTGTTACGCTTTAAACAATTTTCTTAATATCTTTGTTCTTGTTTAAATAAACATTTTATACCTTAATAAGATTTGTCTTTGTGTATTAGATATTAATTTATATTGTTGTGTTGTGGGTGAATTGTGTTTTGAATATAATTAGTGTTTTTATGGTCTCTAAGATTTCGAATTCTAATTGTAGACATTTACATTGTACTTACTTAATTTAATTTAGGCGTTTCTTCATTGTCATAACGTTATATAATTTAGCTAAGCTGTTGCTGTTTGTGGTAATTACATATACTTGTCGTTTCACGTAAAATACGGTATGAACCCGGTAAGACTGAAAGCCCACCCCAACATTGGGAAAAGAAGCTAGGCAGAAGAAGAAGAAACAGCTACTCATGCAATAAACATTTAATTTGCTATAGATTAAAATAACTCTTGCTTAACCTTATAAGAGGTATAAGATTACACATAAATCTATTCAACGTCTGCTGCGGCTGTAAATCATTTAGTTCATGATTAAGCGTTAAATTTGAGTTATGTCTTTGTATAATGTCACCGTATATTAAAGCTCGTCCACCACAGCAGCCGGCGATGTGTGGCTATTAAATTTGCATCGCATTACTGCGGCTTCGCATGCCGTGTGACAGAAACCCTAAACTCTACCGTTTTGGTTAAACATAGTACAATGGCACCGCAACATACACGAGTGTGATAAAGTACTCGCCATGTTCCATGAAATGCAATGAAAATATTTTTTTGTAATTGTAGGTACATAAGTGGAATGATGTGGTGTTGTGTGACGTTTGTATGATGGCATGGCCCGTATGTCAGTGTCAAAAAATTATTACGTAAATGGACCTTAATGTTTTGACATAAAGGTGCTGTTAGTGGCAAAGCTTTACCACTGACTTGCGGTCGACTATGACTCTTGGATTAACTCTCTGTAACTAATCAAAACCATCCGCTACTAAAACACAGACTAAGAATCAACCGTAATCTGGTGGTCGTTTTTCGCCAGCTGTAGTAATTTCAAAATATCATTTACTTCTTTTTCTTTAGTATGAGAACAGTTATCGCGATCACATTGATCGATGGTAAAGTGAGACACAAGGAGCTGATGCATTGCCCCCGGGGGTCATGGCGGTAGGGTGACGTCACATCCATCATTCTTTTCTATGTAGGTATTCATATACTTTGTAACAATATATATTATATTTACCTACCTACAGTTAGCTAGTAGGTACCAATGTGAGTATCTTTTTTTCAATTTTAAAAAACTTATGGCGCATTTCGATCTCCTACAGAAATAAATAAATGTCTATCAACGCGCAAGTAACTAGGCAGGTCATCGCTCGTTCTTTCAGTGAACCAAAAGATCGCAATGAATCAAAAGTTTGCAATGGAACAATTAGATAGAGGCAGGCCGGAACCCATGCTGGTCATTTGGCCCGTAACCATTTGTTTTGTTTACGGGGTAACAATCTAATGACTACAACCCACGCCGAGGGCACGAAGTGGGGATATGTCGGACTTGCTGCGACTAAAAAAACTCCGGTCCCGTCCTTGCCTGTGCCGGAGCCGCGAGTTCTTTAAAGCATGCTCGGCAGAGCTCCAGCCCGTAATCTACCAGTTAGTAAAATAGGGCATAAAAGCAAATGATTAATTACAAGACCTAAAAAACCACAAATGTAATGTGTTATTTCAAAGTTATTGTAATTAACAGCAAGCAAAACAAGACAAATACTAGTTGTAACTAAATTGCGCGTTAGCCAACACTAAACAATCCCCGGCCATAATAAGTTGCGCAAACGTTTATTAGTTTTTAACTCCATTTAGTAACAGCGGGAAGCCTAAGTATTTACTTACAGTAGTCATGATAAACTAGTTAGGAACAAGCCTTACTTGTGAATTATGTTATAGGCTACACTATAACCATGTACTCTATTAGATAGTTCAATAGTAAGTTTATCAGAATATATTGGAAGAACAGAGCGCATATTATTCTATTAGGTTTGGTTTAGTATTTGATATTACATTACACGATTTTTCAACTTTCTTTAAGAAGGTAATCATCATTAAAATCCTCATAATCAACATTTACACAACTGACAAAATACACTCAGCAACACATCATATATATATACTTTAACGTTTAAAACATCAATCTCCAATATATAATAAAATACCTGTTACCATCAGTAGATTAATTGTAAAATACGTAGAGTGGGTGTTAAAACCTACAAGAAACAGATTTTAATTTAAACCTGGAATACATAACTAGCGAACAACGCACATGATTTTCATCCACGAAAGCTATAAAATTTTCACATGGATTAAACCGCAGGCACAGCCTTCGCGTTACATAATACATGAGCAAACTTAATAACCCTGTAAACGCCTGGAAGTATTGAAAATGAGTTTAGGAAAGTGATTTTGGTGATTACATTGCGTAATTAGTTGTTCGCCCCCGGGCGCCCTCGTAATAGAGCCAGCGATAGATTGCCAATTTATTCATTGAATTTTTTATTAGAGCATAATTATTTATGGAATGTATAATTTATTTAATAACGAAATTAATATCGAGTTTTATGGGTTTTACCTTTATTATTAGTTTTGTTTGTTTTTTGTTCGATAGAAATTTCTAATTCTGCCTAACCTTTACAGGATGATTATTATCATTCAATCAAAAACTTGACACACAACTTTCCAGAAATTCAAGGTTTCCAAACTTAAGTAGGTATTTTAACCTATCTTTGCCTTACGACGGTACTAGTCTATTAATACTATGTCTACATAATATTTTAAATTTTATTAATATTGCTAGATACCTACGATAGAGTAGATACGACGATTACGTGGGATCAAGGGCGTTCAATTCTAAATAATATAAATAAAAGCAAATGAAACACAGGAACGTAACATTTCGGCCGATGGATAAAATTGTGATTACGTATAAATGTCACGTAATAAAAAATTACAAATATTTTTCAAATAATTTTAATATTATTTTTACCTTGAGTAATATACGTCGCGACTCCTACGTCAAATACATTTCATTTTCATGTCAAAGCATTCCGTTTTCTTTAATAACATTGTATGTATAACGTTCTTAATTAATAAAGAAATCCAATTAATATTTAAAATAGAAGAATATATCGACGGAATTTTCGTATAAATGTTTGGTATAAATACTCATATATTGGTATCGAGATTTTTTTATATTAGTGAATTGCGTATTGTGTATTGTATGGCGTAGTGTTGAATAATTAATTATATGAAACACATTTTTGAGAATTTGATCAAAAGTGTCTATTTACAATTTATATAATTAATAGCTTAGGAAGTATTGTTTTTTTTTTGCCTTTGTATCAATATTAAAGTTGAATTAATCAAGATTACTCGACTGCACGGTTAGTCGGATAGTTGCCGAGTGGGCTGATTGGTGTAGACCACCGCGCCAGTTACCACTGTGCGCGATGTGCCGCGGGTTCGATCACCGCATGGGACAATCATTTGTGTGATCCACAAATGCTTGTTCTAAGTCTCGATGTTCTTTGTGCATGTGATTTGTATGTTTGTAAAACCAATTTACGGAGCTACGTTAGTGTCAGCCTGACTTAGTGAACTAGTGATTAACCTGTCTCCATCTCTGGTCCTACGGCTAGTGACCGCAACACGTCCACCATAACTCACACGTTCACGGCTCCGCAACTATAAATCTTAAGCTCTCGTTCCTTGAACGGTGGCTTCGCCATAATGGCCGCAAGCTTGCGCCGCGCCATTGGCGACAAACGCCCGTGAATGATGTGTGGGTACTGTAGAAGCCGCTTCTGATATGTGCCATTAGGTTTCCTATTTCCTAGCTAGTTTTGGTAGATCGTGTTTCTATAGTTTATTTTAGACCTTCTAATAAAAACTAATGGAGTAATACTAATAAACCTTGTAGCCCAGTGCTCCACAGGAGATTAGTATAATCAAAATCGTCCTACATTTATCACAAAATAGAAAGAGGATGGATCAACTTTTATTTACGTTGAAGTCTCTGTTTTTATAGTTTTTTATGCTTATACAGTATAACGAAAAAACAGTTTTAAGTTAGGCCTGTCTGTCTGTCGATTTGTTTGTTTGTTTTGGATAATCTTCAAAGCAGCCTGGTTTTGATAATGTTTTACAGGCAGGTAGCTGACTATAATAATTTATATAAGGAGTAACCGATGAATAAGTATCTAATTTTTTTGCCGAAGATTTATTATAAAGATTTCGACCAAATACCCTGACACCGCGGGGCTCAAATAGAAAATTTATAAACAAATTGAACTCCTTACAAATAAATACGTTGTTAATATCAAAGTACCCCTTACCCCTATGTATGTGACTGTGTTATGTATTCTGAGTAAGTCCTCAGAATACATTACACAGTCATCATCAGATTACTAAATATGATCTTAAATTAAGCTCAAATGTTTAGCGGTAATAATATTACCATGATGTATTAAGTGACCGCTGCTCACATGAGTAGCTAATTAATTTCAGTAATTATCTCTGAGCCTGATATATAATTACTTATCGGACATCATTATCCAGAGTATAGGATTACAGCCATTGTAAACGTAGTTCATATATCGTAATGATTTAAACTTTTTCACATTATGAAGTAAAATGTTAGTTACAATAAAATGTTGAGCCAGTTATTGCTAAAACAATTTATTATTATTATATTACTCATGCCTTAGTTGTCTTGGTAACAAGGTAAGAGATCTGCAAGTCCGATCTCCGGATAGTTAAAGTTATGGCTAATGCTTCTTAAGTTACTGTCTAAGCGCGAAAGAAAACTTCGCGATAAGTATGGATTTTTTTAATCTGAGGTAGCAACCAGAACGAGTCGGAGTTTAAATATGCTACTTACTGATGGCAAGCATTGTTTTTTTGACCAGGTAGGCAGATATTAAGCAAATGGCGCAACTTACGCGAGAAAGAGAAGTTACTACAAAAAATAACGAAACAAAGGTAAAAATCAATTCTGTACTTACTTTTTCAAAATTTTCATGTCTTATTCTGTGGTTCGGGTACTACCTACAAAAAAATACTCAGTGTTACTCATTTGCTGGCAAAACAATATTAAGTACATACTTAATTATTTAAAACAAAACGGTTTACTCACGTTTTGTTTTAAATGATTATGAATACTCCTCATGATACTTATTATACAACTACATACTTATTTGTTTTGTCAACAAATGAAAACTTTGTAAAGGAATTTGAACGTAATTTATCTACACACTTTCGATTTTCGCTACAAACTACGCACTGCAATTTTTCCTTATTTATACAGACACAAAAAATGTAGTGCAGCACTTCAGTTATTTCACAAAACCACACTAAATCACAAAATGAATAATTACGAATACGCGCGCGCCGTTCGAGAAAAACTGATACAGATTATAAATATCGAAAAAGTAACCAAGTTGCAACAGATAAATAAAAAAAGCGGTACACGACAATTGTTAGCTTTAAAAATATAGTATTTAATTAACAAGTTATTAGCATTTTATAATAAAATTAATTTTAAAATTAGCTACCATATAAAAAATATATTGATAAGAATTAATGTATTTTTTATCTGTTGCAGCTGTATGGTCATTTATCCTTGCTTGTCGATTAGACATGCCTATCAATGCCATGCCTGTCAAATGTCAGAGCGCAAGGCAAATAGACATTTTTGATTTCGCCGTATTATACTTATACTTAAGAAAAAAAGTAACTTTATAAGTACGTGCGTATTACGCATAAATAGTTTGACTGTGAGTGTTGTAGGTAGTCTCGCGAGTGCCTACTTCGCGACTTAATATGAAGTTTTGTATCGAATATGATATTATTATTTAGTTGTTTTTTAATAAAATGATTGGTTATATTTTTTTCAACTTGTAGTTTTTTATAGGTTTGTATATTCGGTATTTACTGATTTTCTTTTTTATAATGTATTAGTTAAGAATATTTAGTTGGGTATTAGGTGGTAGGCACTGCTTAATTGCCCATATAGTACGCACGCTATTGCTACTTACCTACTAGCACCTATTTAGCATAAATCATTTAATTTTAGGTTACAAATATGTTATATTAGTCTATCAATTAATTAATTTATTATTCAAATGAAAACTAGATATCTACCTCAATAAATAATTACACTAATTGTATGTTCATTAATTTTATCTCACATTAATCAGCTAAATTGGTTTAACCATGTGAACCAGAGCCTAACAGTTGAGATCAGCTGACTCCCGATAGCGCCTAACTCATGTTAACGACATCGATTACGTGTATGACACGAGAAAGTTTGAGCCGCAGCCGCAGGTGACTCGGGGAGCGTTATCTTAATTAATCACATCAATCATCTGTGTATTATCTTCTATTTGTTATTATTATAAGGTTTTATTACCTATATTAATTAAATAATTATATTGTTTTGTTTAAGTGATCTATTTCGCTTTCAGCAAACGCTTTGTACCATTTTATTATGTAGCATAGCCTATTCGGTCTCTCCAAGTCCTGACAAATATACTAAAAATAAAAAAAAACACTTGAAAAGTAATTACCTTTCCATTGAAATAAGATGAAGTAAACTTATTTCTTTTAATCTTTATTTTACGTTATTAACTAGTAGTACTTTGTCCATAAAAAGAAGTGGAACGTTACAACTAACTTTGAATTAGCTCAAATTTGTACTCGCAGTGGAAACTGAGTTAGCGACTAGATGATAATTAAATACTGTAAATAAGCTTTCAACAAAGTTTTGTATGTGCTATAGATATAGAGTCAAATTGGATAAGCCAAGACGAACTAATACCAGAATTATTAAGTAATTTATTTTTATGAGTTTGCGGGCAATTTGAGACGAAGCGAATACCATATTATAAAAGCCATTTTATGTGGTATCATAGTGTTATTTTATGATTAAAACGTACTCTAAGGTAATATACACTTTTTAAAATATATTATAAACTTACTTCTGTTTATTAGATACCACTATTTACTAATGTCTAGAAAGTCTTTTACTATTTGATTCAATATAAATGTTAATAAAATTTAGAGAAAGATTTTTCCTCTTCCTTCAACTAGCTTGTGTAATCCTCTTCCTGCCCCACTATATCCAGAGCGCACGCTTTGTAAAGAAGTGCGGCGTCTTGTGAGAGTCCATACAAAACATTTTATTACTAAACTTGGATCAACTTCGGCCATTTTAATTTAAACACCTGTGTGTTAGGAAACTTTCCCGTTCCGGGGCTTAAGCAGGTTTTGTCAAACGATACTAGCACATGCACATGCGTGGCTACTAAGATACAGTAGGAGATAGCTTCAGTAGTACATACGATGGAGCATTTAACAAGAGGTTTCTATGCCTATGGGGGTAGCTGTAAGCTACGAGATTTAAATAATTGACGTAGGATTTTATATACTTTGGTAAATTGCAAATGAAGGTACAAAAATAAATATAATTATATTTTTTTAACACAATAAATAAATTTAAATGGTAATACAAAATTATGCCCTGATTCAGTTTTTTTCTCATATAATTTAATTTAAGCCTCGTGCTACAAAGCAAAATATTTGAAACTTAATTTAATTATATCGCATACGACTCACAACACTTAACATATAACGGCGCAAGCTTCTTTGACCAAACTTCTTCATCAAACCGTTCAGTCCGCACCTTACAGGTTATTTGTGAAGTTTTTACAGCGGCCTTCTTATTAACGATGTAATAAACGGTTTATGCTCACTGAAATTATATTTTTAAGTAAAAGTTCCTGTTATCAAAGTAATACTGGCAATTATAAGTTATGGATTTGACGAGAACTTTACAGAGGATTTTTAGAACTTAAAAAATGAAAATGTTATTTATACACATTGTTTCATTTATTTTTTAATATAAAACCAAATTAAATAAGGTATCAATCAAGTATAAAAGTAAATAAAATAAAAGTAATAATATAAAGACTGTTAAATACCATACTTTTGTTAAAATTTTAAATAAAATGACGAAATTGAAGAAATATCTAAACAAAAAACAATCACCTACCGCACCAAACAAAACCAACAACTATATTTCACGTACTACTTGAATTCACGTGTGGTCCAATCTGATTTTTACTTGAACATTGAACTGGTAATACCTGAGCCACCTTTCTCATTGCGTAGAGCGAGTTACGATTGTGTACAACTTACCTTACTATTCGGGGCACTCTTGCCACTTGTTGGCACAGGCTTGCTCAGGTCGAACTGGCTCTTTCTTCAAAAGGCCAGTCCAGAAAAGACACTGCATTTATTTACACAATATTTTTTATTCAAATGATTGTCTGGACTTCAAAAGAGGCTGACCCCTGAGTTTGTTTCGACATTTCTTCTCAGGGTAGCCAGTTAGGAAATGTCGAATCCAGCGAGCTCAAAAAAAATGTATTATGTGACTTGTAAAAGTGATGATTTTTTATCCTAGTTACAAAAATAAATGATTTGATTTGATTTGATTTGATACGATCCTCCTGCGCCCAGGTAATGCACTAATGTAAAGGCGTGTGCACACTGCCGGCTGATATGCGAGAGTTAGCGCCGCTCGTGCTGTAACCGTGAAGTGCTTTCCAATAGTTACCGTGTGTGCCCGGCATAATAAACTTTGAGCTACTCTGCATGCGGGTAAGATCCATATCGAGATTGAATTTTTATAGATGAGAATAACTTAGACCTTGTTTATAGTATATTAAGACATTAAACGTTGTTTATAGTTTTAAATAGCTATGTGTTGATCTTATGCGAAGAAATAACATGAATTTCCACGATATTATAGCAACTAACTTAAGTAAATTTAAGAATATAGACATACATGTATTTTAAGTCCTAATTGAATATTTCTTCATTAGTTCTGTTTCTTCAAACATTATAGAGTTTATCCAGCTTTGTTTGTAGACAGTGTGGTTTTGCCCTAACTCCTTGTAACTTACCGCATTAAGGTCCGCCGGCCGCACGTACTGCGTCGGGACAGCGCGCGTACTTCACCGAAGTCTTTTATACGCAACCATATTGTACCGGCACTAAGGCCCGTACATTATATACCCAGCTAGGACGGCTAGATTAAAAACCTTTGACCAGGATTGACCTGATATGTTATGTAAATAGACGATGACACATATTGGTAGTAACTTGCTAACAAAGAAATTAAAAAATATGGACGTTATAGTTTTGAGCGTTAATGTGCTTTTAAAACGAAAACCTTCTTTAATCTTTGGTGGCGTGGTTATTAACCAACAAGTTTCCTGTATAATCCGTTAGTTTGCAGGTTTAAAACCAGTTAGGAACTGATTAATAATACACTATTTATGATGTTGATTGTAGTTTTAAATAATTTGAAGACTTTTATAGAAATTTGTTTATCGCACAATAAAATGGTACTGGTAAAATGGTAAAACTATACAATGTTGTAACGAGAGAAGTTTGTAATTATAACGGATCGTCCGCCGAGAGGGTTTTATGATGAACATTTTTATGACGTACTTAGCGTTGAGCTTTATAGGATCTTCAAACTTTCTGAATTTAAGTACGCTTTTGAAACCTGTGCCCAACAAGACACATTAAAGGCAAACCTGATCGACTAATTAGGGACTATCAAGGAACGGGTAAACTGCTAACTTGTACAGTCGATGAGTTTTAAAGTTCTTAATATTCTTCAGAGTATAAGTGTGATAGTATTAAGTATAATATCGATGGCCCCACAGAATTAACGTGTAAGTCAAAAACCACAACTTTATAGGAAAAAATAAAAACGATTAAACTTGAATAACTGTTGTTTGGTAGTATATAGGTTTAAACAAATTATATCAAATTAAAGATAAAAAAATATATTATTACATTAGATATTTATATTTATTTTAATTTAAACGGTTTTCCGACAATTTATGAAAAACCATATTATATTTTTATTCTTGTGAATTTTTATGTCTAGATAACAGTAAACTTTTATTACACGGTTATTCGTGTAAAGTGTCAACAAACAAAACTAATAATATTGTATTACACTATTATTCGACAATAATCAAGTTTCTTTAATACCTAGTTACAAGCATAAGCACGGTTGTTTACAGTAACTTACTTTGTTTGATTATTGTAAAGATAAAATGCATTTATATCAATGTTCATAAGATCGATTCTCATTTATGTAATGTACTTTTGTTATTGCATGGTGTAATAATGTAAACTTCATTAATTATGTGAAAGGGTGAAATTAAACGAAAAAGGTTTAATAAAATAAGAATATAATCAAGTAACTATCTACTTGTATAAACACTAAATAATAATCACAATTTAAACAACTTAAATCTCTTTCATCATTAGGAAATAGCTACCTATTAGCTTCAACTGATAACAAAAAAAAACCGAATCATATCGTAATCTAAAATACTTAATCTTCCTCATCACTATCATTGGTCTGAGAACCCTGTTGCTACCAGAGCAAATTTCCGTGCTTTCATACGTTTTTGCTATACCTATTATTGGAATCAAAATAACAGCTCCTAAATAAATTTTAGGATCCATTCATGTTAAAATTTTACCCGTGGTGCTTGGCAACTGGGCCTAACTCAGTTGTCTTATCTTTTCATTGCCTATGGCCTATCTTTTCTTTTTGTCTCCCGCTTGCAATGGAGGGAAGTGGAAACTATTTTTTCCGGCTATAGGACTATAGGAGGTATTTACTACTTCTGATTAATTTCGTTGCGGGTTCCAAGACAGTCAATCGTTTCCCTGGGACACACCGAGCTTAACTGTTTCGGTGGTATTCATTGGTTATCATTGTAGATCCTGGGTTACAGGAGTTGCAATGATGGGTATGTGTGGTGGGCTAGTCCCTATAAAAAAATATCATTGGTGACAGAGATCGAATTGTCCAAAGGAACTAAGTTTCTATAAAAAGTTTGGTAATGGTCTAGTATGGCTCCTGAATGACACAAACTTATCAAATCCTTATGTAAAGGAAGAGGTATATACAAGTCTTAAGTTTTCAGGATCTTCAGTAGGTAGGTACTCCTCGCCACCTTCTTGAATTAGATCTTACTATGATTTGCATCTCCCGTAATGCGTCTTCAAAACTATACCTGAAATAAACTGAATCAAGATGCTCATGATAGAAGTTCACTTCTTTTATTTTACTCCAGTAAATTTTATCGCCGTTATGGCGTCGCCGTTATACCGTTTATTATTGTTTTATGTCTTTAAATACAAATATCTGGGTGCTTGGGTAAATGAAGAATGGAACTGCGAACAAGAAATTCGGACCCGGATTGAAATTGCCCGAGCAACCCTCAAACGGATGGAGAATGTTTTGTGTAGCCGTAAATTATCCATAAAGCTCAGAGTGAGAAAGCTACATTGCTACGTCTGGCCTGTGGTCTTGTATGGTTGTGTAGCTTGGACTCTAAAAGCTAGCACTCAAAGATTTCTCAAAGCCTTCGAAATGTGGTGTTATCGAAAAATGCTACGTATTAGCTGGACACAGAAAGTTTCCAATGTGAGAGTCCTCCAACGCGTCGGGAAAGACCAGCAATTGTTGCAGACCGTCAAAAAAAGGAAAGTTGCATACCTGGGCCACGTCTTGCGACACGACCGGTATCAACTCTTTCAGTTGATAATGATGGGCAAAATTCAAGGGAAAAGACGCGCTGGACGGAGAAAGAAGTCTTGGCTACGCAACATCCGCGAATGGACAGAAATCGCCAGCGTAGAAGAACTTTTTCGCTTGGCGCAGGACAGGAAGAAGTTTGCTGAGCTGACGGCCAACCTCCAGTAGTAGAGAGGCACTTTAAGAAGAAGAAGAATGTCTTTAAACAAATTCTTCCCTTTTATCAGCTCTTTGAAATCTATAAAATTATTCTGTTTCATTTGTTTTACTTGGTATTTATGCCCACTATACATTTGATTGGGCGTGTAGGAGGCAATGCAATACTTTAATTATAAATAAAAAAATATTTTAAAACTTTCATTCCACAATTATGACACATTAAGAATAAAAAATGTATGCTTTATTACACGAATAAACGTGTAAGCTGCTATTATACAAAGTCGAAGAAGTGCACAAGTCTTCTCAAAAGTTTTCTCGTTTTAACACGTTTATTCGTGTGAACTTGAGGACCTAAAAAGCGTTTAACAATAGCATATACTTTTATACTTGTGATAAAATTCCATGATTTTTCCCTAGAATAAAGGAATCAAATGAAATAATAGGCGTATTTAGAGTCAAAAATTTATAAAAAAAATTTAGAAGGTGCTGCATAGGTCAAAGAAAAGAAAAATGCAACAAAAAAAAATTTGTTTAAGAGCTCTTGCACGTTTATTCTGTGGGGCCATCGATATACCAGTTATAATATTTTTTCTTGTTAAAGTACATTTAGATATTTATTTATTTATCTATGGATCTCCAACGAAGAATACACACGATACATAATCAGAGATCAAAAGAAGAGTGTATGTAGACATTAAGGTGAACAAACTTACTTAAGGTATGATAATGATATTTTGTTTTTACTACCGGAGAAGTAACCATTTCAATTAATAACACGTCTATCGATCTTATAAGTTACTCATAGATCTACATTTACATACTTTTAGTACGCCAGTACTTAATGTGCATGTCTGACCTAAATAACTAACTAACAACAGTTCCTTCTCACAAAAAAATCGACACAAAAAGCAAATCAAAACCATACCCATGGTTTCCATATAAAACTTTGTGCATCAATCTCGGGGGAAAACATTTTTTATCGAGTGTGTTCGCGAAGGATCAGACGTGACTTGTATGTTAACACCGGCCTGACCTGGCCGCCGGCTTCACATGCAGGTAGCGCTCCTACGCACTAGCGGTTAGCCGTTCCTCTATTATAGGCTAAGAACTCAAGAAGTTTGTACCCGCACCTGCTCCGGTGGCACGAGGGCGGGACCGCAACTCACGTACGGAAGTACATAAAATGTACAGAGTAAATTTTGCGATTATGCAGTGCAACCGCACAAAAAAACGATCTTCTGAGTTTAGAAATAAAACAGCTGTTCCGTCACCGTGGCGGGTGCGGATACAATTGCTTTGTGATTTCTCTGCCATTATATGCAACCGTTTCTGATCGTGCATGGTGGGGGCTGCATGCTAAAATGTAAAGACGGCCGCGCGGCGCGGGTGACCGCTAGTGCGTAGGATCCCCCGAGATTACGAGATTGCTGCGCGTCCACAAGTGTCACACACACCACTCATGAATATCGTACGTTTGGTAACATTTTAAATAGCTTTCTTATAGTTTCTGGGTTATATGTAAATTACATAACATATTTAGGTCACAAACTACGTGCCTTAGACAATAAAGTCTATTTTTGGAGAATTTTTGGTTAATTTTGTACAAAACATATGAAGCTATTAAGTATTGTATATGTGTCGATACCTCAATGTTATACATACATAAGGTTGTGGGCTGCTGAAACGGTAGGTCTGTATGTGCATTTTTATCATAGCGATAATACAGATATAACGTTTCGTGTCCTTGGATGTGAAATTAATGGATCATTACTAATCAATCGTTGGTAATACTATTCTTTAGTATCGGGTCATTTTATTATGTTACGCAAATATCTAAACCTTATACTATAACATAAAACAGATAAAAATAATTATATCAACTTTTCAACTTCATAATACGGCCCTAGAGTAAAGTTTATACTGAACTTTTTAAGGTTAAGCTAAAAAACAAAATGTGAAATAATAAAAAGGTTTAGCACTTTTAATTTCCCTAAGTGAGTATAACATTGTTTAAGGGCAGGCAGTACAGCGCTGTAATGTTATTTTAATAAACTCTCGAGCCACTCTTGAATAAATAGAGATTGTGTAAACAAAATATGGCCAGTATTTTGTTAACAGAGTCAACAGGTAAATCAAAGAGTAGGGATTTTTGTGAGAGGTTAAAATGTAAGTCCTCTGTTAGAGGTCCAAATGTTTTTTTTTTTTAAATAGGATCTATTTTTTACTTCGTAATTATAAACTGTTTTACCAACCTTTGCAGGAACTATATTAACCTTTTAAAAGATTTTCAATACATCACTGATAATTAACATAGATGCGAATCAAGAAAGTTTTGTTTCTAAAGTTGAATTACGATGCAAAGCGGGCTTTGTTCACATACAGCGAATTTTGTATATGAGTAAATAGTTATGCCAATATTTTCAAAAAGACAAAGAGTACACATAGCAGATACACCACTTCGGAACATATCTATCAAAGTTTAAATTATCTGAGAAACTTAAAGCGGGAGGTTTGGCGTCCGCGCATGAGAGCCTGATTTATGGAGCTTAGTGAGACAGCGCGAGTCGACTTCACTGTATCTAAAGTGCAGTATATTACATACTTCTATGAAAGGAAAGAAAATTAATAAGATTTTAGAAAATTTGTTATCTAATGAAAAATGATGTTACAAATTAAAAGTATCTATAAAATTATTTTTTAAAGTATATATTTTTCGTGATATATCGTTAAAATAATGGAGGCCATTAAAGTCATAATGCTTCATTTATCAGCTACGCCGTAGAAGCGTAGCAAAAACTTGTGCTACACCGTAGCAAAGCGTGGTTATTCATTGTTACCAGTATGTAGGCGCGTACGGTTTATTAAAGTTTTCAAAGTTATTGCACGTGGCTTACTACGTGTGTGGGTACAGTTGGGGTAACTTTATAGTCGCTTCTACTACACACGAGTGCCTTAAACACGACGTATTTTATAAACAAACAAAGGAAAGTATATCAGGAAAAATCTAAAACTGCATATTAAAATAGTTTTTCATCGAGTTGAGCTCGTGTTAACTTTACTTACAATCTAGCTGGTTACATAGCGTGTTTCATACTAGTAGCTAAACGGCTTCGTAGGTAACTATTTCTCAGAG
Organism: Diachrysia chrysitis; assembly: GCA_932294365.1. Classification (NCBI taxonomy): domain Eukaryota; kingdom Metazoa; phylum Arthropoda; class Insecta; order Lepidoptera; family Noctuidae; genus Diachrysia; species Diachrysia chrysitis. The sequence continues at coordinate 13,129,379 of OW028654.1, read as the reverse complement.
AAAATCTTTGATGTTAAGAATTTTTGAATGCTAAGTTAATATCATACTTGTAAATATAAAAATATTAATCTTAAGTTATGATTTTTCTTTCTTTTCATTAACCCAATCAAGTCGGTATAACCAAATGAAAGATTGGTTCACTAGATGTCGCATACGTCGCCCCTAAGACGTGTAACAAGTAGAAGTACTTGTATCAGTTATAAAAACCACGGAAAATTATTTATACCTTTCTAAACTAAAAAAACAAATGTTTTCAAGAATAACATACTCAAACAAATGTACTATAATATTTATCTCTCCGTGAGTACATATATATATTATAGGACAGTACCGTGATGCCAGTTCCGATTCATTATCCACATAATATACGCTTTCAACCCCCTCCTCCATACAATCCCTCTCCCTATTCCAAATAAAAGAATGAAATAGGAAAAAGTGTCATCCTTATCACGTAAAAGCAACTGGTTGCTGATTGATATCGCTAACACTAAAATAAAAAGATAGTATTTTTAGGCAAATATTTAACTATCAATCATAAAATTATATTTTCTTCATACTGACATGACTACTAGTAATTTTACCAAACTGATAACACACCTAAAACCACAGCATAAATTCGCTTCAGGTAAACTAAGAAATAAAACAACAGAAGAAATTATTACATTTAACAGTTGACGTTTCATTAAGTAGAACGGTGCAGACATTTTGCAATTACATGATTTATATTGATTGTTTATTAAAAAATATATGGTATCGAAGATTCATTGATGAATTGTGATTAAACAGTATTAAAGAGGCGGAATCTCTAATACTGCTTCATCACAATTGTGCAACGATCGCAAAACCGCGCTTTGTTCTAGTTACATGAGACATTCAAGCAATCCCTGCATCGAGTCGATCGCGGTTCTCCCGCGTAAATTGTCGGAGATTGAAATGGAAAACACTTGAGTCCTCGCGGGACCTACAGCGGAATAATAATCAGGATATGAAATGTTCTCGCATCTACTAACAATCGACTTTGTTTCTAGGTCGCAAACATGTTGCCCTTTTTGTTTCGAAATTTAATAATAACGAACGACTGTTTAGTATTTACTTTATTCCCACGTGAATAAGATTTTGGTGTGTTATTGTCGATATTTTTTAGGTTACAAACAAAAATAGCAGAACTTTTATTGAAACGAAACGTAACGAATATCAGATCTTGCTAAAAGCCTAAAAGTCAATCCATAACCCGGAATACCGAGTTAACAAGATGACGGCACCGTTTGATCTGCAATAGTTAGAGCGGCATTACTCGTGATTGCTAATCACCCGCTCTCGGCTCACGGCGGTTGTCAAACGGGAATTATCGCCAATTATGTGCTGCGGTCCGGTAAGCTTCCAGCTGCATGGAGGCTGGAGGCTCGGGGGTAAAGGAAATGTGTTTAGGATTATGTTGCTCTACGTATCGTAGAGAAGCGTAGAATGATGGAAAAGTAGAGGTAGTCGCTAACTCCACTGCATTATTATGGTAAATAATAATATATAGTTCGTAGGAATGAGCAGGTCTATAAAGAAGAAGGAACTTTCTTGTTAAACTTGCTTTTCGTTAAACAAAACTTGCTTCTCAAAGAAGCATGATTCTGGGAATGTACTATTACCGTATTTCCAATCACTAAAGCTTTAAGAAATTCAGAATAGTATAATTGCAGCGTGCACAAAATTATTGGTCCAAATGATTTGTTTTATCATTTCATAGAAAAAGGTTGGTTTCATTTAAAATACATTTATTTATTTAACCGAAGCCTATAATAAAGTAATGTAATACATATATGTACAAATAAATTATTACATATAATGAAGGCACTGGTAACATTTACAGAATCCTCTTTGGTTTCCGTTACTATCACTATACTTTCTTAATTCAATGTTTAGCTACTTTACCTCTAAATATTTCTAATGCTAGGATCTAACGAATATCGTTCGAATTGCATTGTTTTGTATTGTCATATATATTTTTATGAAATCGTTGTTATTCAATGTATTGATGTACCGTCTGTACATGGTTATGTCTGTATCTTCAGATTTCAGCATTATTGTTATGTACAAAAAAGATTGCTTACCTGTAACATTTAGTTAACAATTTTTATAGCGATGTTACCTACTTTTTTGTGTTTAATTTCAACCAATTTATCATAACATTACTAACAATAATAACAATCACTTCTCAGGCGGATATCAAGTAACTGCATATACAATGACTAACAAACAAGCTAAGAAAAGTAGCAATAAGCAAAAAGTGTTTATCAAAAACATTTAATCGTCAGTAATGACCAACTGTACGAAATATATTAAATACAAGGATCGTGTCTGCCAAACTTCAGACTATCTCATCACAAGTTGACATATTTTAATAAGGTGAGCTTTTAAGTGTGTAATTATACTAAGTTTTAATTGGACGATACGCTCCTCGAAACTTTGTACATACAAATAATTGAGCAAACATTTTTCAAGCAAAATATAAAGTTTTACTGAACTCACGGTTAACTAAAATATACATCAAAGTTTAAACTTTTAAAAATATTCCAACTATTTAATATACGTGCTAGCTTAATAAACCATTGCAAGCTCGGACAGAAGAATTTCAATCAAGTGAATTCTGGCCATCTGTTAGCATAAAACTGTAATAACATATATTATATTGTAATACGACTTTTTAATTATTCCCTTGTACGGATTGATTGTTATAAAGATTGTTCGGTGACAGTTCTCACTACCTAATTGATGTTAACTGATATCACCGTATCGACGATCTAGGAATGAAATTTGATTTAATTAATCTTTTTAATAATAACAATTATTTCTCCAAAATATCTTTTACTTTGGTTTTATAGCCATTTTATTTTTCATGTACTCTTCTTGAAACTGAATTTGGGTCTGCTGTCTTAACAATTAATTGTCATTTTCCTTAGGAATTCTGTAGTCATAAATTACGTAATATTATATCACTAGTTGTATTGTCTTTCATTTGGCGAGGTATAACCACCGTACACTCCCTCACTCTACTTTGTATGACTAGTCCCATCAGCAACAGTTCGATTGATATCAAAACTTGTGTTCGCCGACGTTGTTCTTAACCTTCTCTGGGTTCTTCTCATCTGAATTCTTTTCCCCATCCTCTGTTGAGTGAAATTAATAATTTATTAGTAATTATTCCGGATTTATTTGAATACATAGTATGAAAGTTTGGATTACCACTTGAAACTGAATTTAAAGCAAACCTTACCCAAAGCTTTAGAAGGTTTGGGTTCGTTCCACTTCTGTACGTCAGCGGATATGAACAGCAGGTAGAACAGGTTCGTCAAGAAGTAAAAGGCCACCGACATGAAGAATACCTTCCGCCAATCAGATGCTTGCGTCTGAAAACATTGATAAAATTTATTTACATCTATTATAGATTGATCTAAGAAATAAGGAAGTATTTTTATTGATGACTTAAATTGTTTTATATTATTATGTAGGTAAAACACTTACCTGATCAGTAACAACGAAAGAGACGCTGAGTGGTGCCAGAATGGAGAATATTGCTCCGATACCGTTTGTGAATCCCATCATAGTACTGGCATGGTTGGGCGACAGGTCAATATGGGACAACTAAAATACATAGTACATAAATAAATAATGTTGATCACATTAAGGACGAAATTTGACTTAATGCCATCTGGCATTAAGTCCGCCTATGTACACTGTGCATGAAGTATTAAATAAATAAATAAAAAATAAATTCAAAATGTACATATTTGCTGTAGTTACTGTACTCACCATAAATCCGACGTAATGAGCACCGTTTAATCCAACGGTGATAGTCAATAGTATGACAGCTAGCGACAAATTGCCTGGCGGCAAGTATGATAGACCAAGGAGAGCGACTGCAGGACCCCAATGAGCTGGCAAACGAGAATGAGATTTTTAGTAAAACACTTAGTATAATCTAAAAAATCAAATTAACTATATCCCAAATAATTTTTGGGTATCACTGTCATATTGATATAAAATTTTGAGCCTAATAAAAGACATTAAAGAAAATAGACTAACCAATACTGTTGAATATCCTCCTAGAAGTAACAAGGGAGATAATGTTTCTGTTGACGAGGAAATCCGCCATCCAACTGAATAAGAAACTCAAGAAGTACATCGCGACGTACGGCAGAGCTGATAACTTGCCGTTCTGGAATCAATTGAAGGTAAAAATTAAATGTGCAATTGTCAAAACGCCGAACATATTTTAATTTACTGGTTAAATTTGAATAACAAACTCATAATGATGACTCACCTCCTTTATATTTACATCAAGAACATACTTCATGTAGGAAGGCAGTTCCGTGAGGAGTGTCCAGAAACCTAAGTTCTGTCCGCAGTGCGCCAGCAGGATCGCCCAGAACGGGAGAGACGTCAGGATACCTTTCCATGGCGTCGGCATTTTCTACACAGATATATATTATCATTAGACATCTAGCACTTAATAAATCATATATTGTATTAAGTTATCATGAACTCTTTAAAGTTACTGTTTAAAGCTATATTTAATAATCTGATATAACTTTTCCAATTTCATATGGTATCCAAATCTGAGTAATGGAAATTGTATAAAAATAATCGTTCAGTTAATTTAATGTTTAATAATCAAGTATTAAACAGTCTTTTACACCGTTTTGTATTTTTATGTCTTTACTTACACCATGTCCTATTTCAGAGATACTTGGAGCATTCGTTTCGATGTACTTTCTCTCCTCTTTGGAGATCCACCTGCTGGAGCCAGGACTGGAGGCGCCGAAGACCAGCCACAGGATGGACCAGACAATGCAGACGACTCCGGCCACGTAGAAGACTGATGGCCAGCCCCAGGAGCTGGATGCGAGGGCACCGGAAGACAGCAGCTCGATGATTGTACCGAGTTGAGCACCTGAACAAGAATTTGTAATAAAAATATAATACGAGTACTAATAATGCTTGATACTAAAGAATGGGCAACTTGCTACGCTCGCAGTAAAATAATATAGTATGTCTTGAGTTAATGATTGTGGACTACTGTCGTGTTCGAAACTAGTGTGACACATAACATCGCGTGACTTATAAGGAACAGTTTAAGGGAGCTTTTACATTATATAGGGGCAATTATAAAAAAGCGCCATGTTTATTTACTATTTAAGTAATGACCCTTACTATTTAAACTGCTAGGTTTAAAGTTTACAAGTTACCTTTGTTTTGCAATTAGGCCTAACGGTACTATTATGCAATTTCCTTAATTACCGCTATTTTTGGCTATTTTACATGTAATTAAATCACAAACTTTAAAGTTACGATTTTCAAACTACAAAAGAAAAAATTGAGATCGGGTTTCACAACTAAACACGGAGTAAAATAGAATAGTTGCCGATTGTTAGCGAACGTATTTTCTTTCTTGGTCTAATTGCTGCTACAGAATGCTGCTATTATTGAGACTTTGTCGAACAGACAGTAACTAGACGGTGTGGCCTTTATGTTGTACAGTAGCTTCATTAAATGTTAGATATCTAGTATTTTAACGATGTTAGGTTTTAACTGTGTTTCTCGATACACCACTTTCTCTTGGTAGTTTTATCAGTCTTTTTTCTTAGCTTATTAGTCACCCACCACTTCTATATTATGGCTAACTAGTGCTAGAAGTGGCTAGACGTAAAATTTGCAACCTTGAAATACTCAACTTAGGTTAATTTGAGAGCGTTGGGGACAGAAGAAAACTGCAAAGGTATTTCTAATTACCATTACAAAAAAGAAAGAAGCACCACCAGGGTGGTTTAAACTGAAAAAAATCCGGCGAAGTATTCCGCCTTTCAATGGGTGGCAAGTCCCATGAAAATTTACTAGGACAATGCGAATAAGGTGATCAAATTACAGAAGGTACACCCATTCAACTTCCCTAAATATTAAAGTTACGATTAATGAGCTTACCAGCATAGACAAAGGTACCGAGGCGGCTGCGCTCGGAGACGGGCACCCAGTGGCCGAGCACGCCGTGCAGGCTCGGGTACAGCAGGCCCTGCGACACGCCCATCAGAATGCGGCACGCGCACACTGCCACATAGTCGCCCTGGAAAAAACAACGGATGTTGATATTAATTTGAAATATGTAAATATTAGGGATAATCTGATCAACGAAAGGCAAAAAAGGCAAGTGTGAAAATTAAATTATGAGTATATTTTTTTAAGTAAACTCAGCTTAAGTTAGTTTTGTCGTAAGCGTGAACATAATATCTGTCCTAAGAATTGAAAAGTGAGTCAAGGATGGGAATTTAACAACTGTCTTGTTATTGTGAGCAATCTGTCGAGTACAGTAATTGTACAGTTGCGTAGTAAATTATGTTTTACTTTACAGTCCTAAATAATTTAAAGCAATTAACTAAGATACATTAAGCTCTAGAAGCTGTTTTGCTGCACAACGGTACAGGGACAATTAAGCCATCGGTCAACTGTTTTTCAGACCGTTATTCTGCCGTTCAATTACTTCGTCCGAATAAAAAAGCAGGAGTTTGCTTTGCTTTGTTTTAACATCTATAAACTTATTTAATATAGATTCGATTTGCTGTCGGTCGCAGCCTAAGAAATATACAATCCTTTTAGCTATATAGGACTCTAGCATAAATATATATAAAAGACGTAAATTTATCACAGAACAAATATGAACAAATTCATCTTTAGATCAACAACATAATTTGTTGAGCTAAGGATGAATTTGCTAAATTAACTTTAATATTGACGCTTCGATGCGCTTCGACTCTGCTGTAGTTTGAATTGACCCTAAGTGTTGTGTGAATCCCCTTGGGTATTATTATGTGACTTGAATGTTTGTAACACAGGAATTTCACCCAAAAAAAGAGAGGCCAATTAATAAAAAAGTGTTTTACAACGAAATGCTTGGAAGTTTATGTGGTTCGTAATCCTTAGCGTTGTTTCGTATGTTGTCGGAGATACGTGAAGTAAGGAATGAGGGTGTTTTCTTCCGACACCCGCGTAATGGCCGCCATCTATAAAGTGCACGAACAAGCGCCTAAGTTAATTCGAGGATTTATTCTTTCTTTGTTTGTGTTATTAACTTTATTTTTATTTGTGGGAATTTCTTATTAAACTATGAAGCCACTATGCAAAATGCCACAGGTAACTGTAAGTATAACTCACGAGTTAAATAGAGTTCTTCAGTAACAGTTCTTAAACATTTTATAGTAATAGATGTTTGTTATATATTTATACTTGCTAAATGCAAGTATAAATAGATTTCCTATTGATGATCCGTACTACACGCTGATACGCAATATTATACAGAAGTGAAGACGATTTATATGATTTAAACACATATTATAGTAGACTTAGCAAATACAGGATGAAAACACCAGTATAAAAAAAAACCTTTCTACTATTTGTATTAAATACATTTGCTCCGCAAGCTTAACTAATGATTAAAAAAAAATACAAATTCATCATTTTAAATTTAATGCAATATTTCTAAAACAAACTCCATAATCCTGAAGAGAATTAAAGGCATTAGTTGTGTACAGGTTTGTTATAACGAGGCTTTAAATATCAATTAGTGAGCGAAACTATTTTCATTATGCTGTTGCTCCGCACTGTCTAAGACCGAGCTTAGCTTTCTTCTCTGAAGCTCGTTAGTTGGTGGCCGGAGTAGTTCGCAGTACCTATTACGCTTTTCTAAACTTAAATACTTTCTTTTTCCATATGTTAAGAAAACTATCCCTTAAGAAACAGTGCCTCGCTTTCAGTAACTTTTCTAAAATGAAAATTTCCTGAAATACCACTTCAAAGAAAATACATTTTCATAATGTTTTCATGTTTACGTTTTAATTTCTTAAATGGAGCTACGATTTTGATCAAAGGACGGGAAACAAAAGCTTTTTTAATTGGATATTATTTAATTTCAGTTCATAACTTAACTGGTATGAGAAAACTGTAAAAAACAATTTCATTTATTATTGCAATTATTTTTTTACAGTAGCATTCGAAATCAATTTTTAATTTAAACATGTTTTGCTTAAAGAGTTTGTTACTTAGAGTTATACAACACGGAGCGACGCGCTGGTTTGATCCCCGCATAGTATACACAAATAATTGTTCCAAGTCTATGAAGTCTTTTGTGTTTGCTAATCTAGTAAAAAATTGTGTGAATTTATCCTTGTAATCTTAAATTTAACATCAATTGAAAACCAAGCAACAAAGTATTTGTCTAAAACACTACCTCACACGGTATATAGAAAGAAATGTCAGTAAAACAGATCGGCTGGGTTATCAGCCATTAGAACATTTCTCATTCCATTTTGTAGAATTATATTGTCTGATAGTATCATCGTAACGAATAGCTTCTCAGACAAATGTTGCCCTAATAAACCATCCTAATGTGAGATCCTTGCTATTTGTCTTGACTTTTGCTTCTTAAGGGTTTGAAAAACCTACGTACAATACCTATTTCTATATTATCTTAAGTATGAATACAAATTCTGGTCCTCCAATACATTGCTACGTACTATTTAAAATAGCCTGGTTTAAAAAAAATTCTAAAACATTGTTATTTTGCATGTTGAAGTAAAATAAATAACTTCAATTTTAATATTGATTTTTTTGAAATTGAAGTTATTTAAAGCACAATTTTATATTATAATAAATTACGAAATTTTTATTCTTACTCTATAATAATTTTAAAATAATTATAATTAAAAAGTAAAATTGACGACACTAATAAAAAAAATGGTTACTTATAAAATTAATACAAAATTTCGTAGCACCTTCTCCTTAACCCCGCAGGTAACAGATGCGAGCGTTTTGTCGGTATCGGCCGCGGGGCATGAGATACTGCGCCTGCCAATGATATCCTCACCAGACTCATTTGTAACTACTCTCCTTTGATTGAAGGGGAACGTGTTCGCTCCGAGATTCATTGCAGGCAAGTCATAACATTTATAATATTTTGAGAAACTTAAGATCAATGATGGAAGTTAAGCTATTTATTTCTATGGGACAAGATCTAAGTGTTGTTCAGATATACGTTTTTAGGATATTTTTTATGATAGGATTATAGCTAATAAGTACTTTCCAAATATTATTGTTTCTGTTTTCATTTCCAACGATTGGCGCAATCAAAACAAAAACAATCACACATATTATAATTATACAATCACGAATAAACGATAAACTGACAAGGTTAATATTAATAGCGATAATATGATAAAATACTTTTGTTTTATTTTGTTACATAGTAACTACCTATTAGATGTAGACGAATTATGTAATTGCGTAAACGTAAAGAATACATTTATGATAGTTGGATAAAAAGTCATCCAGATTTCATTATAGTCTTTGAGAGATATCTTAAAAATGAAGGCAAATCTGCAATCCTAGGAAAATTCCCGAACGATTTGGTAACGGAATGTTTACGCAGCGTTTCCGTGCAAACTCTACAAACACGCATGACTGCCTCCACGCGCACTGTAAACATAGCAGCACTCAAGTATCGACATTTTACTGAAAAATCTAATATTTTCGATTAAACAATATGAATTGTACGAAGAGATATTGAGGATTTTACTTTAAAAAAACTGTGTTACAGTTAGTTTTTTACTTAATTGTTGTCATATTTGGCTTTAATTAGTCTGAAAACGTAATGCACTACCTGCACTTACTATTTACCTTCAATTTTAAAAATAGCTTCTTAAAAATAAAACTTACTAAAAAAACTGTAGTATTTCAGAAGTAAGACATTATTTCACTGGTAAAGAATTAAGACACCAAATCGGTCTAATCATTTTGAATTACCTATAAACACTGTATTGTTTACAGATCACCACATGGACCACATTGAGAACAACTTCAGGTATATTAAACTACAATATGGTACAAAGTCGTAATTAGTAATCACTGAAACACTGTCATGATATGTGACATCCATGACGTGTGGTCCACCGAACACACTGTAAACATTGACCTGCTCTACAAAAACTGAATTGTTAAGCTCCAATATTGGATTTTATCTAAATGTACCTACATAAGACTCAGGTGTGACCCAACAGTTTTGTGAATATGTCCACGAAGGTAAAACATGGCGAGCAATGGATTTACGTAAGATGTCCAATATACCAGAGATATGGCGAGAGATTGGATTCATAAAGTGACGAGTTACATAAATATCTTGCCTGACCAGCTATCTTAGATTGATTTACGGTTGCAATACTTTAGCTAAAGAGAACTTCGCCTGAATATATTTCACACTTCAAAGCTGGTTTTGCTGTCAAAAAACTTTATATCTTAGGAGAAATGCATGCAAGTTATAAATCGGTGTGAAAAGGGTGCACACTATGGTACCTAGTTTTTAGTCTAAGACATAAATTGATATCAACCTAAGAGATTGAAAACCGCCCGGCAAACTAGTTTGTAAAAATATTTCTTTCCCTACGGGTATGAAGGCATGACGACATATTTTTATTCAATCGGTAAAATAAGTATTTTATGAAGACCGAATATTCCATTTGTCAGAAAGGAAAAAAGCTCGGTATCTAGAAACGCCGCGACGTGATACGCACAGAATAATAATGATCTGTCAATAGAGATATTGAAATCGTCGCGTCACCAATATTTTATTCTTACAAACATGTTTTTTACTCGCTGAGAAATTAATCAAATTGGAGCAAATTGTCACTAGCAATCATGTTTCTTTAAAACTGTTCTTGAATAATGATAAAGGAGGCTGCGGGTTTTTCGTTGCATTCCCATTAGATAATTGAAGAAAATTTTCTCTGAAATGTGTAAATAGTATATTATGTTTCTTGCATTTGATCGTAAATATTAGCTACAAAGCTGACACAGCAGCTTTTGCCTTCTATACGTATAAAAGCGGTAACAAGCCATAAACCACTCCAGTCAAAACGTCACGACACGACTATGTCCAGAAAATACATCGAAGTTTTATGTTAAACGCTCAAAGCACCGATAATATTTCGAACCGATATTATAAATTTTAAAAGAACATACACACAATATATATGGGGTTATTTTTCTAGTATATTCTAAGTCCAGGACAAAGCGGGGCGGTCAGTGTGTTGAAATTAATTGTGGGGTCCACAACGCCTCACAGCAAACATTTTCTGCAAAAACTCGAATTTTCTAGAATTTTCGAGCACTCCAAAAACTTGTGGTTTAAATTATGTTGAGTTTAAATAGCTTCTGTTGCATAAATGTAGCTGGATGCCCATTTAAAGCTTGTTTATTTAATATTTAAAAAAAAAATCGCAACAGTGTGTCTGTGTAGAGTGCTTTAACATTTTTTTTTGTTCACAAATTTATGTCAATCATCATTACACCCTTGTAAATTTTTGTGCCCGTTTGGTAACAAGATTCATTGACAGTTTTCCAGTCGAATTAATTTTACAGGGTCGCATTATTGCTAACTTTATACATAGTTGCAAAAGGAAGCGTGATCAGGCGGCATTTGATCAAAGGCGTTACTTTTCCGATCGACTTCCAAAAGGGTTTTATATTATATAAAAAAAAAAAATGTGTCATTAGACAACACTTTGTAGTTTTCTTCACAAAACATTTCGTAATACAGATTTAACACTCGCATTATCACTCGATAATAAAGAGTAACGTTCTTTTTTTTTTCATGTATCGACTTACTGTTCTAACAAAACTTAGAGAATTGACTTCAGATTTTTTATTAAATGATTAAAACAAACCTTTCAACATTATTTACAAACAATAATTAAAGGTACTACGATAATAACTAGTACTTTCAGATCTGAAGACGACATGGCTTGTGCCAAGTTCGGTAGGCATATAATGAAAACTATGAGGGTGTTCTAAGTAGATGATAATATTATAGATAGCGCTGGCTCTCCGCCAAATGATATTTAAATTTTCACTGGGACACTTCTTTATGTTGTTAGAAAAGTATTGTCTACTTTAGCAGCAAATATTAAATCTTAAATAACATTATGTTATAAGTATTAATAATATTTAGTAATAATCGGTATTAGTAGCTAACTGAATAATAATGTGTTCTATAGTCAAAGACTAAACTTTCGTTCGATATTTTTTTTAAATAAAATTTATCATTCCAAGGGCTTGATATAAGACTGCTTACCTTGATGGCAGCAATTGGCAGCACCAGGTTGATGACTCCGGTCGCAGCCATGGAGATGAACATAAGGTACTTGCCGCCGAAGCGGCCGGCGATCCACCCGGCCGGGATCTGTAGCACAATGTAGCCCCAGAAGAAAGAGGATAAGATCGTGTCCTGCGTGCTACGACTCCAGTCGAACACCTGGGTAAAAATAAGAAAGCTATATCAACATGAGTATTTTTAAATTGGAACGAAAAATTTATAGTACAAAAGTATATTGCAACCGTAATTCGATCAAGAACTGATTTAGACCGTAAATGTACTATTTATCTGTAAATTGCCTTTGTTATAAAGAGACCGGCCATAGTTCCTCGGATACAACATGTAGTGAACATTTAAATAATGGCCCATAACCAACATTATGGCACTATTATACGGTTCGAACTACCAATACTGTCAATTTACGAAGCATATTATTTTGTGTCGTCATAAACAGCTGATAAAACGTCTTCTACAGATTATTCAGTGCCTCTATAAATGTTTCTACTATGTTTTAATGAAGAAAACTGCTGTGCTGTGCTGTGTGTGTACCTTACTTCATATTGAAGTAATTTGACCAACCGCAGATAATTTTAAAATGCTTTCTGGAAAATAGACGCTTCTGCCTGAACTCTCAAAAGGCAAAAAAGTATCCCTGGACCCAAAAAAACAGTAATCTGAACAATTCCTGGGGGCATCGGTATTTATTTTACCGGTTGTGTAAAACTATCCCTTAGAATAACGACTTATCTTTACTGTAATTTGGGTTGGACACGATTGGACCATACTAATGTTGACAGCCAACATGACAAATAGTTTTGTCATTAGAAACAGAAAACACGACGTTTTTGTCACCAGTCGTGCTCGCGTGGTTGGTGCGGACAAGCCCCAAACGATAGCGACGTCCAAACGACAGTTTTTGTTTCAGTACCACTGAAGCTGTCTGCGACGGTTTTTTATAATGGCTAGAACTAGGGATGGCACTCCTACCGACGGTTTAAAATAAGAACAATGAAACAATCATAATATTTTCTCTCATTTACTCTTTCATTAAAGTTTCGTTTTATAAGACATTAGGAAAGCTGGACTGTTTTAAATTAAAATGTAACTTTTCACTATATTTAAAGGAGTATGAATAATTATGCAGCTTTCTTATATGCAAACAAACAAAAGACGTGAAAAATAGTTTCGGAATGATACTACGATCGCTATACTATACACATGGAACAAAAAATCAGTTCTGATTACGGATGATAACCCTACGCGTTCCTTTGTATTAGACACACAGACTAAAAATGTGGCCAAATAAAGGAATGTGAACGCTGTATTAGGAGGACAATTTTCAAACTATTTACTTTCGCAACGTATCAAATATAGCATTGTCAGGAGACACAAACTATTATACGTGTAGAAATAGCTTTTTATCGAGACCTCATTAAGCAACGATCGTATTTTATATACTCCTTACACTGCTATTATTGAACCTTCAAATAAAATACAGATATAAAATTAAATATAATGTTTAACGTTCTGCACAAACATGCGAAATCAACTTTATTTTTTGATAAGAATGATGACGTATAGAAACATTTATTTAATTTTATACTTATCGAGCGGTTGGAATATAAATCGTTAAGACTTACATAATTCTTTTAAATTATTTGTGGTTCATTCTTGAGATTCTCTCTCCTCCTTTTTACAATATTTCACAGTTATTGGCTATCGCAGGAAGTCCGTATAAAGAACTGCATTCTCGACATTATAAGCTATGTAATAATTGGCTAATTATTTTATTTTTTAAAATTAGTAATGAACATAATTCTAAAGTCAATAGTAATTGTTTTTCTTGGCCTTTGCTGTCTCACTGCTGGGCAAAGATGTTGATGTAGTTTATTTGTCCCCACTAACCGGATATCCGTGGCTGTTGTTAGAAGTCATGGCGACGATGCCGACGCTCATGGAGACGCGCGTGGCGTACGACACCGTCGTCGCGAAGAACATCAGGCACGCCATCACGTGGCGCACGCCCAGCGAGCTCTCTGCAAGAAATGGGAATATGGTTAGCTACATTTATTTATGTACTGATATACAATATACAGTTTACACAATCTATACTCGGAGTGTTTGTATACTATGTTTTCGTGGTTTCTGTAAGGCTGTAGACTAATTGGCAAATTATTCTGTTAATCAGACTTTTAAAAACTGAGGGTAATTGTCCGACTGACGGACACTCGATGTGATGTTATGTGAGGAGACTTCATTTAAACAAGTGACACAAGAGGAGGACATTCAAACATTCAGGAGCTTATTTATTGAATAAATTTAATACACTTTCAAATTAAGAATAGTTATTTTGATGTCTTTAATACTAACTAACGTTATTGAAGTCAACTGCAGGTAATTACTTAGTTTAATAATAAAAAAATATAAATAATGTAAGTATTAATGATAGCGAAGGTTAATTTATCTCTCACAAATATTGATTTGCAAAGTTTCTTTGAATTGCAATAAAGCGGTTAATCCTAGGTTTCAACTCTGCATAGTTTTAGATAATTTGGCTACTATGGAATTTAAATTATAATTAATCAGTCAGATGCCAGCCGTCCAATCGGATCGCAGTTATAGTGAACAGATGGCCTAACTCAAGATTTATTACAGTGCTAAGAACTACCTCCATTCGACAGATAAACTGCCTTTGCCTTTTGTTTTACTGCCTCTTCTTGTCAATATAAATTCAAATTCAATAATATTTTTTTATTTTATGAAAATTTTATCTCATTTTTTTATCTACAGCATTTGCAGAAAAAGGCCAGAACACATGTCTTTCAAATAAGATAAGCTTTTCTCAATTTATTTTATAAATTTATCGATCGATTATCTAATTCTCTAAAACTAAATTTAACAGAACAATTTTAAACACATATATAATAATAATTAAGTATTTTAAAAGCTTAATAAAGCCGGCACAATAGTTCATTATATAATGCGTACATCTCTTTACTTCACTTTTCTTCGGCTTGTTATTCGGCTTCGAATAACATGAATGTGTGCAGATGTAACCTCGTCAATGAAAAGCTTACAACTGTAGAGTTAGGTTTCAAATGAGAAAGCATTCGTATTCCCTGGCACTCGCGAGAGTTAGTAACAGACAGTTGTGTCTTATGGCTTCCATTTACCATGTACATAGTTTATTTAGTAAAAATAATGTAAGAAAAGAATAAATGTTCAATGTTAATGTCTAAAACTATACGCGCCATAACTATATACTTGAAAATATCGCAAAATAACATTGTGGTAAAGTTTTACGAAATTAATCAAAATTGTTTAATAAATAAGAAAACTGTTTATTATTCTGATACGATTTATTGAGATAGTTTGCACCCGAAGTTAAAGTATTATAAGGTTCAATAATGAATATTCATCTCCTAAACTCCACCAAAGAGTTTAAGGTAAAATTTAATTTGTAGGATTGTTTTTATTTTATACATACCCTGGTTAATTGTCATTTTTAAAATGATTTATCACATATCACAACAGCCACTAATAACTAATTAAGCGACATACCTGGAGTATTTTTAAGTTTTAAGTACTGCAATTTGAAACAATAAAATGTCTTAGTCTAGACTATCTAGGTCTTATTACTAGGTCTTATTGACAAAGATGTTTTGATTTGAGTACGGTGTAAATGTCGATGTATCCATGTCACACACAAAACCGACATTAATTCCATGCCACGGCACTGATAGTGTTTTGTTTTCATTTACAACACAAACAATAAAGGTAAGCTAACAACCAAGTGTAAGCCATCAAATATTAAAAAAAATATATATCTCATTAGATTGAATGTTCATGATGAGTTGTAATGTGTACATATAAAATTTAGTTCAACTAGGACCCATCTATGCAAAAAAGAACCAACCTACAGTTTGAGAAAAATTAAGGTTAGTATATTGATGGTGCTCAAATCACGCATTGTATCTTTCCAAAAAAAAAGGTTCCTTTCTACCAAATAAGAAAATAAAAAAGAAATATAACACTGTCACTTGCGGAACCAATCCATTTTAGTCAACTTTAAAAAACTGTATTGGATTATGCAGCATGTCCCCTAAACTCTTAGTAAAACTAATTGTTAAACAGACCCATTTTAAATATGCAAACCAGAACCAAAGTTGGTTGGTTCCATGTAGCATAAAAAGGTACAATATTTTTAATAACTAAATAGAGCATCTAAATTAAAGAAACTAAATGGGTATCTAATAAATGACAGTAAAAAAGTATATTAATTTAAAGAAATACCACCTTTTGATTTTAGAAATTAAACAACAATGATATTTTTGTCCATTTTGCAAAAAGGAACTAAGCTACAAAATATGTTTATGCAAGAGAGAACCAACTGCGTTTTTAACGATTTATTATATACTATAACATTAAAATATATATATAGCCGATATTCATAGATAGGCTTTAGTATCCCACATAAGGTTAACAAGTATTCATTCATTAAAATAATTTGTATGCATTTTGCACACTCTGTTTACAAAAGTCGCGTTT
Source organism: Diachrysia chrysitis (assembly GCA_932294365.1). Taxonomy (NCBI): domain Eukaryota; kingdom Metazoa; phylum Arthropoda; class Insecta; order Lepidoptera; family Noctuidae; genus Diachrysia; species Diachrysia chrysitis. The sequence goes on along the minus strand of OW028654.1, from coordinate 13,112,650 downwards.
TGTCGAAACTAACTTGATGTGGCTTTGTTTTTGTTTGCGAAAATATGTTGTGTTAAAAGAAATAAATTTGTGAGCTGTAAACTTAGCGACATCATGGAGATATGTTAAGATGACACTTAGTTTAGAAATAATAATTTTGAGAAGCATGGTACGCCATCATTTGCTAAAACCTTTATCCTAATCCAATCAGCACGTCCCGTCCACCGCTGGTCGCAGCGGTTTAGCTGCGCTCAAATAATGCATAAGCAGCAATGGAATCGTGATTTATTTTGTCCATATGGTTTGTTACGTGCCCAGTGAACAAGCCTTACGTTTCGTGAATTGGTTCATTTGGAATTATACGAAACATCACAAACCAGAAATCGTAGCTTTCTGTACAATTAGGTACCTTTTTTTCGAAAGTTAAATAAAATAAGTACCCATGTAGTTTGAAATATTCACATCTAATTAAAATAGAACTAAGTGTTATAACTTTTTTGAAAGTCTATTTTATTAAATCCATCTAAGAAATGCAGGTTCAAACTTTTTACGGTGTCAAATATTGTTTAGAGTTTACTAGACTTTTTTGTACAAATAAATACCGAAGCACAATTATATTCACAAATGTTTAAATCACAAACAAATTGCGAAAATTAATACAAATATTGAGTTTTCAGAAATTTGTCGTTATTTTTTTTCCCTAGAAAACCTAATTTGTATCCGAAGGAATACCCACAAAATTAGTCCTAAAAATGAATATCATTGCGTTATACCAGAAACCATCCCTTGATAAGTAAGTAAAATAAGATTCCTAAATATTTTTACGTTATTATTTAAGTCCATGATACTTTTTAGTTTTTTTTTTTCAACAAAAGATAGTGATAATATTTACAATTTATTTATTAATTTACTTTCCAGAAGAAAATCCTTTTGCAGTGATTTTCTTTCATTATATTTGTGTATTTCAAATACTTTTATAAAAAATGATATTTATGATTTTAAAGTATTCTATTGTAAAATGCTGTATTTAGTTTTTAGTTGTATATAAAGTTGATATCTGAAGTTCTTTGAATAATTTTCTACATCTAAATGTCATTTGGCGAAATGCTACAGCAAAATTGGATAATGATTGAAGGTTATAGATCGAAAAATATAATAACTTGAAACAGTTGGCGCATTCAAGTTGCGCTTTGATATATGCGAGCAAAATATCGAAATGGTTTTTGTTTATATTGTGTTTCAATGTTTGTAACCAAACCACGAGATGACTTTTAATTATAGGTAAAATAAAACTAATTTAGATAATTGTACTTTGTAGAAATGCAGACAGCATACGACATCATTCGTTATCCGTGTTTATGAAAGGCAATGCAATCTCAATCAAATTTAATTAGATTAACAAAACTCTAACAACCATTAGCAGCATTTCACACTAGGCACACAGGCACAATCTGGATACGTTTAACAAATATCTGATTAACTAATTTGTTAATTAGCGTATAAAATAATAATACAAAAAATCCAAATGGCAAACATATACATAAACAAATGAAATACGTCAATAAGTTCAGTACTACGACAAAACAATGAATAACCCATTGTAACAGTCTTTGTCTACAAATACAAAAATGATATATCACCTCCCATTCATCGTGGAGATAGTCAATGTTGGTGAACCGAACACGGCTCGATACAGAGGTCATTATATTGATGCACGTTGTGATTGGAACAAATAATGTGAGCCATCGCGACGTGACGAGCTTCCCTACGGCAGAATTATGTGATTTGTATGGCTCTGCGTAACATGCACACAATGGACAATAATAGGCGAAGAGCTGTTCAAAGTGTCAATTTAATTGTTTAATTATTGTGATGTGATTGCTTGATAGGCGATGTTATTTATTAAAACAATTATATATATATTTTTTTCTATTATGTATAAAACAGAATGTCACCTATATTCGGTAAATAAATGAAAGCGATGACTTAAACCCAATTTACCCAATAATTGAGAAAGCACATCTTTATAATTTAACATTATTTCACACAATACATAAACTTTACATCAATAACTATAAAATAAGGTTAACATTTTGTAAACCAGATCCAGGTGCATTTTATTTATCTTACAAGATACATCAAGTTCTCGAGTTCTTTTAGCGCAAACTATCCGCTCTCGGAGACTAAGAGATGTTATCGATGATTTACCGTATTTCATAAAATAAGCACAGTTCTTTGTTAAAAAATAAGAATGGTACAGGGACATAATATGACTTCTCAATATAATTTTGAATGAACTTACTAACAATTTATACAATAGGCAATAATGACACCACTAGCGTATGGGACTAACAGATTAATAGTAGGGGTGAGAGAGAGTGAAGGGACTGAGTAAACAAAAAAAAAATGATAACAACTGTCTTTAAAATTTAACAACTTAAAAATAAACATGTACCTAGTGAAAAATTGCATCTACGTATTTGCAAAACCTATATGGACGTTGTCCAAAAATTCCAAGCTACTGAAAATAAATAGTTAATTTTTACAAAGACTTTTTGCTAAAAGGAATCTCAACAATAAATTGTTCTCGATCCAACAAAAGTTTTTTCGTTAACGTCTATATTTATTGAATCACGTTTATTTATGCCAATAGGTAACGAGATCAGGGCGATTAACAAACTTTACCAATATATAAAGCCTCAATACGTCTGAATTCCTCGAATTGTCTTTTTTTCAGAGATAAAAAGAAGTGTTATATAAATTGTGAAACTCATTCTATTTCCTAAGTTTTCCCTCATCGAGTTACCTTTTAGTTTTCTGTACGAATGTCTGGAGCTAGGTCTAAATTTGCTGTTGATGGACATGCGCGAGCAGACTTCCATTTGTCACAGGCTTTATTACTTCGACCCAAAATAAATTGTTTGTTCCTACTTCTCGTCTATCCAAAAAGGTTTCTGATAAAACTTAGTGTGTTCTTGTCATACAGATAGTGAGTCAGGTGATATTCTGATTATATAAAGATTGTAAACAGCGTATAGGCGCAACGTAAAATACTTATATTTAGCTGAATTAGTCAAGGAATAAACGCTCTGTATCAACAGGTATCTATGTAAAAAAGAAACATTCCGCAATTTTACTACTTAATTCCTTGGATTTATTATCAATCTTTTCTACAAACTCTACAACCAAAATTTACAAGGTAATCTATAGGTACTACAAATAATATAATTTAAGCAACTGTGCTCATAAAACTACAATAATATTACGTATCCCAGTCTGTCTGATGCCAAGATAAAAGCATAACCAATACTGAGGGAGAGGTCCGGAGGGTCCGACTGCGGATGAATGTGGCCGGACTGGATGGGGCCGGCAATTAGAAGCTGTCGATAGCCGATAGCCTCCCCTATGCTGTGGACAGCCCTTCACTCACTAGCCTTACATAACTTATAGAGCAGATTAGAATTTTTATGTATCCTCCAAATGAATGAGAAATTTAGAATAACGTTTGCTCCTAAAACACTTGGGAAATCATTCGTTCATTCATCAATCATGAATGGTAGTAGGATAACTTTGTGCAATGTCTGCGTCATATCTCTAATGAACTTTAAAGTTCAATGATTTTCAACATAAAGCTTTTCACGGCGTTATGGCGTCATGGAAATGGATCACAAATACCTACACGTAGTAAATAAACGTGGCAATCAATGTCCCTTCCTCCTTTGTCTTACACGTGACTATACTATCCACTAACGGTAACTTGCTAGCACATGCTGAAGCCAAACATTGTATGGCACTGATTTAATACAACGTCTTGACGCTTGGCCCGAATAAACCCAATTAACCTCTGGAGCTAAGAGGCTGCGTTCTGAGATAAATTAACCCATTAGTGAGGCTAGTCTGGGGCGACGAGATTTTCGCAGAATAGCGACCTTGGTTTAGCCCTGAAATTACTCTTTAAGATATTTTAGGAAAAGATATAGGTAACAAATGATCAAGGCACTTACATAATTTGCTCTGGTTTGAAGATCTTTATTAGTGTGACAAGGTTATGAAAATATTGGTTGACTGATCCAGCACCTTTTTTAGTCAAGCAAAGAAAATAAAAGGCGCTGTGCTGTAATCGTATTGTAATATTGTACTGTTAGGAGTAAACCTTCTGCGCTGTTCTGTATAGTACGATCTGTTCGATGCTCTTGATTGGCTTCGGTCAACAGTTCTTATCTAAAGCCTGTGCAATATAACGGCTGCGGGAATCGACTCGCCACCGCTGGACCGCCGCCGCCCTACACTGTTACAAATTGTTGAGATGGTACGTTATCAATGTTGACTTTTAAATGGTTTGCTCACGTTTAGCAGTAAGTAGTAATAAATTATTTAATTTAGTAATTCAATTCCCTAAATGTATGTAACAGTTTCATTCAGTAGCTAATTTTCGGTTAAGATAGCTTTTGTCGAAAAATAATGTCCTACTTAATTCAGTGCAGAGCTACCTCAGAAGTGATTAATTTAAATCCTTAACATCATTAGTATGGCATAGGATACAAACGGACATCTGCCTAATAGTATCGACGACCATGACCTTTATGGATCTTTATAGACCTTTACAGCCTAGATTACCCCTTTGATCCGAATTGAAATAAAGTACGAAGATGATTAGAAATCCTAGAATAAGCAGAAGTTTACAGTACACTACACACGAAAAGGCACGATAAAAGCTCAAAAGATGGGCCTTTGAATGTAGGGGACATTGAAACAGGGGCCCGTTATCGCGGCCCTGGGATGAAAGGGCCCAGTCAGACGCAGCCTCTTAATTACGTGGGACAGGCTGACAGACTATATATTACCTGCACTTGAAAATGTGAGAGAATGTTTTCGTATTAAAACTGAAATTAATTATAAAGGTCCGTGGTTACAGGCGTATGTTTTAGATTCCACTTTGACGGGAATAAATTATGTTATAAAACATTTTACCTAATATTTTAGGATTAACTAAACTGTTAAGTCGATGTATTTCTTTAAAACATATTTCCTTGAATTTAACTTACATGGATTGTATAAAAAAATCCAGGATATGTTTCTTTGAGCAGGTTAAACTTTAGTACTAAGTTTCTTATTTTAGCTATAGATCTATATATATTTCGTTGCGCAGGATAAATTTCAAAAATTGTTACCGAAATCTTGGCTACTTTAGACGGTTTATACAAAATTCTTATACAAAATCGCTGCTGCTTTAAAATGACTAACTTTAGTAATTCTAGTGAACGTCGAAACATGTAGCACATTTAGAGCTGAGTAGTCCCTAGTTTATCGTGCGACTATCCTAATGCCCAGGGGAGCAGTACAAGGTAATTACGTAGTAAGAGGTGTTGCTACTAGCGTTGTGCAGTATGCGACACGCTTTGCAGCGTATAAACCGAAGGACTTTGTTTAACGTATGATAAACTTTTAAAGTGGCTAACAAAAGATGTTCGTTAGCAAAATTTCAGTTTATATTCTGGCCAAAGTATACTCTTGTTTTAAAATGTGGTTGAAAAATCTCAACAAATAAAAATTGTCGTTGATAGTTAAAGTTCAAATATTATAAAATAACAATTTTAATATTTATTCTGCATAATCCAATTCAATAATAAAATAAAGCAATACAACCAAAAAAAACAATAGTTGGAATAGTACATATTTTATTTCAATAAATATCTATGTACAATTACAACTAAAATACTTTTAAGAGCTATAAAATTTAAGAACAGGATTTGATCAAGACAATTTCACACTGAAACACCAAAACCAATTAAAATAGACTTTAATATCTTCTGATTAGAACGTTAATGACGCAAACATAAGTTGGTATTACAATTGCAATTAAAACGCGGCAGGCATTAAATTTAAATGGAATTTAAAAACTAACAATTGTCAATAACCTTTAGTTACTGGTCACTTGACCTTGCTAGAGATAGTGGATTGGACGAGTTACTGGAGTCAAGCGACTGTCATACAGTTGCCGAGCACTAGTGTGATAGTAGTCCGTAACCTTAAAATGAACACGTGTTTTATTTATTTCACCCGAACCTCCCAATTTACCTTCTTGTACCATCACTCCTTTTACTGTTTTTTTTTTTTTACCAGGAATTTATTCATGGAATTTCATCGCTTTGTGAAAGTTGCAGTAGTATTACCAGCTAAAACCGTCAGGTTAGGTTAGGTTGTCTTTTCCCCAAAGAAATATAAACAAGAGACAAATTCGGTGTTTTGTTACTTTTACTGGGGACTAGGCGGAAACCCAGTGGCATACCAGTGTTACCAGGCGAACACACGCGCTCAGCCTCCAATTGTCACAAGTAGAGACACATTAACCACGCACGCGCATTAGCACACAAAACATGCCGTGATATTTACAATTTCGTTACGCATCGGCTCACACAATTATATTGTGATAAATTACACTATATTGTGGAGTAGTGATGTCACCATAATCATACTGTCTGTTTATTGTTCTGCGGGTTTGGTTCTATTAAAAGAAGGCTTTACAAAACATTACGGATGTATCACTGTAATAGCATTGCTGTGCAAGTTTTTCAAGTACACACACAAGTCAAATTAAATTTACAATTATTTGTATTAAAATTATAACATTTGTGGGAGAAAAGTATGTGTAGGTGCGAGCTTTTGCCACCCTTGCTTACATTTTATTTATGTAACGTACTCGTAAACAAACTTTAATGACTGGGCACTGGGCAGTACACACAAGAACTTGATGCTGCTTTGACTAAGTATCGTGTATTTCAATGTGTAAATAACTAATCAGCGAGGCGCACAAGTGCAATTCGCTGAATCCTATGGCTCATTAGTTCAGTAATCATAAATCTTTGTTTCAACACAGTAGTATAATCTACATTGGTTTGAGTTTAAACAAATAGTCTGGCGTAGATATCCTCAGTCGTTAAAACAGGGAGGTAAGCACAACGCTCACTATCTAAAAAGATTGGAGTTTTTCCGCTTCGCCCTATATTCCCAGGTTAATTAGGCAGGAACATTTTCAAACTACTGCTTGTTGAAATGTGACTGTAAGTGTAAAGAACTCTATCAATAGATCACATAGTACGAACTAGATAGTTATAGTGTATAAGTGTCACAATGATATAATTACAATGTAGACGCATTCAACAGTTATGGAGACGTAAATAATAACAATGAATAGATCGTAGTGATAACAATACGGTTCGGCAAGTCGTTTAGTTCTTCTAAGTGTGAAGATTTTTATGACGTCATAGTTAAGTGTTTTTCAGGGATATTAAGTACTGTAAAAGGATTTCTTGTCAAACTTGGGGTCAAATGCGCGTAATCAATTTCAAACGATTCCACAGTGAAAATATTCAAAAACAAGATATTTTTTTCACCTTTCCTATCGACAATGTATCAATGAAATAAAAATAGTTCATATAAAAAATAACAAAGACATTGAAATAATTACAAAATAGGCCATCTATTACGATAAGCTCAAGTGCTTGCATACTTCAGATTTACTTCAAGTTTAATCGTTTGTACCTAAAGTACTTGATAGATAAATTTGATAAAACTGTAATCGTATCCTCTATCTGTAAACTCACGTGGACCAATGCCTGTACTACGAGCTCTTAAAGCAGGTCTGTTGCCATTGTAAGAGCGAGACGGGACACTACACTGCGCGTAGCGGCGTCTCGCTTCCATAACGGCGACAGTCCTGCATAAGCGCGAACAATATATCTACATTTAGATACTCGTACGTTTACCCGACAGATTGACCCCCAAGCAATAGGTAAAGTTCAACTGCTAACAATAATTAACGAGACTATTACTTATGAGATCTTGTTACGCCGAATATTTTATTCTGATTAACATCTTGACTTCAGAAGAAGTTGTCAAGCCTCAGTTGAAACGAAAGTATGTAATTTTAGGATGACATGTAATATAAGAAAGGTTTGTAATGGGCAATTTGGGCCTAATAAGTAAATACCTATAGCATTTTCCAATCCTTAATCTATATATATAAAAATGAAACCCGTTTTCCTTGGTCACGGCATCACGCGTGAATGGCTGGACCGATTTCACTAATTCTTTTTTTGTTGTATTTGTTATTATTAGGAGAAGGTTCTTACGGAAAAAAATATTAAGAAAATCTCTCAGAAATATTGAAAAATATACATTTAATTTTGCATATTAAAAAAACGCGCGTAACGAATGTCAATGTCATTCACAGCCATAGACTATATTGAAAGAGCATTGTTTGTTCGGAAACGTGGTTACTTAATTAAAATCGAGCATCATTTGTTCGGAAACGTGGTTACTTAATTCAATTCTAATTAATTTTTGAAAATAACTCGCCACGGAATAGTTATGTATAGATAAATCAAAATAAAGTAGTGCATCATTGCTACGCTAAGGCGGTACGAAGTTCGCCGGGTCAGCTAGTGTTGATAGATAAAGCTAAATATTTGACATTACGTTACGTTACGTCACGTTACTTAAACTTGTTACTTCCGTAATACATTTAAACGTTTCTTTACTTCGCCATTCATGTAATCATTAAATCATTTGACTGGCCTGTTGGTCTAGTGGTTAGTGACCCTGACTGCTAAACCGGAGGTCGTGGGTTTGATTCCCACTCAGGACAAATCTTTGTGTGATGAGCACGATCGTTTGTTCTGTGTCTGGGTGTGATTTATATATAATATGTATGTGTTTAGAAATTTATATGTATGTTTATCTGTTGTCTGGTTGCCATAATACAGTCTCTGCCTAGTTTGGGATCAGATGGCCGTGTGTAAGTTGTCCCATACAATAAAAGGTAGTATTCATATACACATATCATATACTACTATTTCAACCTGAGATCAGTAAATTTAAAGTAAATAAATCAATCATTATATTTCGTCACATTTACTTCCGAATATCTACTTCCGATTTAGCTAATGATATTCAGTGTAAAGTTATAACATTCCCAAATCGTCTAGACGACTGCGCGACCCCGGAAGGCGCGGGCTCAATGTTAACACATGCCGCACACTCGTGCTGTCTTGTGGCGATGCTTATTTGTTTACAAATACTGATCATGAATGCGAAAGTTAAAGATAAGAGTAAAATTTATTGTTTTCTTCGGACTAGATTAATATAAAAAATAACAATTAATTATTAAGGTTTACATAGAAGAAATTAAATAAAAATAGTTGATAGGAAAAATTTTAAACTCAGGCAGGACTCGAACCTGCAACCACAGGCTCAACGCGCCAGTCGATTTACCTGAATTTTTTCCTGCTTCGTGTTACGTCTTAGGGCGGCGGTTTAAACTTCCCTTTCTTCTATTTGTATTTAATTACAGATATTCGGTCAAACAAACATACTGGCTAATGTAACTGTCAGTATAGGTAAGTACAGTAGGCAGCACCATTTTAGTAGGACCGGTAGTGGTCGGCCTCGCGCGGCCGGCGCATGCGCAGTGCGGCCGCAATAGACGTACACTTGTTTCGAACAAAAATGGTCGCGTAATCGAGCGTATGCACTTCATTTTTGACCCTCGAAAACCTATTTAACTTTAACACGTTCTTAAATGCCATCCTTCGCTGTTGTGTTTCTTTAAGAATTATAGTGTACACCTTACATAAATAAAAAATAAAAATCAACATTACTGATATAAATATACTTATAATAATATTATAAAGCTGAAGAGTTTGTTTGTTTGTTTGTTTGTTTGAACGCGCTAATCTCAGGAACTACTGGTTCGAATTGTTTTTTTTTTTTGTATTGGATAGTCCGTTTATTGAGGAAGGCTATAGGCTATATAACATCACGCTTCGACCAATAGGAGCGGAGCATAAATGAAAAATGTTGCAAAAATGAAAAACCATTGAAACTAAAACACGCGAACAAAGTCGCGGGAGACAGCTAGTTACTGATATAAATTATAGTCCATGTTTCGAATAGTAGTGATATCAAAAAAATGTGACATAAGTCAAATCTTGTCAGATGCTTTATATAATAATGTATGTGTCACACGCATGGTAGTGTGTGTAATGTTGTTTTTATTGATTAAATGTATGTTTTATTGATAATTAAAAAAAAAACTTTCTACACTCCTTTTCCATATAAACAAATTAAATACGCAATATCTTTCATTCAATTGCTTGAAATCACTAATCAATTATTTCTCGTAATTGTAAATTTATAATACTAATTGTGCTGTATAATTAATAATATTATTCATGTATTATAATTTAAATAATTATGATAGTTTGGTGTGAATCACTTAACTACAACATAACATTAATACCGGTAGAAATACTGTTCAATTCTATTTAACTGTAATTCGCCATTGTCACCAAAATAAAACGGCAAAAAGATAAAAATGAATACGAAACACTAAGCGTAATCCCAACATTTATGATACTTGGAATTCTTACAAACGATTTTAAACTTTACCGCTAAAACAAAAAGCTCTAAAATCGTTTAACAGAGCTGATTATCGTTTGAACGCGATTCTCCTTTTACATCCGTAATTACAAACTGTGTATTTCTACATAAAACTCCCAATAGAAGCGGACAATTGTGTTTGTGGTAAGAAATGCTCAATAAAGATGACAACAACAGCCAAATGTAATAAAATAAATCATTTTAATCAGCATGATTGTACATGCGCCTCTTTATTGGAGACAAGGGTAAAATATACAAGAATGAATTAACAAGTGTCTAAAATATGAATAAATATTTCTAAATTGGTTATTGTTGCGAATAATCTGCTGAAGAACGCTTTAATGTAATGTAACACAGAAATGGATTTATTACGTCATATATAGTAAAAAAAGACTTCAAAGTAAGTGATAATCATTTCAAATTAGAAGACAATCTACGTCAAATTTGAAACACGTAATTCGTGCCTATAAAAATTGTGCGTTGCCAACGACGAAATCGTTTCATCATCATTGGGATTCCTTCATCAGATCCTGACCTGATGGGACCACCAAAGTATACCCTATCAAAAATAAAAACAATTTGCTAAATCGGTTCAGGCGTCTTCGGGTAATCTTTATTTTAATTTAATTCTAATACATTTGTGTTTCAAACATATAAAAATATAGATAATTGAATAAGAGCATGTTGCAGCACGTGACATCAATCTTAACATTAGCATTAATTGTAATAAGCGCATTAATTCTGACGCAGTGGCCGCCGTGTGAGAAAACTGTCCTCTTGACAATAGTCGCTCAGTTCATACTTCTTATAACTGTACGATGGGGTACAATTACTGTGGCTCCGTGTTTCGCTCTATTTGTGTCACGTGTTAGCTCTTAATCTTTCAAGTCATTTACAAGTGCAAATGTTTAACATGGTATTGTTTTATCTGATCAAGATCGGACGGATTGGTTAAGATTGAAATCTGACAAAGCGATTGTGATTCTAATCTGTTGTCAGTGTTCGAAACAATCAAATGACATAACATTGTAAGAGATAATAATGTGATCAGTGAAGCCTATTCTGGCCGTGTTATTATCGGGCCACCTATGATAATTATAATAGTGTACTGTTCCTTTTTATTGGTAACGTCTTCTCTAAAATGAGAGTGGCCATTTACTCTTGCTTTGTTCCTTGAACTATAATCAACGAATTTGAATATCAACTAACCCATTAAAACCCAATAATAATTAATCTAAAATTGATAATGCTCCACTAATTGAAGTTTATCGCATCTCCGGTAGCGTTAGTATCGGCTGGGTGAATACAACATTGCTTATTAAACCGCAAGAGATCAGAGAGATTAGTGCAGCTGCTGCCGGATGGACTGCTCGATAACATGAGGTTATGCAGAAGTCGTCGCAGTTTATATATAATCTTTGGCTGAGAATTGGTATCGAGTTATCTTTTCACTTTTTTTATGTGACCGCGTATAAAGTTATAAACATCAGATTGAAGCTCTTAATAAAATACTTTACATAATACTAATATGTTGTTTAATTCGATACTAATAAATGGTCGAATTTCCAACTTTTACCATCCATGCGTTGTTGGTCTTACGACTAAGCCGCATTAAAAGTGGATAGAGATTCTCTCACAGGCTTAAAAGTAGAATTTAACTTGCTGTACGATGTATGATGTAGTGTACACGTTCATGTGTGATACTGACTGCGTTTTGATATTAATGTTTGATAACTTTGATAAGGCCGCACGCGATCGACTAACAATAGAACCGATACCGACACTCACTTGTTTGTTTTTTATGCTCATTTCAGGGTTCAACCGAAATTGCTAGTTAGTATAACTGAGTCTTGTATCAAGTTAATGTAATGTTGTTAATTACTTTACAAGTATTCCTAGTTGCTTGAAGACATATTTTTTTTCTAAACATACCGGTTTATATGCTTATTTTTTTAGGTTAAAATTAAGGAAAGTTAATTAGTAATGTTGTCTCTTTATCCGATCTGTTTGAGACAATAATGAGAATAATGCGACAAGGAATTAAAAACGTTACGCATGTTTCATCGACCAAGGTCCTAAATTGTTAGGCAAATTACATAAAAAGCAATTATATCTTATCAAAATGTAACACAATAAAATGACCCATTAAAATAAATAACATTAATATTACAGAAAAATGTAAGATAGCGTATGAGGAATGCTTAACACGCATACATTAGTATGCGGAGAGCAATACAGCGGCGACGACGTGTGCGCAATACCGCGGGTAAAGGCGGGTACACACATGCCTTACACTATGCGAGTCCAAGAATATAGAGGTACAGTAGTCCGTAATCTTTTTGGCTATCCTGAAAATAACGCAAGACGGTCACATGCGCTCTAACTCTTATCCCACTAGCGCCCCTGTGTTGGTGTTTGTTTCCATACGTCCATAGCCGAACACAGTTATACCATATTCAAGCTCTAATTCAGAGCGGGCAAGAAGATTGGTAACTGCTGAACACACATTGCGAGGCACGTGCTTGTACGCGATGTGTGTACCCGCCTCAATGTTCAACATCGTGACTGGGACATCGGAAGTGCCGGTTCCGATTTATATTATGAGTCACCTGACAATAACCTAACCAGATGACCGACGACCATCGGCCATCACAATGACAACAAACCCGAGGATAATTACATAAACACGGAATGATTATACAAAACGTTTGACTACGTGAACCATTTACAAAATCGTTGTATAGTTTAGAAGTCTAAAGTAACACTCTAACACAGTTTAACTATATTTTGAAGTGATATAATATATAATGACAATCTTCGCGAAATAAAAAATACTATTCATAAAAACAAGTTATGAGGCATAAGTATATGAGAGACAACTGACACGACTGTATATGCAATGCAAGAACCACTACTCTAAAATTTTATTGTGTTTACAACTATGGCCTAATTTTAAATTGACGTAAAAGGGTTCGCAATTATAATCCAAAATAATAGAAATTTCATTTGTATCGGTGTCCTGACCTAAACTGTACGGCTCGTTATTAGGTTGTCCAACGTTGGCAATATGCTAAAGGAATTTGTTTATAGACCCTTACCGTTTCTACTTGATTAGGTTTAGTTCTGTATATTTGGTTTTGTTTAGCTTTGAAGATGCTAGCTTCGACCGATCCTGTTTGGAGGTCATTAATGAAAAATACATTTACCTATAATATGTACATAAAAAACACTTAATGTATCTTTATAAATAACAAAATCAATTAAACCTAATTAAAGCACTAATCGAAAACAATTTAATATCTATTCCTACTTAATTGAAAAACCTATACCAACGCGCAATTGCTCAAAAACTAATAAATTTTAAAACAAAACATGGAGGTTCTAAATAAAACAGCTGATATAACAGAGGGACTTCACAGCTGTAATGAGTGTAATCACCAGCGACAGGTAGAGGCTACAGCTCCTATCAGATGTTCATTATTATTTCGTTTCCGACAGCTGAATCATAAACTATGGCTGAATATTCAACTAATACTGTCTACATAACTAACACTGCTAAGCTTATTGAGAGTTTAGTAGAATATTGGTAAATTTCGTCATTTTTCTAGTAGAACGTGCAAACGGTTATGGCTTTCGTCGGCTCTTGATTTGACAGTTGGGCAAAATAATTATCGGCGGGTTCTTATTATGCTATGGTACTTGCAAAACTTGATGAAACTTTATTTTTCGTCCGTATTTTGATGCTGTCTGTACAATACATTCATTTCATTCACATCTGTTTTTCGATCGGTGCGCAAATTAATTGAGCGTACCACAAACACAAGTGTGTTTATAATAACAATAACTTCTATCTCGAAAATATATTATTATAGGTATGTAGTATCATCTATATGTCAATGAGGGTTACTGTTATTAATTTCGCCGCCGGGGCGCTAGCAGCGCGCGAGGTTATTCCATAGTTTGTTGTTGGGCTTTGACAGCTGATGCGCCTGTAGCGTCAACTGGTTAGCGCAATAGCGGTAGCCCTAATTAAATCAGTTCATCGCGCATAAGTCTTCAATCAAATATACTAAGTTGAACAAAAAAAATCACAAGCTAAATTCAGTTTAATTTAAGTTATATATTCCTTTAGAACATGATAAGGGTTTATCATCATTGCTTCTAAAAATTATAAATATCATATATTCCTATTATAGAATAATTATATACCTTTTAACATAAATTGAAATTATTGCACAGATGAGTTTAACTATTGTGAAGTATGTAACAAATCAAACTTCTATAAAATTAAAGCTTAAAAGTGTAAAACGCTTTAGTAAAGTCCAAACAATTAATTATGCAAATACTTCCTGCTGTAGCTACAAGGATACTACGCTTTTACGATGTTACCAAAGGCAAGCCGGTACCAACCGCTTATATTATAACTAATAATAATTGTCACTTAAATTACACAACTTGCTTGTTATATAGTAATTACAAGCCGTTAAATTAGCTTTGTTGTGTGATTAATAATATTATCTTGTACAATTCTGTAAGATACCGCTCTTGATTGCCACATTTAAGTGCCATTATTCATATTTTGTAAATAGCTTTATTTAAATAATAATAATTTTTAACGTGCAATTTGTTTAACCACTAAATGGTGCACGAAAACAAGGCGAAAACAATAAATTTTAATTTCGTGAGTATCACGAAAATTATCAATCAATTAGAATTACATTTTAAAACAAGTAGATTAAATCTACTTTAATTTCCACAATTAAACTAAAAAAACATGTCAAGTTCTCTGTACCACCGTTGCACGAGTAATCTGTATTTGTTTAGCTGTGGGACGTTATAGTAGTAAATACACGCACATACAAAAGTATTAAAATTTAATCGATAAATAGAGAATAATGCTATTCAAAAACTCAACGTACAAAACCTAGAATAGCAAAATTCATTGCAACGTTTCCAATAACAGTACGTGGTCAATCAGTTATAAACACGCAATGTAAACAAAACGGGGATACTAAGATAGTGCTAAAATTTCTTCTATTTACACCGCACAATAGATTAATCTTTCACAATGGGATTCGAACACCTGGTCAGGTTATTGTAACACGACCGTTTTTTTGGGAAACCGTTTTATCAATATCGATTTCGCATTAAACGATTTTTAATGTATTTGCAATCAGATAAGAGGACATTGAAACGTAAAAGTCGATTCAAATAATGATAATAGTTTCATTGGGGTTGATGGCCAAGGTCATACATAACACCGCTCGCTAAAGTAATTCTAATAAATCTATTGCAATCGATAATATTGTTGTAATCTTAAAGAAAGTATATTATGGTTTATGGGTTCAAGATAGCGGTATTTTAAGCACATGAAGCCGAAACTGAGTTCATCTTAACATAATATTATTATACGATATTCAATACTGTTGAATGTTTACTCATGATAATGTTATACTTGTAAAAAGTACTTTATATAACTTTAGTTGAGTTGAATTTTATGCTGTCGAAAAATCCAAAATCAAAGTAAATTGGTTATGGAAAAAGACTCAATAAATAGAAAACAAAATAAAAATCTGCTTTATTCTCTCAACTCTATTAATGTCAGTACTAACAGACCATTGTAACACCTAATGTACCATAATTAACCATATTCAAATCTCTTGAAGACTAAAAAACAGCTTTCACAATGTTTTCCAGTGAATGTGCAAATTATTCAACCACCACTTAACGTTAAGTGTTTATCTATTCTGAAGATATGAGACCAGTTATGAATTCAGGTCAACAGTATGTGTTACAAAATGGAAGTTGTTTCAAGGTCCGAAACGGATGGTACTCAACAAGTGCGATTGTATTTTTAGACTAAATCTTTTTCAAGCTGAACGTTTGTAAAAAACACTAGGTTTCATGAAGGTGTCTATGTACTCTATTTAATACTTAATCTATCATATCAACGCATTACAAAACCAACTTTACAAAACCACGTTTACTTAGACAAAGCACCGTCAGCGCCGCTTCTTAACGTAATACATCTTCTTCTGTGTATGTACTTATTAACTTCCAAATAATTTCATATACGAAACCTCCATCATCAACCTTCATTACAATAGTGGAACTCTCATATCAAATTGACTGAAGGGTCCAGACAGTCAGCCAGACGGTACCATGATCCACAGAGCTGAATAGTTCTCATACAATCTGAGTTATGTCAGGAATTTATAGTGACTTTGACCGCGGAGTTGGTTGCGTCGTGTCTCAGCAAAGGTAGTCTAGTTAATTCATAATCTCCACGACCGTTGTCAACGAGACTATAAAAAGTATGTATCGTTTAATGTTGTTAAACATTTAATATCCTACGAATAGTATGATCGCGAGTGTTTGTGAGACTGGATAAATGGATGTTTGTTACTTATTCGCAAAACAAATCCAAAGGAATAGATTTGGATAACATTTGGCACACAGGTAGTTATGTTATAGAGTATGCTACTTTTATTTTGATTAAGTAGTTTATGGAAACGGAAAAAGTCGTATTGGAGTCGACTCCAAGATTTAATTTAAAAAATTTTAATGTTTCCTTTTAATTGATTTCTGAATATCTTTTACCAATGTAAGTATTTCTTTATCTAATTATTTGGAATCGAGTTTTAATTTGATGTTTAAAGATTGATTTGATCGTTTTCCTGCTAATTATACAGCCTGTTGATAATACATAAATTACATCCGGGGTTTAACATAAATTAAGTATACTTTCATATATTTATGGTCTCAATGGTTCTGTATCTAATTTGTCAGTTCACGAGGGACCAGGTCAAGTCCTAAACTATTTGGTTATCAACGAAAATATCCCGAGGTTAAAATAGTTTAGGTATAATACAGTTTTTATTTAAATATTTGTAGGTTCGGATTGCGTATCAAATTGCCATTTCAATAAATTTTGTTTCAAGTGCTAAGTGTTGATATAATGTGACAGCCTTGTACAACGAACAATGAAAGTGTTTAATTATTATTATAGTAGTTGTAATAACTATTAGTGTATAAACAAATACTGATTGTTATTATACTATGTAGTTGTACAAACTTCTTATGAATATTTTGTCTCAAAATAACCAGTTTAGAATGCACATATTTATGTAGTACATATATCTTCAGATATCCGGCCATCATTATTAACAAATTTAAAATAGTTCTATCAAAATCTTAACTGATAATTGGCAATAAATTACGTCCATGGTTTACATCCATACGATACGATACGGCCGCAAGACAAGGGAATATAACCGATAAATATTTATTACCTTAGATAAAATTTTGTTCACTTTTCAAGCTACTGTTACTTCTTTATAAAAGACGGTGATACTTTTTATGCAAACATTGAGTAGATATAGATTCACATTTTATTCTTGTGATATTTCTGATGTATAACAATATGTACCTAACTTTAACTTTGATTGACGGCAATCATGTTAATTATAATCATCATATCAGCCTATTGCCTTCCACTGCTAAACGTAGGCCTCCCTCAAAGATCGCCAACTATCCCTGTCTTGGGCAGCCATCATCAATCCGCTGCCACCTTCTTCAAATCGTCGGTCCATCGCGCGAGGATGAGGATGGACTATTCTACGATAGCCTAAACGCGGTCTCCACTCTAATTATAATAAGGTAAATATAACTTATAATTTAAATAAGTACTGTTTGTATTGTCATTGTTAACAATACGATGCCGTTCATGAAATTTATAAATTCGGAAAATTATTGGGTGCGAATATAATACCAAACCATTAATTATGTTCTTACTATTTCCGAAAATATAAAGAAATGTGGATGATCCTTAATAATTGAATTTCATGTAAATAAGTACTCACCGGGTTTAGGCGCAGGCACATCTTGTATTTCACTTTCAAACATTTTCACTTTTCACACTGCACTTGTTTTAAAAAAAGTTCGTTAATTTTTGTGTCGTCAAAATATCGTTATAGTATCGTAAATGTATAGTTTTACTATCGTGTGTATGTAGTTGGAAAGTCCGTGCGGTGCGCAAGGCGACGCGAGCAGGAAGTGAGCGTAGAGCGCGCTCCTCGCCTATGCGCTTGCGACGCGTCTCTCATGGGCTTATATCGCTCGTTTAGATTAACTTGCATGCGCCCCGCGGGTTTTAGTGTATTTCTGATTTTACAACAAGCATGATATTTAATAATTCTGAAAATAATTTCCACTAAACAAATACATGTATAAGGTCCCGATAAAATGGGTTTTGTTTAATACAGCTTTCAGTATGTCTTACCAAAGGGATACTTTTGGTAAGACATACTGAAAGCAAAAAAACACTGATTAAAGTGATTTTATTTTGATATAAAATATTAAAAACATCCATTATAGGTACGTACTTGCACTCGCCTCTACGCGCGCGAGCTGGAAGGCAAGTACCTACCCAGTCAGTTCTGTTAACATAATTCTGTATTGAACAATAGTAATTTTCAGTTGACTACACATCACCTTTTAGGATAGTGTTGTTAGGATAAGGATAAGAAGAAGATTTTTCTTTTTTGTATTTCATGCGTGTTTCTTACTTTTATACCATTGTATTCTGGTGGAACTAAAAATAGTATATTTTCACCATGTTAGTCCTAAAAAAATGGTTTCAACATGATGATTTAACCTAAATTATCTTAGATGTACGACGAATAAACTCGGCACGAACATTATTTACATCGATTTATACTCGTAAAGCCCAATCTGTTATGACACAATAAATTACGGCCCAATGTATATGCTAACAAAAAACACTAGTATAGTTGCAGCCGAGGGAGATAGATAAAATGGTTTTAAAATACATTAAAAAACCTTTTTTGGTGCAAATTCAACCTCATACTAACTCAAATACTCCTCCTTCTTAAACTGAATAAAACCAAATGGGTAACTTGAAAAATGTGTACATTTGTTTGTTCATAACTTCGAACAACAAGTTGTTACAAACAAACATCAATTGACAACAATATTATTACTGAACCGATGCACTTGAAGTGTGTGACGTCACACCACCTGAGAGCGCGATGATTGTTTTACAATCGATCGATTATAAATAGGTTAGTGATGTGATTAGAGGTAAGATATCGTCAAATGGGTCATAATGTTCATTTGTTGATAAAACAGGTAATTTTAATGACTGGCCTGTTGGTCTAGTGGTTAGTGATCCGGACTGTTAACTGGAGATTGTAGCTTCGATTCCCGCCCAGGACAAATCTTTGTGTAATGAGCACAATCATTTGTTCTGTGTATGGGTGTAATAATGTATGTACTTAGAAATATATAAGTATGTTTATCAGTTTTCTGGTTACCATAATAAGGCTAGCTTGGGGTCATATGGCCGTGTGTGAGTTGTCCCAAAGATAGTATTATTATTAATTTTCTTAATATTCTAAACAATAATTAAAAAACACAAAAGTATAAAAAATTAAGTAAAAAATAAATAATAAAGTAAAAAACAAAAGTACTTAATAGTAAGTTTTCTTATGGCATACAAACTAGCGGTCTGGGTTTGTATCCCCTTAATTATTCAATTGTATATTACTACGTGCTAACGACGTGTTGTTGAGATATTAGATTCTTCTTTAGTGGTAGATAGAAGTCAACCCTTTGAAAGGGATACCATAATGAGGCAAATACTTAAAACAGAATAGTAACCACGTATAACTCGGCCTATACAATGTTGACAGACGTGAGAATTGTCTATTTCTGGAACTCTAAAAGACTTCCCAAACAAATCAGTAATCAAGTGTATAAAGAAGTTGGGAGAGGGAGTTAGTCCGGTCCCGACTGGCATCATTAACAACAAAACAACGGACTTTCTTACCCGCACCCTTCTTAGATTTTGTAAGAATCGATGTTCTATTACGCGATCCTAAATAAACTGTACAGCTTATTTTATATTATTATTAATTTATCAAAGCGGATTGAAGCATCAATTAAAAAAGTAAATGTAGTAAATTCATCCTTTACTCAACGACGTAATGCTCATATTATTTCGGAGATCAAAAATCTGAGCGCTTATTCGCGCGCATTTTACGGATTCCACACATATAATCTCTCTATATCTAAAGCCTTAATAGTTAATGTCCAGCCGTCAAGTCTTAGGCTTAATGTAAATACATCTGACTTCAGCTGTTATTTTTAAGTAAAAAATATTAGAGTTGTTGGTATCGTTTTTAAGTAACAAATTCGACTTTTAGATTTATATAAAATGCTCGCGCAAAACAACACGCGCCTTTAAGTCGTATTTTTCGTAAGGAAACTTTGTTACTAATTAAATGTTCATCTCGTTAAGTCGGGAGCCGCGCTGACAAACGGGAGGCCGGCTAATGTCCTCAGAGGCTCTCGGGAACAGAGCCGAGTCGAGATTATAGTTGAGTTCTTTATAAAATGTCTGTGCTATGCCCCTTTACGTAATAATAATGTATGTCTCACAAAATAAGCTACAATGATATAATTTTTTTTGTACAGAACTGATTTTTGTTGTACATTCTACGCATTGGTTTTTCCTGTTAAATAAGTATAAATCATAATTTTTATTTCAGTTTAAGTTATATTATCAAACTTACGGTGGGTACATTACTGTGCATCGCGGCCGATCGCAGCCGCGCGCTATCTATTGCGTACGGCCGCAGCGCGCGGCTGATGCAAAAATAGTTTGAGTATAAAAATGTACGGCGCCGTTGGAGTTTGTATTATCTATAGTAAATATATTTGCTATTAAAAGCTATATAGTCGTTCTCAAGAGTTTTCTCATGGAAGAAATTCCTCGACCAATGGTTTTTTTTTTTTTTTTTTTTTTTTTGGATGAGGTCTACTGCAGTTAGCCTGAGCGCAGGCTTTGACTGCTTCACCGGACTTTTGGCGAGAACCGTAAGGCCTCCAGCCAGAGCAAGTAAAATAAACTAACTACGTCAGCAACGTTCACTAAGGGCACCCCCTGCGGGGTTCGGACCTCGACTTAGTGCGTTGCTGACTATCTTAATAAGGCAAAAACAGCAAGGGATGGCTGGATCTGAGTTATTATTATTTAGGGACATATTTTTATTGCTAGTTTGGCCGGCTCGGGCCAGCTTGATCTAGGGACGGGGGGGTAACATTTACGTTACTATTATTTATAATACGCGACGGGCCTCGCCGGCGAGGACGTAGTATACGGCGGTTGTGTTTTGTATTGCTACTGCTAGCTAAGTCGAATGCTTCTTGTAGAAGCGTTGTCTTATCGTCGGGATAGGAGAGAGTGTGTCTAGGACGTTTTATCTTGGAGATGACTGAAGGTCGGTATCGCGCGGCCGCTACGATAAGCGGGTTACGGTGGGTTTCGGCGGTGTCGAAGAAACGGGTCGCGGCGCGTTTCATGAACTGCTTGATTGTGGGCAGCTTTAAGTCACAGTGCAGCTGCAAGTTACGAACGTAACCTGGAGCGCCCGTGGCTCTACGCATGAAAAGGTTTTGGAGAGTTTGCATTCGTTTGAGTCGATAATCGGGTACGTGAGAGAATACGACGCTGCCGTAAGTCATGATAGGTCTGACGCACGCAGTGTAAATTCTCTTCTTGCAAGCAAGAGAGAGTTTACTGCGCTTGTTCAACATACAATGAAGTCGGCCGAGGGCGAAGGCGGCTCGCGCGCGTGCCGCTTTGATATGAGGTACGAAGCTAAGCTTCTGATCAAGGATCACACCCAGGTATTTGGCTTGCTGCTCCCAAGGGATAGGCTTGCCGAAGAGGCTTATGGGTGGAGCGGGAACGGGAAGCCGCCGTTTTCTACTAATTAGTACGGCTGCGCTTTTGGTAGGGTTGACTTCGATTCTCCATTTCGTGAACCACTTCCCGAGGGCCGTGACCGCGGTCTGGAGAGTTCGACCTATCGCTAAGGGGCTGGTACCTGAATAATAAATGGCCGTGTCGTCGGCGTACAGAGCTACTTGGGGCTTGCCACCGCGTGGAATGTCGCTGGAATACAGCGAGAAGAGGAGTGGAGAGAGGACGGAGCCTTGCGGGACTCCGGCGAGGATCGGGTGAGCTCGATCAATGGTATATTATAACCTTAAAAAAAAAACAGATCTGTATGCTCGATGAAAATATTAACTTACATCATTATGCATACTCTTTTTGTATAGCGTGCGTGTGTGTACAGAGAGAAATTATAGGTCCACGAATTACTTATTGGAATTTATTAATTACGAACTGATTACAATAATTACAATGTGTGAATGACTGTAGTGCGGTGTACTAAGCGACCACGGGACAACTGAGGTTTCCAGCGCACTACAGTACCGATAAATCAAAACATTGCGTCAGCATTCCCGCTACAATATTTCCCTATTTAAAAATATATATATATATATATGTCGGAGGAAGCTATGAGTCGGGTTAATTGTTGTTTGCATGTATAATGCACAATATTATTTGTTTACATTTTAATTACTCTTAAAATTCTTAATTTATTTTTATTTGAATTGTTACCTTTTTCAAAACTTTAAAAACCTTACCAATATAATAAAAGTTACTAATATTGTAATTCACGTAACGACCAATCAGAGCAGAGCATGCGCCTCGAGCGGGGTCGAGACACTGACGCTCTGGCCTGGCTGGCAATGGCGGACATCTGCTTATCGGATCGTGATATACAGGGCAGTAAATTAATTCTCATACAATCCACATCGACGCCACAGGTAAGCTCAGTGGCAAAAATGTAATAAGTTTAAATTGTAATCGTGCATATAAGTATGCGAGAGACCGCTTACGTCCACTCCCCCAATCCTATGTCCCAACTGAGCTGGATCCATGTCTGTCGGATGACAATGATGGTAAGATCTTGGTACTAAATTTCTTATTATCTATTCTATATATACTTATAAAAAATCTGTAGAGAGGTCAATTCTGTACATCAAATATATTTTCAAAATAACTATCAGGGGGTGATCAGTGATCGATACTGATGCCAAAAATGCAATCATTAAAATTTTTGTCTGTCTGTCTGTCTGTCTGTCTGTCTGTATGTATGTTCCTTATAGAAACAAAAACTACTCGACGGATTTTAACGAAACTTGGTACAATTATTCTTCATAATCCTGGGCAGGTTATAGTATACTTTTCATTACCCTACAATTAATAGGGGCAGAGCAGTGAAGGGAAATGTTGGGAAAACGGGAGAAGTTACTCCATTTTTTAAGCTTCCGTCGCTTATGCAGCCTCAATAGTTAAAGCTACATAGAAATCATGTATGACGGAAATATTCTACATAAAATTATCTAAAAAATATCCTACAACAGCATATGTCTATCTTTTATGTTTGACTCACAATAATACGTGTAACTCCCGATAGCTTAGCAGTTCGGAGCTTTCTGATTATATTTGTTTACTCTTACGTTTATAATACTCTCACTTATCCCTAACTAGCTGTCCCCCGCGACTTTGTCCGCGTGTTTTAGTTTCAACGTTTTTTCATTTTTGCGACATTTTTCATTTATGCTCCGCTCCTATTGGTCGTAGCGTGATGTTATATAGCCTATAGCCTTCCTCAATAAATGAGCTATCCAACACTGAAAGAATTTTTCAAATCGGACCAGTAGTTCCTGAGATTAGCGCGTTCAAACAAACAAACAAACAAACAAACTCTTCAGCTTTATAATATTAGAATAGATTAAAAAAAAGTTAACATTATTACCTATTCAATGAAATATTAAAAACTGATTATTTTTCACTAGCGCAATCTATTTTAATATATTGCATACCGGCGTGGGGAGGTACTTTTTCCTCCAGCATGTTAAGAGCGGAAAGTGCTCAGAGAGCTGTGCTCAAAGTTATTCTACGAAAACCCATCACTTTCCCATCCATTCAACTATATCAAGAATGCTCCTTACTAGTGAGTACGGTTGACGGTTGAACGGTTTGACGAACATATAGTTGTCTTACAGTGGTAAGACAACTATATGTTCATCAAACCGTTATTGGCAAACACTTGTCTACCCCCTACTTGTCCAGTAATAGTCAAAGACTTGACAATGTATGTGAAATACCATCCTATAAAACCTCTCTTGCCGGTCGAAGTTACTACATTAACAGTTCTCGGCTTTACAATCGCATTAATAAAATAAAATATATCTATGATTTAAATAAAAATGATTGCAAACAAAATATCCAAAACGTTCTCCTTAACCTAAATTATAGAGAAACTGAAAATCTGCTCAAACCGTTAGGATCGTGTTTAGTTAGTTATACAAAATCAATGATCCCACCAAAAACATTCAATGTAAAAAGAGCCAAGTCTCTCTACGCAATTCTTCCATCGTAAAAAGTTTTGAGATCGCATAGGAGCCAAGTCCTGTTCAACTTAATTTGTAATAATAAATCAATATTTTGTGAGTATATTAGTTTTGTTTACATTACAATAACAGTGACCTGGCCATGAGCACAATAAGATACAAATATAAAACTGCATATTTGGAGGAGTTCAAAGTAAATAATAAATAAATAATATCAGGACACCTTAACCGACGTCGGTATCATCCAACTGTGAACTGCACATGCACTATGGCGTATGTTTAGTCCATGGTGATCTCAAATTCCAATCAGTTACAAAAGCATGTCCATAATAATATATCAATTCAACGGTATTTGCACGTAATGACAAGGAGTAAACGACCTTTAACTTGTGCTCATGGCCAAGTCACTGTTATTGTAATGTAAACAAAACTAATATACTCACAAAATATTGATTTATTATTACAAATTAAGTTGAGCAGGACTTGGCTCCTATGCGACCTCAAAACTTTTTACGATGGAAGAATTATGTAGAGAGACTTGGCTCTTTTTACATTGAATGTTTTTGGTGGGATCTCATTTATTTTTTGTAGGTCTCTTTCTTTTCTTTTTAGGTGATTTTATTATTTCTTGTGCTTCAGCTGCTGCTATGCTTAGAGCCCATTCCCTATCTCTTAATAAACTAAACGAAAGAACACGTAATAATCAACTTAGTTTATGTAACTACGTACAGATTACAATAATTATTTTGAAGCTATGTTGACGTAAAACAACTTATTTTTCAGATAAATCACTAACAATATCAAGCTAATACGGCTACTAATATCGTTAATATTTTTTTAGATTCACAGTGGTTATTTCATAGATAGATGGCGCTATCAGATGAAATTATTCGAAATATTTTAAAGTATACTAATACAACGCTATGTAACGAAACCATAGCGCGATTTAGACCAAGTACAACGCCATCTATCGAGCGAGCATAGAGTATTTATCGCATTGCATTGATATGTATGAAAGATTTTAGCTTTTTCATTTCATTTTAACCTAGCTTTGTTTTTTAAATACAAAAAAAATATTACAATTTATTAATAATATAAATCAATTTGTTTTACTTTTTGTACATAAACAAAGAACAAAATTAACAATGCAGTCAAAATTCATACACCATGTTCTTGTAAAACCGCAAATATAAATTTGTTTCCTATTATTTACTAAGGTATATAAATTATTACCGTTTTTATAATTTTTCCTATACATGTAGCTAAAAACCTATCTTGGTGCCAAATTTGAAGGTTCTAAGTTTGCTAGAAGTACCTACCTTAGATTTTTGATGATCGGTCAGTGAGTGAGTCAGTGAGTGACAAAATGGTGTAACTTTGATCGCTCATAACTCGTAAGCTATTGGTTCAAATGTCATGTAATTTTGAGGCTGAGCTTGTTTTAATACTTACTCTAGGTCATCGAAAACCTAAACCCCTAGCTTTGTCCGTATTGATGATACAGGGGGGGGTGAAATAGCCGCGAAACGCTTCGAGAAAAGGATGGTACGGCCGTGCCCGTTTTGCTCGAGACTTGGCTGGGGCACTGCCGTGCCCCCAGATTTATGTTACTTCTGTAAATTTAAATAAGGAAGGCACTGGCACCTGTGATACAATGTTTTCTCATTAGTGCAGGTGTCATTGTTACCCTTTTTCTGCTTTGTAATTTTTCTGAAAATAAACTTATTATTATTATCTTGTATCTCTTATTTTTCACAGGCTATAATCAGTAGCGAGAATACCCGGTCCTTTGAAAGGCTTACGTGGGGACACAGGTCCAACACGCAGTGGCCTTGTTGAGAACTTTACTCTAATATGGGATGGGGCATCAACCAGGGACCATTCACCCCTACTCTATGGGAGAACAGACATGAATGGCCCCAGGTAGCTACATAACTATTGTGAATTGTGGTGCTAAAACGAATTTCTGCTATGTTTAGGTATATGTTAGGTGGATTGGTTCTTTGAACGAAATCGGAAAACTATGACACCTGCCTTTCAACACATTGAAATGCTATCACATAGGCAGGTGGTGACTCGCCAGCTCACCAGATGGGCCCCCCAACATAATCGCCACGATAGGCAGCAGGAGGCAACACCAGTGCGAGCGGCTAGGGGTGTCGAGCGGTGCGGCCCCGATTTCGCCATCGCGGGTCACAGTATCGGACCCGGAGCGGGTTTCCTCGCTTTTACGCCATTAGACACTTCCACCCCCGAGCTCTAGCTCTAGCGACCCCTCTCTAGCCAGCCAGTTAAGGCAAGAAAGAGCTGGGAGCCCTCCTAAAGAGTGACTCCCTGAAGCACTCAGGTCCGTTGTGTCGCTACTCACAAACAGGTCACAGTAGCGGACCCGGAGCAGGTTTCCTCGCTATTACGCCATTAGACACTTCCACCCCCGAGCATGTAGCTCTAGCGATCCCTCTCTAGCCAGCCAGTTAAGGCAAGAAAGACCTGGGAGCTCTCCTAAGGAGTGACTCCCTGGGGCATTTATTATTATTTGAATTTCTTTTGTTGTTATTTTATAAAATAGGTATTAGTTATTTTGGTAGTGTTTAAATATTCGTTCAAATTACAAATTATGAATAGTTTCCATTTTATTTCTTTTTAGGTGAAGTAGTAGTAGAATTCCCATATAATTTTCCATTCCAATTTAAAAGAACGCAATTCCCAGTATCGGTGTGTTATGCAATGACAATTAATAAGGCTCAAGGGCAGACTTTTCGTGTTGCTGGAGTAGATCTCGGTGTCAGTTGCTTCTCGCATGGTCAGTTATATGTCGCTCTTTCCCGTGTTAGCAGTTCTAGAAATCTTCGTTCACGTGCCGGACGGGTCAACTTTCAACATAGTTTACCCGGAAGCTTTGCGCTGAAGTATTTTCGTTCTACAGGTACCAATAACAATATTACCAATAAGATTAACTTAATAACATACAAGGAGTTACACGCTGATGGAGTCGCGGGCACAGCTATTAATAATATTATTCTGCGCTTCCTTATTGCGATATTTTTCAATAGTATTGTGGATTGACATATTATATTTCCCTACTAAAATACGAAAGCTAATCTGTCTGTTACATCAAAACCACTGAACCGTGAGGAAGGACATATGCTACTTTTTACGAAAAACGACGGAAACGCGGACGAAATCGCGGGCAAAAGCTAGTTTTAAATAATTAGTTATTGGAGTAAGTGTGTGTGTGGCGAATAAAGTCTGATAAGGTATCCTAGCAGCGTGGTGGTTGTTATGGTTTAGTTAAACTTTGTGAAAGGCGAGGTGGCCACTGAAGGGCAAGGTGGCCATTGAAAAGTGAAATCGGAAGAATAAGAGGCGAGGGGGCCATTTAGATATTGTTAATAATCCAAAATGTGTAACGCGATAAACGGCGAGGTGGCTGTTTCGATACTACTGACTTAATTTAGTTAGTGTGGAGTCTATCAGAATTCATATGTGATAGTGAAAGGTTTATTATTATAATAGTGCAACTATATTATGAAAATCTCTTGAATGAAGTTGTCGTGCAGAAGAAAAAATGTAATAATGTACATGATCTCCTTGGTCAGGAGTGGCCAAACTATCTTTACGAAAATGTCTCTTTCTTTTCTGCAGATAACGATGATGCGCGGCCTTCAACATCACACGAGGGCGTGTAATACGTCAGGACGGCCGTGTCGGAGGAAGCTATGAGTCGGGTTAATTGTGGTTTGCATGATGTATAATGCACAATAATTATTATTTGTTTACATTTTAATTACTTTTAAAATTCTTAATTTATTTTTATTTGAATTGTTACATTTTTCGAAACTATAAAAACCTTACCAATATAATAAAAGTTACTAATATTGTAATTCACGTAACGACCAATCAAAGCAGAGCATGCGCCTTGAGCGGGGTCGAGGCACCATCTTGACTTGCAGAATGCCGATAGTTTTGGCGGGATTTTTGATTGGTGGTACGAATCGAGTTTGATCGTAAAAAAGGCATTTTGTTGGTTAAAGTAAGTTCGGTGCCCTGAACCCGCTGCTCGGTCTTAACTGTTGATAAGGTCACAGTATCGTGAAATTAATAAGTGATAAAACGTTGTTAAATTGCAATTAAAATAGTGTGAAACTGTACACATTGTGTTTTCTTCTCGCATATTATCCCGATGGCGCCCACTAAGCCCGCAACCACTAATGACGATGTCAGTGAGAATTATGCTTCTCCGACAAATATATATATTTTTTTACAATACTAAGTTTTAAACATTATATTCATCAAACAATATTTCTAGTAACTGTACTTCATTCTCCAAGGTAACATTATCGTATTTCTGCTCAATTAACAGTTTGCAACTTAATACGAGTACTTTGTTATATTATGTTATGCGATAAGCGCTTATGAATACATTTCAACATTGTAATACGAAAAAGGTTCTAACATTTATTATCGTACTATTTAAAATTTTAATATCAGCAAAGTACTTAAGTACCTATAAATTTACCATTGCGTCAGCATTCCCGCTACACTCTGTTACCAATACAAAATATTTACGACATACTATTGGAAAATGCAGTTAAAACGTGCAATTATTTACAGCGCTGCTGAAATACATAACATATTTAAAATACTCACTTGAAACTGTAGCCGTTGCAGTTATCATCATGAAGTAGTAGTATTAGAATAAGTGTATGTTTCAACCTTTATCTAAGCTACGCATTTCATAATATACGTAGTTACGTACCTTTATAGCAATAAAATAAATAATAACTTTTTATAATAAACTGCGATTCTGTTTGACTGATTAACAATAGAAATTGATTACCTATTCACTTGCGTGGTTTTTTTTACCAGAAATCGAAACTTATGCATTTATACCCCTCTAAATTCTAACAGGTAGGGAAATCATTTAAAGCCAAAGGAAAATTCTGTTGGTAACATAATTTTATAAGAGAGACATTAAAATTGACTAACTCATATACAATTAATATGTATATGTGTAATAACAATTTCTTCCAAATCCAAAAAAAGAAACAAATCAAAATACCTAATACCTATGTCTTCAAAATATTCAAGTTTACATAAAAACACACACGTTGACGCAGCTCCTAAATTTTGTGCTAACTTAACCTAACAGATTTTCCTCAATGAATCTTGAATCTAATTCTTAAGGAAAACGTTCATTTAACTATTTGCGAAGGAAAACGGTCTCGAAAATCTTGAGTTCGTCCTTTAAGGTACCTTCCTAGGCACATCCGCCTGAGGGCTAGGAATTTTAATTTATTTAGTGTCCTTTGTATGCACTCTGCATTTCTTTGTAAACTATTTTATAAGGAAATTTGCGTTGAGTTTAAATTATGAATACAATTTCCAATATTTTAATATTACATCGCATTCTTCTTTCAAATTTTATAACAGTAGTTACTATTTACAAAACTTTGATATCTATCAGCTTATTAACTTGGTTTTCTTAACTTTTTCGCGCATCACTAGACGAAAGCTTTATGGGGAAGAAAATACTAGTGTTTGTAGTTTGAGTTTTACTTACATTGAACTTGTATGGAATTATTTAGTTACCTATAGTTTAATTTAGTTGATATCTACTCATGTGCAGAGACTCAGCACAGATGTAATGTCTGTGATAAAGCTTGTATGTAAACACATGAAGATGACAATGTTTTACGTGACAACCATCAGGTAGGCATAACCGCAGAAACCTTTAAGGCATTTTGTTCTATGGAAGCCTGCCGCTATTCTTATTAAGAATATTGATATGTATCATGGTGTTTTACATAGCCAGTTTTATTTTTGAAAACATAATAAATATTTTACTCGTTTTTAAAAACCAAATTTTTGGAGTAAACATTATAACTTATGCGCTTATTACACTATCCTAAATTTACAATTTTAAATGAAATTGTTCCTAAATTTAGGAAGGTGTAATCGCATTTAGTCTTGCTAAATGCATACGCAGCTTATGCTTTGAATGAATTAGAATAACATTGAGGATAGTGAAAAAAGCGCATTAACTATATTTAAAATATTCCATAGAATAAATAGAGTTCTGTGACTACGACCTTTATCAACTTTTCCTCCAGAATCTAAAGGACACAATACATGATCATGCTGAACGTGTTCCGGACTCAATTCACTGTCACTTATGGTTAGTATTTAGCATTTTACTTCTACACTAATTACATTATAAACAATTAATAGCTCGCATCACGTACAGCCACATTATTAACAATACATTTACCGCAGCTGGGCAGGGTTTGTTCTGACATTGTAAGTACCTTACTTATAGATTTCCTGAGCAACTATACCCAACTTCAAAATATAAGAGCCTTGTATAAATCAGTACTTCATAGAAGCAACAGTGCAATGATAGTCGGGAGTAACGGATTAACATGCATACAGACAGATACCGGTCTCGGTATCAGCCTATGTCAATAGATGGTAATCCATCTAAGGACCAACCGCGAAAACCTCTTCTTGTCCTTGAAAATTGGTCAATACGTATGACGTTGACAGTCATGAGCTCTTTTTACAAAGTGATGAGCAAACTCAAAAAAAAATTATTACAGCAAATCATAATTACAATAGGCATTACTCGGATATCTAAACAGAAAGAGTCTGGGGTGAGTAACGGTGAACTACACAGATATATAAAATGTATAATAACAGTACGATTTACACATCTCCAGAAAGTTAAGAGCAAAACTAAGACCACGTAATACAACACATAAACTTCAATAATAATTAAGGACATCTTCCTGTCCATACTAACTTCCTCATGTCTTCAGGATAATTAATTATTCTTATTTACCGCTGTCGTCGTAGCATTACTTGCTTATACATTACTAATTAACAAAGGTTACAACTAATATAACTAACCGATTCGAGCATTGTGTTTAGCCGCCCTTGACAAACTATTTATTTAACAATTTACGTACAACATATATAAACTACAGTGGTGACAACATTAGTAAACAAGGTAGAAAGGTGCTGATGGTCAAAATATATTTTATGATATAAATATATTTGCACTACCTAAGAAATAAAAATAGGTTTATAGATCTTATACGTGTTTGTCCCATGCGAGGATTAAACCCGTTTTTAACCCGCAGCATGCAATCAATATAGGATGTTACCGGAAGGCTATATTTATCTAAAAGGGTTGAAAAGTACATCTGGAAAAAAGACAGTTTAAAAAATTTCAGTTACTGAAATAATTCTATATCCCATTTCTTGCATAAATTTTTCGACACCAAAAATCGTGTCAATATCGTATTACGTTACCCGTTAAATGTTGAGATACATCGCTTCAGCAGTTCTGATTTTTTGTTTCGAATTAATGATGCGAAAAATTAGATATGCATTAATTCATCCATTTGGAGCTGAAATTTTGTAAACTGACCTAAACCAGATGTACTCTTCACCCCTTTTAGATAGATATATCCTTTTAATAATATCCTGTATAATTGGCGTACTGTTTACCACTCGGCTATCCTTACAGTATTAGTTTGAACATCTTTACGCAACAAATTAATTTAATCTTTCAAAAGTTTCGTAAGTGTGTGATTTGCATCTTTTGAGGCAGATAAACATTGCCTGGCTATCGTTATCGGTCATAATCTGAACCAAATATTTATATTACATATGACTATTATAAATAAAATAGATAATCGTATAATATGCGTTATTTCCATCTTTATCAGGCATGGTATAAGTATCTAATCAAATCTATCAAAAAGTTAATTATTTCCTGTGTATAGTTACTTTCATCAGAGTAGTAACAGTTTGACCCTGAAGCCCTATAAATCAATTAGGGACCTTTTCTTCAATTGTTATTCACAACAACCAGCTGGTTCACCGTCCCATAAACATAATAGAAATATAATTATGTAAAACATACGGTTTACTCACGTATATTCTCGGGATCGCCCGACTAGTTTCAGACTCAATAGGAGTCCCTAATCATGAGCTGACGCGGCAGCGGTGGTGTCGCGAGTAAACCGTATTGTTTTAAGTAATTATGAATATTCCTCGCGAAAGTTATTATACAAACATAATTGAAACATATTTTTATTAAATTAATTAATTTTATTTTGTAATGTAACGAAACAAGTTCATGTCATATATTTTTACGAAGTCATCAATCATCTGGGACTATCACGTGTTCACGTCAATTAAATAAACTGTACTCGCGTTCATCCATACACAAATTAACATTGTTTGTGTTCATTCAATAATGCTTTTTGATAACCATTCATTTTGAAAGCGCGAATATCTGTCACTTTGCGGCTTTTATAGTAATTAATGAACTGTCATTGATATCAAACTTCAAATATTTTGTTGAAATATGAACAGTTTATTATGACACACAGTTTTATTTTAAATAATTATAGGACAAAAAGTATGGGTGTAATTAAAAAAATATCTATTTAATAGCTTTTTTTCCACTTCTCATCAAAATCGGTCCAGTGGTTTAACCGTGACAGTATACCACACAGACCGACACGCAGACAGACAGTCACTTTTGCATTTATAATATTAGTATAGATATGGCGCTTGACCAGTGACCAAACATGACCATTAAAAAACATAACATTAATGAACTAAACTTTCTTACAAGTTTCGACATTCCTCAAGCGACCTATCGTCACCTATATTATTACTCGATCAAATCACGAAGACATCAAGTGCTATCCTTTACGACACCAACTATGGCATGGCGTTTACAGGCTCATCGTATTATGTTGGAAGCTCGTAAAACTACCCGCGACGGCCGTAAAGGGTCGCCGCGACCTTCACACAAGATGGAGAAATTATCTGTACTGGTCAGCTCATCGTTGTAGGTACATACATTTTTAAGTAAGACTTACACCATTGAGTAAACATCGACAAACATAGAGCGTGCACATCGCTAGTAATCCCTTATGTCAAGCGTAAACACATTTTTAGCTTAATGTACCGCGTTCGTTTACTGATTTATGTATTTTTTGTGCGAGACAGACGATTATGCGAAAATAGCAACGGTTCCGATATTATTGGGGCAATATTAGGTTTGAGATAGTTTTAATAAAATGGTGCGCTCTGTTTTGACACTAATCACACGTTTTATATGTTCATACTAGTGCCAACAGTCCATACTCGATATACGCACTCTATAGTTTAGTCATTTATTCCTCTAAGACTTATACCTTCAAGTCTGTGTAATAGTACATACAATATTATTAAAAAAAATATGTACCTACCTGAACGATGTTATATCATTGATCTCTATTTGATATTATTATAGAACCTATACAACACGTAGGGACATTTTGCAGTTTGACATTCATCAAAATCCATTGCTATTATAACGCGTAAACGTATATGGCGTGTTACATATGTAAAATATAATATGTAAAAGCTGTACCTATGTAATAACCCAAGTGTTATAAGTATTAGCTAAGGATACTAGCTATCACTTCAGTATTACAAAATCTTGCTACTCACAGAATTAATTTAAACGTAAAATATCTCCGACTTTCCAATATTCCGTATCTCACCACACCGTACTTCAACGGACACAAAATTGTCCCGTCACTATCGCGGCCACCGGCGTGAAGCGTGACACGCGCGTCGCTCAGCTTCCCCCAGGCCGTCACGTGTCACGCCGCCGTATTATCTTACAAACATCGTTTATATTACGGGGAAGAAATGTCAATATTATGAAAAATTATACTTCTGAACAACGATGAAAGCTCAAATGTTTTTTGTCAAATATTTGTGTAGAAATTCTAAAACTCGAAAAAAAAATGTAGTATAAAAACACAAATAGCCCACATGTCTAAATATACGTGAACACTAAAGAGTTATAACTGCGGCCGGTAACTGTCCAACTGTTGGAAACAGGAGTCTTCTGAAATAAAAAAGGCAACCACAAAGTAACATGAAAACGGACTGAAAGTTTCGTAAAACAAAATCAAACTCTAATATTGTTATTATAAGTGTTTGTGAGAATGAAACTGCACAGCGTTATGTTTAACAGGTCCAAAGACTGGCTTACGCTGCACCGAATACCTGTTGCACACATTTACTACCGACGCCAATGGTTAAACATGTTATTTAGAAAATAGAACTGCATTCAGTGGAAAACCTTTCTGTAAGCATCGGCTCAGTCTGTATTATATTTTTATTTAAGTCAAACCAAATGACTGAATATAAGCTGAATGGAAAGTTTGAATTACTACATGTTATTTAAACATTTTACAAATGTTTTCATGTTACATAATTTCAATCATTGTTATCTGTCTGATTCCAGCACTTTCATGAATCAGTTTCAGTATAATATAGTGACAATTTAATCGAAACTAAATAAAATTAAGTGTATTTATTACCTGAAAAGTAAAACAATGAATATCGAAACTAGACAATTAGGTATGTGATTAATGTTTTTCAAAAACAAAATTAGTCTGTCTAAAGTAAGTTTTAAGCCATTTAGTAAATGTATTTTTCTTATATAATTAATAAACGGCGAGAAACGAATTGTTCTGAATAAAATACTAGTATCATTAAGTGCTACGAGTGCGTTTCCATGTTAGAACGTGGCCATATATTACGTGAACGAGCAGCTTTCCTTGCGCGCCACTGCTGGCCGCTTGATATATGAAAGAAACCCATTCGCTGTAACAGTACTTACACTGTAACAATTAAAGGATTGCTATGCAAACTTGAATCAGACTCGAATTGTCAGCAAAACATATACTGCGTTGATATATTAATAGAAAAATACTGGCAAAAGAACAAAAAATTTTATTTTTAGGTAACTTTGAACTTGAACCTAAAATTAAATTAGGTAATGTTGATGTCGGATTTTTAATGTTCCCAATACCTAATAGCTGCATTGTATAGGTAATAAATAAAACTTAGTAATAATATAACCGATCAAGCAAACATTTATTTTGCAGATAGAATTTATTGAAATCATGCTGCTTAATACGAAGAGACGAGTTAATATAAAGTACATGTACTAATGTGGTCGTGTGTCCTCATTAATAAACGTGATGAATTTCAATTTGTTGTTTTAATCTAAAATCTAATCGCGGTAATTCCCAATGCTGTGGCATCATGCCACACCACACACATAATAATGATTACATATTAAATGCGTTTCGTTATTGAAGTGTGTTAAAAGAAAGAAAGTTTCCTTATCAGTAGCGCAGACATTTTCTGAATATAGGATTACGCATGATAAATAAAATATAAATCAGTTAATAAATAAAGGAAATTTGAAAATCGGCCGTTACATTCTTACAGGTAGTGTGGTTTATTTAACTAATTAAGCTATTATTGAATATTCGTTCATAATTGGCAAGGATATCGCGTAACATTGCCATGTAAAAAAATAATATTGAGTGAGTATAAAACCTAGTCTTTATAAAATTCTGTTAAAAATGTTGTGTTTTAAAATCCGCAGCATATTAAGTGGCGACTTAAAATGCGAGTAGGTGAATTAGAAATAATTATTTTTTACCAAATCCCATGAGAAATGTGCATATTGTTACAAGCTATTGTCTGAGCAGACATATTTGATTTGATTTGAAAAGCCACGTCCCTCTGAGCTTACAGCTTAAAGCGTTCCATTTTGTGGCAATGCTTTATACTCGTCCGTACGTCATTAAATATGCCCGAAGGTATTTGCAGCGTTCTGCTTGTTTCACAATACGTGAACAGAAATTCAAACAAAGTATTATACAGTAAGCCTTTTCGCTGACCATTGTTTGAAATCATAAATAAGATATTTATTATTTCAAACAATTATAATTATATTAGGATATAATTATGAAAGTCGGTACATAAGTAGTAAAGTGTTTGTCTGTAACGGTGATTAGCAAGAACATTTTTTTAAATCACCTAATTTTCTTTTCATCTTGATTTGTTAAGTCTTTTCCAAAAATATATTATGTTTAATCCTTGCTAATATTATAAATGCGAAAGTACCTCTATCTGTCTGTCGCGCTTTCACGCCAATAATACTAAACCAATTAAAATGAAATTTGTCACACAGATAGTCTAGAGATTGAGAAAGTACATAGGCTACTTTTTGCCGCGATAGCCGATATCCACGCGGGCGGAGCTAACAATTCCATTACTCACACACAAATATAATAATATCAAAAAGTAATTTGATCTCAAAAAAACAATTCTCTTTAAGGTCCTTCAAATCTTAAGAAATATTTTATTGAAATAACACGCGGGGGTCCCTCGGGGTGTTTACGGTCACCGGCTAATAAGGTAGGAAGGGACCCGAGCAGATGGTACCCAGGCTCGCGGTAATAGCCCCAGACATAATATTTGGGTCCAAATGTAAACTGTCAAAGATTATATTGAACATTGGATTGGTTGGTTAACAAGAATGTTTGATGTTAATTTTAAAGAAAGTTTTCTGGTTTCAAACCAAAGAAACATTTTTTATACAAAGTGGAACAAAATACAATCTTGTGGTATTTTTTATACCACCAGAAGTTGTATGCTATTTGTATGTAGGTACCCACTAAGATTACATTCTGATATCCAATAAAGACGTTTTAAGAGTAATTAGCTTAATTTATTTATTTAGTTGACTGGTATTAAAACTTAAATAGAGCCATGCATATTTTATTTAAAATTCAGTTTTTTTTCCAATGCATATGAAAATATATTTTATTTATTGAACACAATCAAATGTAAGCGGCGATGCATCTGTGTGTGACGCGCCGAATTCAATTACCACACAGTTTTTGACGTGACAACGTCTTATAAATTGGTTTGCCGGGTGACGATTTTTTTTTTTTGATATTTTATATCAAATATTAAATAAAATATATTTATTGATTGTGGTATAACGCATGAGTAATGTTCCATCGGAGATTGCGTTATTATCTTTACAATTTTAAATTGAATTTTGAACTACCCTTATTTTGTCTGTGTGAGTAGAGAAACCAACCTTGAAAACGACAAACAATAAAAGAAATTTATATAAAAATTGTTACAATAACATTCAAACAGATTGCAATTCATAGTAATATGTATTCGAAACTAGTTCTGTTATAACGTTATGATACTAAACTAATTTGAAACTCGTAACTGCTACTAGTTATTCAATGTTGTTACTGTCGCGCATTGTAATAGCTTCGGTCCAATAGCTTACCAATTCAGGTGCAATCTCCGGGAGATATTCAATTTACACGCGAATTGCACCCAATCATAACTTCGTGATTTACATGACACTCCGAAGTACCAGGGGCACAGAGTGCTGCAGTAGTGATACTTTCATTGCATTCTAACGAAGACAAATAGTGTGTACTGTGGTCGGAATGCTATCTAGTTTACCAATGGTAAAAAAAATGCTACATTTTTAGCGCAGGTATCCGTAACGGCCCATAAACATGTCGACTGGAATAGATATACGTCCAATGTTGAGTACAGAGTTATTAAGTTATTATACAGTGTCAGTTAAAGCCATGTCAAAAGCCATGAAGTCAGACAATCTCTTTCATCTATCCCTCTCTGGTGTATTCAAGTTTCAAAAAAACTGCAGCATCAGGCTTGTTCCCAGTGATCAAATATTTCCAATGGCCATTGGCTTCATTTATTGCCCATTGAGAACATTTTGTCGGAATTATTGCCCATTGGATCAACGGTCAAATATAAAAAAATATCGGTCGGCCCATTCTAGTCAACTGTAGTAACTGTTGGTTAAAACTTAAGGTTTGAAGATTATTAAAATTAATTATAGAAAGTTTAATGATATAGTTAAGGATATAAGCGAGGAGCAGAGAGCAACTGTTTCCTATTTAATTATTTAATCAAAAACATTTCCTTAAATTCATTAATCAAGTAAGATTTTCTACCAGGCAAATTCTCTGAGTTGATCTCAAGTCGGAAATTCTACAGTTGGGACCCATTAACATTAATCACTTAAATGAAGTTCCTGAAAAAGCTCGCAATCTTGAATCAAACCGTTCTATTCATAAATAATTTCTAGAATTCCTAATGTCCTGAATGGAGGTAAATGAATAAAATCAACAATCAGCCAACAGAACGGAATCTGTTAAGAAACTCTCCAGAATAACAAATTCGCTGTTAATATTCCGAGTAAAAGCCACTGAACTACAAGATAAAGTGTTGTATTTTATTTTTAATTAAACTCTCCGCCCGCTTTACGCTGGAAATACTTCATCAGACAAAGTTCTGTTCGTTCACATTTTTGCCTGATTCACCTTTACGTGCTGATTCTTGGCATTCCCTTCAGTTAGGACTTAGTGATATAATTTTATCTCAAGTTGTGAGAAATATTAGTCATTTTCTTCAAGAATATATGTCTCCGTAAAACAGTACAGTTTGTGTATAATGAAATAGATTAATAGATCGTAAGTTTCTGTATAATTGTATTATAAGTTACTTCAAACAAACCTTATTTTAAAAATATACCTTATTCTGAAAATAATCATTACATAATATCGAAATTAGCATTCATCAATGAAAAGCGCTACATAATCAAATACATGAGTAAACATAATATCCCATATTTTGAATTGAAGGTAACGTAAACAAACATATACTTTACTTCCAGGTTCTAACATCCTAAAAATAAATGAGTTAGTTGTTTGTGAAACGATTTCAGTCAAGAGGTGGACAAACAGCATCTTGTGATGTGTTCCTTATTGAAATGTTTACTTCTTGAGACTTAAGTGCTTTATTTCACCGAAAATCTTAACTCGTATTTTATAAACTTATTTATATATTTATTTTACAAACCAAAAATAAAACTATCACCACAACACCTTCACCAAACCAAGACATAAATAAAGCTGGCTCAATAAATTCGCGACACATTTTAGAATACAAACACATTCTATATTCTCACAGCTGTAAATAATTCTCCCGCATCCCATCCTTGCATCCTAAGACGTGGCCGGAACCATACCGCACGTACCACGGGTTCAATTCTCACTATCGACACTGACTGAGGTTACACTGTGGCCGTGACTCACACTCATCTCGCATTCGTCACACGTAATGTATTAGACCGATATCACTTGAAGTCGTGACACGTAGTCTATAGGCCAGTGGTAATGGTCATGTGAATTTTTAAGCTATATTCTAGCCCTAGTTTGATCCAGAACCTTTGAGATGGACGTTTACATTCAGCACGTATTTCGTTTTGTGTTGATAAAGGAATAATTTATTTAAGATATTTTCTCGTGAAAGACCTGAGGAGATTGGTTTTATCATTAGATTTGGGTCTAGCGACCTTTTAGTGTAAATAACCTAGAGTTCAAGTTAAAGACGAGCGCGATAATTGGTTTTCATTCTTATATTCCGAGCAAATGGTTTAAACTTCTGAAACAACAATATCAAAATAATTGGTTGTTGATTAACTTTTTAATGTACAGTGTACAATTCGTGTCTAATGTAAATATTTTACAAATAGAGAAAAAAATAACTTCATTTTAAAGTCCAGGGTTAATTGAAACATTCACCCTTTATTTTTGAGTGTTCTTATTTTTAGGCGCTTTATTATTTTAATAGATACAATCGTACAATATAATATCTTAATATAATTTAGTGTTTTAAATGATTATAGATATTTTGACTATTGTTGTCAACAAAATTGACGATGTAACACATTTACATAAATGGAACTAAAATAGGGTAACCAAAAAAAAGGTTTCTCTGATACTTTTGTAGCATGTCTAGCAAAGGTGCAAAAAATTAAATATTTAGAACATTTCCTATCAGCAAGTCCTTTCATGAAGTAGTCTTTCCTATTTCCTATTCCCTATTCCCATTGTGTAGTGGGATACCGAGGAGTGAGGACACATTATAAACTATGTATGAATACGAAGCGGACTGGGACAACGCAAATGGAGTTTGTCGGATGCGGAAATACGTGTCTTAGGGTGAATGACTGCTAAGGACCAGAAAACGTATTTAAATGTGAAGAATCACATTTTTCTGCAATTTTTTTCTATGGACCATAATTTTTCGGTTGAAAATTATGTTTCGACACATCAATCTAACACTCTTCTAAGTATTATCTTTTTACATAATTATTATAAGAGTATATCAGAGACTGGAAAAACAAAACAAATCAATACATTTTAACTTTATATTATATCAAACACAGTAACTTAACTCAGGTACATAATAAATTAGTTTTAACAGAAATTATAACTATCTCGCTTCCGATGTCGTTGAAGTCTTTTCAGGAGCTTTCATTTCTGGGAATATTAAAATGACAATTAATTCAAACGCCTTTTTAAATTCAGACTCTAACGCTATAGTTATATAGTTGAATTTCCCTTACCAACATCAGTCTCTTTAGGCTCGTTCCAAGGCTGCCTTACAGATGTACCAAATAATAAGAAGAATAAGTTTGTAAAGAAGTAGACTCCTGAAGCCACGAAGAATACTTTTCGCCACTCTGAAGGCTGAGTCTGAAATGTAACATTCATCATGGCCAGTTCCCTTTTCGAGTAAGACTT
Organism: Diachrysia chrysitis; assembly: GCA_932294365.1. Classification (NCBI taxonomy): domain Eukaryota; kingdom Metazoa; phylum Arthropoda; class Insecta; order Lepidoptera; family Noctuidae; genus Diachrysia; species Diachrysia chrysitis. Next base: position 13,071,404 of record OW028654.1, on the reverse strand, counting down.
AATTTAAATGTTATGAAACTTAGTAAAAAGTTGGTATCATTTGGCAATCATCAATCATCACAAACAATCAACAATCAAAATGGTAAATATAATAAAACATGTAAGTACATCAATATTTAAGCTATGTAAAAAATAAAAATAAAAAATAAATGTGGACAACATCACATCCATTGTTCTGAACCCAAAGTAAGTAGCTAAAGCACTTGTGTTATGGAATTCAGAGACAACGAAGGTACCACAAACACCCAAACCCGAGACAATGTAGAAAAGGATTTTTTTGGACCCGGCCGGGGATCGAACCCGGGACCTCAGAGCTGGCGACACCTTGAAAACCGGTGTGTACGCAACTCGACCACGGAGGTCGTCAAAATTTTAAAAAAATACATTACGGCATTAATTAATAAGATTGATAAAAATACCTGTTTTTATTAAAGCAACACAATTATTAGACAAAAAAATTATTATAATATTATTTTAAAATTAACTATAGTAGTAATTAACTAGACCAATCGAATCCTAAATACATAATTATATATTTATAATGGTTTATATACCTCATCATGAACGATGAAACCGCAGACGAGAGGTGCGATGATGGAGATGATGTTTGCCAAGAAGTTGGTGATGCCCATCAGAGAGGCACTGAAGTTAGGAGCCAGGTCAATATGGACCAACTGTAAAATAAACATAAACTGTAAAATCAGTGAACTGTAAGTTATTATAAGATAAGTTTTCACGCATGGAAACCATTTAATAACGCCACCATTTAAAAAGCCACTAATCAACTGAAACTACGGTTGAATTTTAAACTAATTTTAGAAGACGAATATTCAAAAGAAATTTTATTTCCTTAGTATCAAAATAATTTACTTTTCATTGCATGTTTCAAACTTTTAAAATTGCATATATTCAGGACGCTCATACAGGCTTACTGTGCACAGAATTATCTAAAAATAAACATTTTAAATATCATTGAGATTTCATAGCATTTATTTAACAGTTCAAGTTCAGTGTTATAATACATTGAAACCCGTAGGTATTTAATGTTTATTTATAAAACAAAGGTTCACATTATGCAGCTATATTTCAAAGTAACGCTTTTAAAAATCTGGAACGTCACGTAATTCATTTAATTCCTTAAGTACAATGCAGGAGTACCGCAAGGTTCACTCTTGGGACCATTACCTTAAAATTACTTACTTCAAATGAACTCTGATTTTATGAATAAGATTTCTTAGCTTTGTGACTCAACTTTAGTCAGTTTGTGACCTAGTATTAAGTTGTAGTCTACACAAAGTAAAAAAATGTGCTATTAAAAAAATACTTTACCTAATGATATATGAGTAGCTTTAAATGTAAGCTATTCCATAAGAAGCATCGTTCATCTTTCACGTCAACACAATTTTCTTCTTGTTGCTTTCTCGACATTGTCTGAATAATATATGGCTGAAGTGCATAAACTTGATGCATTTCATTAATCATAACTTGAGATTGTTGCAACGTAAGCTTTCATCTTAATGTTTATCTTGGATCAGTTTCTGCAGTGATTCGGTTCATTAACTTTCAAATTGAGTAAGTTTTGCTAAATTAGCTTGTTTGGCTTGACTTTTTTTAATATCTTTACAAATAAGTAAAGTTTATTTGATACTGAGATGCGAATGCCTAAATTAATCATGACATCGTGCTCTAATATGTATATCAGAAATAAAGTGGTTTACACTTTGTCTTTAATTAACACTTAACAATAATTACCGAAAATTTTGTACCAGCGATAATAATGCAAATTAGTTTAATATACTAACAATTGCAACTAAATGCAAATTATAGAGAGAAAAAAAATCATCCTCAGGAAAATTTCAAAGGTTTTTTCCCTACTATTTGTATTTAATTACAAAAAGGTATTCGCTCCGCATGCGTGATAAATAAATAATAATAAAACAATTGATAATTTCCTACCATATAACCAGTGTATTGCCCAGCATTGATGCCTACGGCAAGCGTAAGCATTACTACGGCGTACACCATGTTGCCTTCAGGTGCGTATGACAGACCTATCAGGGCTATCGCAGGACCCCACAGACCTAAAAAATTTAAAATATATTTATTAATAAACTCATAACATTCAGGCAAAGCAAACATGTAAAATATAAAAAGGCCAAAAAAAAAATGGTAACCTATTGAATTGAAAAGTTTCCTGGTGCCGGAAACGCTGAGCCACTTTTTCCTGGTGATAACGTCAGTCATAGTACCCATAACGAAGCTGAGTAAGTACATCGAGAGGTACGGTAGACATGATAAGATTCCATTCTGAAAGAAAAAAAAACATTATCGAAGTTAAATCAATTATTATTATTAGTTAATAAGAAAGAATAAGCCGAGTTGTAAATCATAAAAACATACTCGTTACTATAATCTATTTATAATACTATTTCAAATAGATCGAAAAGTACATAATAATTAAAGTTTTGTTTTATGGCAAGGAGGTACTTTTAAAGATAAAACGGAACAGTAACATATAAATCCATAATTCTTACCTAGAAAAAAAAACTTACGGACTTAAATAAGTATGCGACTTACATTTTTGAGATTAACATTGAGTACTTTAGCCATATATGTCGGCATTTCAGTCATAAGCGTAAAGAAGCCCCAGTTCTGACCACAGTGCGCCACTATCACCGCCCAGAACGGTAGAGACGTCATTATTTTCAGCCACGGCGTTGGGTAATTCTGAAAACACAAAAACATGGTAATACCTATGACTTTTTTTGAAAATGAATTAGCTTATTTGGTAACCTACTATTAAAACAAAGCAACATATTGAAAAAATCAATCATTGCTTCTATTAGTAATCAGAAAAATTAAACTATAATACGGGGAACACTTTCAAAAGTCTCTACAGTTACTATGTAAAAACTTCTTTACGCTGCCGTGTAAATAATGAATAAAAACTTACGATACTTACGTACTACAAATTTTGTACATATACCAGCCTGACTATAATTGTAAACTCTTTATAATAAACTTCCTTACCTTCTGCTCACCAACGCGTCCTAATGAGGTCTGTATATACAGCACTTCTTCTTCACTGATGAATCTGGATGTTTCTGGAGAGGCGGCGCCGAACACCATGTAGGTGATCGACCACAATAGTCCGAGCATACCGTTCGCGTAGAATATCGCCTGCCATCCCCAGGAGGTGGCCAGGAAGCCTGATGCCAGGAGCTGCAAGGCTATTCCTAACTGACCACCTGAAAAAAAAAGATTGTTTTGGAAATACTGCAAATATATGGAACTTTCTTATATAACATTAATCAGTAGGTATTGATCAACAACATTAATCTCAGAAGAAGTAGCTTTCACGTTAATTATTTACCATCTCCGCTGCCGAATTCACCGCCTTAGAAGCTTTTAAAAAGAAATATGTTCTACCCTGATTTTTTTTCAAGCTTTGTACTTGCATACCCAACCAACATAGAGAGGCTAGATTGCAAAAGCCTGACTGCCAAAAATAGCGCTACTCAAAAAAAAGGGCTGAAAAAACGACAGAAGCCTTAATCAAAAAGCATCTTTATTAACCTGTCATAAAGTTTTCTTTTCCCATCTCTGATAAAGTCGAAGTAAAAATACTTCCTATAAGGTTATGTCATTTTAAAAGATATGTTCAACTTTTTAACTTTCAGTTATAAATGTTTTTCAGTGGGATTTGAAACGTACGAACAGAAATATTACGGGACTTGTGTACTAATTCTAAACTAATGAACAATTATATAAAAGATATAAATAATAAAAATTTACAGAGAAAATTACTATTAGGTCCCCCCTAGTGGAGTACCTTAAGCAAATTTATTTAAAATAAAGGCGTTATAATGTTACCAGCATATACGAAAGTGGCCAGGAAGCCCTTCTCCTGCTGCGGGATCCACTGGCTGACGAGGTGGTGTGTGCTCGGGTATATGAACGCTTGCGTCAGACCTTGCAGAACGCGACATCCGCACACCAGCTTCCAACCTCCCTGAAATATTATTTTAATATACAGAAATTCAATCACCTTCTCTTGTAAAATGTGTGTTTAATGGTTAGGGCTAGCAATATTTTTTTGTACGTAGATATGAAAAATATTATATGCCTAATAAGTTTGCCTTACGATTTAGTAGCAGCAACATTAATCGCTTAAGGAAATAAAAAGCTGCTATAAGAATACACGTTCCTGTAAAATATTATTTGGCCAAATCTAAAAATACCGTCATCATTACTCTTTTGTCTGTTGTCGGTTAATTCTTACTACCGCCTAAATTAAATAAAGCGTGTTTTTTCTATACTCTATTAGTTTTATGCCGCTCACCCAAGCAGCTCCAACAGGCAGCAGTAACGATATGATGGAGTTGACGATGATGGATATGGTGAAGAGCACATTCCCGCCGAACCGGCTCGCGAGCTCGCCCGCCGGCACCTGCAGCAGCACGTAGCCCCAGAAGAACGAGGACAGGATCACCGCCTGCACGCTGTGCGGCCAGTCAAAGTGCTGCACAAAATAGGTACAAAAATAGTGATTAGGGCAGTCCCTGGAGATATTAAAATCTTATTAAGTTAAAGGTGGAAAGCCAGAGAGGCATTGATTTAGTGTTGTAGGCTGCCATTATTAGAAAAATTATCTGATATAGTCAATTATGTTGAAGTTGTCATAAATATAGAATTTGTGGAATCGATTTTGGTTTTTAAGTTGTAAAAAAAAAAAAAAAAAAATATACATTGTTGTTTTTAGCTATTGTAGCAGGTGACCCTTACAACTGCCGAGGCCGCGCAGAGCCTGCGTAAGCGATCCCGCGGCTCCGGCAAAGGCAAGGACGGGACCGGGGTGTTTTTAGTCGGTGTAAGTCCGACATATCCCCACGCCGTGCCCTCGGTGTGGGTTGAAATCATTAGAGTTTCACCCCGATAAAAAAAAAAAAAAAAAAAAGGTGACCCTTACAAAATATATAATTGATTTTAGACGTAACAAGAATTACAAAAACCAAATAATAAATAAAGTTGAACTGAAATAAGTATTTCAGCACAAGCAGAGAAAAAAAGATGATCAAAGTGATTCTTATGAAATAATACAACCTTACATAACAATTTGTAAACTAATCAAAAGCGAATTCTTTGTAAAGATAAACAAAGATCACAAGTCATACGGCATTACACAGAGATAAATATAAAAAGTTCGATGTAATTCAGGTTCAACGAATTTCATTATCGGATAAAAAGTACCTACGCAGTTATTTTTGTAATAAGTGTATGAAAAAGTTATCAATTCAGCTGCAATACTTTATGAAATAATCTTAAAGATATTTTTTAATTTCGTTTTGTTGCATCGGTTTTAAAGTATTTTTGTTTTATTTACTTTAAATTAAGTTTTAGCGTTCAATACAAAAACAATTTCGAACTAGTTATCTAAAAAAAATTGTTGATGATCTTTGCCTTACTTTCAGGTTTATTGTAGGTTACAAAATATATTTTTCAAATGATTCGTCAACAGGTTAAATTATGTTTTCTACAAAAAAAAAGGGATTGGGATTTAATGATCAGGCAATCATCTTTGTAACTTTACGTCAGCGTCAATATAGAACCACTCAATATACAATAACATTTTATCAAAATACCGCAAACATGTCTCGCATCATAGTTACGATCATAACATGCAACGTCACAGCTCATGAGGTCGCCCATATCAGAGTGGGCGGGGTCAGCTCAGGTTCTGACCGACTGACACGATAAACTTTCCATTCATGTGCTATCTGTTTTATATGGAAATGGCCTAAGAATGCATCTTACGTTTATAACTGCCATCTATAAATAATTAACGCATGCCAGCGATATGTATTTAGAGCTATATTGGTCACGTGAGCAAAAACGTGACTGAAAATTTACTGATCTTATCCGACTCTCGTTATTTTTATAGTCGTTTTGTAAAAATTTAAGCCGATTTTAAATTGCGCGTAATAAATGATGAGCAACCTTGCTGTAATATGTATGTCACAGTTAAAGAGAAATGTATGTTTTTCGCTATCCTCCAATTCATCAGTTTTAAATAATTCTCTGGTTCGCATTTATATTTTATTGTAAATGTATATTTACCTGATCATAGCAGCCTTGTTACGTTAACATAATACGTTGCACGATTTTAATTACAAAAAAATTAAATATAAAAACATCAAACCATGAATATATAATTCAGAGAATGAAAATAAAATAAATCCTCAAATCAAATAAAAAATCAATTTGCCATCTAAAGTATAATAATCCCAACATCTTTGTAAAAATATATTTTCTTTATGATAAGACATTTGCAATACAGTGTCTAGACAATAATTGCAAGCTTACATAGAAAAGCTTTCAATTTTGACAGCTTAGCGTAGGTTGTTAAGTTCAATAACTGATGACTACATTGTTATTTCAGATGCCAAAGTTCGCAATAATTAATTTTGTTGTAGCTTCTATCGTAGCCAATCAGTAACAGAGGTTTATCATTAAAAGTCTGCTATCTATGCAAAATTAAAAATTGTTTAAAAGGAAAGATGGGGCCCGGAGTGGTTTTTAGTGAAGAAAATAGTCCTGACTTTACACGGACCATTCCATATCCCATGTTTCGAATTGCAAGGGTTGTTATTAAAGAACAATATTCTCAAATTGAAATAGGAAGATCTTGAATAGTACTGAGACCCAAAAAATCCCTGACAAAAATGGGCACCGTTCAATTATTTAAAATCTTGTTAGTCTACAAAAACAAAAGATTTTTCTTTCTGGAAAACGTGTTGTGCTTATGTTTTTAAATTAGTTTTATGAATTCGGATGAACTTTTCAAGTGAAACAATCATTTATTTATCTTTCGTTACTTACTGTGCTCAAAATTTTATTTTAGACAGAATTATGGTTCAGATACGTTCTGAAAATACTTTCAGAATTGAAGCCTTCCTGTATTCAAATAAATTCAATACTTGTTAATAACTAATTTAAATTTAAACAGTTTAAATGTAATTGCGGAAATTCTATTTTCTATTAATAGATTTATTTGTTGTTCGTAAACGATAATCACTGGCAATTAATTAAATACAATTAGAACATTAATTTACTGTCAAACGTTTACAAATTAATATTTATGGAACCTGAATGTGAAATACATTTTACTTTGTTTTGTATTTTTAACGATAATTATATTTTGCGCCTGATAGTTTTCTACGTAAGCCATTACTGTATTTTTGAAATCTTTATAATTATAACACAAAAATCGTTATTTCATTTTGATTGCTGGATTTTGGCACAGTTAGTATTTAAACTCTTTTGATTCACACAGAGGTCTAACTCCACTACCTCTAGTAACAGTTGGAGCCAGCGGTTAGTAAAGTACTGTAATATAAATGGCAAGGATATTACTGACATATTTTCATATCGCAGTCCAAATTACATTTGTGTCGCTGAATCAACAAATTAAAAACTTATTATTCATTTATAACTTTTAAAAAGCAACAAACAATACCCCAAATGACTGTCTCTCTAGCGTCTGTCTGGCTATCGCAGTATTATCAATTTTATTCCCCTCTTATCATCAGCTTTCCTAAATAAAAACACAGTCACATGCTTTTTGTTTTGTTTCATTATTTTACTACCTGACCTTTGCTGCCTTAGAATGATTGGGTATTTTTAATATCAGTCCGCTTTGAAAGTTAATTTTACGAGCCAATTAATTGAGTGAATTGATAAGATTTTTTGCATAGTTCATAAAACTTGGAGATTGTATACCTTTGATCTTTTGAGAGAGGATTGTTAGTGGAAAATTACAAAATTCTTTGTTAAACTGAAACGGCTTTTATCTCAAAGTAATCTGACACACGGTGCAAGAAAAGCTCATGAAAATTATTTGTGCAAAAACACAATTTGTGGTCTAATGGTATGACAATCATGCAGACGGACAGTTGAGAGATGGGGCAAAGGGGCTAAGTCTTTTCAAGTTCGAAGAGGCTTTCCGTATCTGTGTGTTAATCATGTACCTTTGTAAATCCTATATTTGTGTATTATTTACTAGCTGTCCCCCGCGACTTTGTTCGCGTGTTTTAGTTTCAACGGTTTTTCATTTTTGCAACATTTTTCATTTATGCTCCGCTCCTATTGGTCGAAGCGTGATGTTATATAGCCTATAGCCTTCCTCAATAAACGGACTATCCAATACAAAAAGAATTTTTCAATTCGAACCAGTAGTTCCTGAGATTAGCGCGTTCAAACAAACAAATAAACAAACAAACAAACAAACTCTTCAGCTTTATAATATTAGTATAGATTTATAACCTTTAAGGATTCAGAAAACTTTACATACTCATTGAAATTGAAAAATAAACCACACACACACTCACGCACACTACTCACACACACACACACACACACACACACACACACACAAACACACGCAGCATATAGTAATAAGAACACATATAGACGTTCTTCTTTTGAGCATTAGTTTTTTTTCTCTTTATTGTTAATTTTACATTTTATTTTTAATGTTTACTTTTATATTGTAATATTAATCTTGGGGAAAGGGACTGGTATCTTTAACACATATCCTGTAATCTAGCTAAGATGCCAGTTGCGATCCGTACTGTAGTGTATAAAGCCATGAATTGATGTATATTGATATTTATTGTCATGTAATCTTAAGATTTTATATTGTGTGTGTATCGATAAAGAATTATTATTATTCTAATAAAACCATTTTAAACGAACGTGCAAAATACACACGTCGAAAATGAAAAATAAACAATAAATCGTAACAGATCGTTTAGCTTTGTTTCTCATTTTTTACCATAGATTCCCCGTATTATAATTATTAATATCAAAAGAAGTACTATTTTATCTAAACGGTTTGTATGTAAACATTTTCGTTTACCGATAACTTTAGAGTTTTTTTTTTTCGAGATTAGATTGGTATAATCATGGCATTAAAAAATTGTTTATATTAATGTTTTTAGAAGCACGAATAATTGTATAAGTAAAAAAAATATTATTCTCGTAACAGGACATGTTTAATCACGAAACATAACTACGCAACAATAAAGTTGACCTAAGTTTCAACTGCAATCGATCCCAAGGCGAGAGTTATTGCATCAGCACTCAAATAGTTATTTACGCATAACTTGAGATAATTATATCAATGTCAAATGAATCTATTATGATGGTAAATATAACAACAGTGTGTGACTTGTTTTAAAAGCATAAACAAGTTCCGGTTAGGGACAGCGAAGATTCGTGTAACTCAAAAAATGTAATTTGGCTTCACAGTGGGTAACTACAGTGAAGATGTCGTAGATATCCGATAATCTCGTCGATACGCCTTTCTGTGCTTATTGTCAGAGCTTAATTAAATAATTGTTAATTTTGGATTAGGTCATATTCCCTGGACTAAAGAAACGGACAATCCATACATTTTGAATGTGGTGTAGGATTTGTAGAATTACACTCAGCCTCTTTGGTATGTTATGCTTTTTAGATATAAATTTGATTTGTTTTATTTATTTAAATACACTTACACTTTATGTCAAAAATGGTTCCGATACATTAAAATACATAGATACTTAAAATACTGCATAATCTCAGCTTCGATTTTTTATAAAAGTAGTCGTACTATTTACGTAAAGTAGTCGTGTCGTGGTGGCATAGCAGTTTAACGAAAGGATTTCTATGCACGAGAAGGTTGTAGGTTCGAACCCACTACAGGCAGTACCAATGTGAAATTTTTAAAGTTATTTGTACTTTCTTAATTATTCTAAGACACCATTGCTCAACGGTGAAGGAAAACATCTGAGGATACTTGGATTTCAAAAATTGAAATCTGAAATCGCCAATCCGCAAGTGAGCAAGCGTGGTGATCAATGCTCGTGCCTTCTCTACAAGAAGAGGCCTGGGCCCAGCAGTGGGACATTTATAGGCCGGAACATATACCCGTAGTGCATAGAAAGGTACTCACAGTTTCCTTCGTCTCATCGGTCATGTCGACGATGGCCATGCTCATGTTGACCCTCATGGTGAACGCGAACAGCATCCCAAAGAATAGCAGCGCTGTCTGCGCGTGGCGGACACCCAACCCCTCTGCAAGGCACGTCGAAGCCATGGGTGAACAGACTCATTTACTTTTATATATACTTAAATTACTATTACTTTATGATTGGGTTTGTTAGTATCAATAATTTTAACTGCTAATTAGTGTAGTTCATATTCCATTGCACTAATATAATTAAACTGCTTTTTTCACAGGATGAAATCAAGAAATTTTTCAGAACGACTAATAATAAAAATATTAATCCGATATTATTTCAGAGGGATATACCGAGGGTTTTATGTTATTTCCAATGAATGAAGGGTATTCGATTGACTTTGGTCATTGGTCAAAGTTATAGATATTGATAATAATAATTTTCTCATAAGCTTACCCTGCTAGCTTTTTCAAGTGCCTGATAGAAATGTTTTCAAGTTGTAGGTAACACTTACCAAAGCTTTAAAATAAAATACATTTTAATGCTAGCACTGAGTGGAAAATTTGCATGCTAAGTCCAATTCTAGCAAAACATGCAAGCTAATTTTTATAATTATTGTAATATGTATATGTATACCATTTTAATTTATAGCAGTTTATATATTTTATGAGAAAAAAAATTGACAATAATAACATTTAAGTCAAAACCAAGTTTTTTTTTTCTCGTAATTTCTGAGATATACTTTTTCTAAATGGTCATCTATTAGAATATTTGTATGGTTTTGCTTTATCTATAAAAAAATGAGTTTTTCGCATGAGCATGCGTATATTGTTTTTACTTTCAACTTACTAGGTCTTAAAAAGTCCTTTTCGGTGGTGACTCCCATGTCGATCGTAATTGCTTTAGTATTTGTCACTATGTCACGATGCCACAACCGCACATTCGCGCAGATCGGCGCCAAGTGTCAATATTATACTAATCTGGAGCACAGGCCGACACTCGCGCGCAGATTTTGTCAAAACTATGGAGTCGAAGTTCTGTTATTTTTTTTACGTTTTTTTTAATCTTGAGTTTTTTCAAGTCATTTGTTTATCTATGCTAGTTAACATACGAGGTTTGGTAAAATTTTATTTGCATTTAACTTAAAGTTTATTGGGTGACCAGGATTCCAACTATTTGGAACCTAAATTTCTAGAATTAAACAAGACAGCGTTTTGGGATGGTATGTTAATAGTTAGTTTTAAGTATTCATATTATTTAGCCATAGTTAAATTAGACCTTTAATATTATCTTGCCCAAGGATTTACTTGGCGAACAAAAAAGCCATTATTGACACAAACACTAAACATATAAAAACTTACACAAATGACGCATATTTTATTTTAAATGTTGGTAAAGTTCTTCAGTACTATATTAATAAACTTTGAACCAATGAGGTAAAATAGCACACACCCACAAAACTTGTAGTAGTAACCATACTCCATACATTGATATGTTCTAAAATTTGTAAAATGTTACGATTACTGGTACAATCATAGCCATCCTTGATAACCTCAGTCTTGTGAGGGCGCGAGAATTATCAACAATTTGTCACAGAAAACAACATTCAAGTAATACAGGCAAAGCGAAATAAACTTTATTACGTCGCAATTAGAGTGATTGTATCTGCACTAGTGTGGTAAAAAAGTTGCGCTTGTTTGGACCCCGTCATTGACTTTGGTATACAATGCTATTTTCGTCAACTGATAACTTTGATTACTGCAATTAATTGATGGTCTAAAGCAAGAAGACGTAGGTTTGATAATATTATAACCTTTTGATGTTGGTGTATAGCTTTAGAAGTTAACTGGTAATGACGTGGAACTTATAAAACTGCGCGGTATCGTAGATTGAATTGATAAATTTTGTTTCAAAATAATTCAATTGAATTGTGAATTTATAATTTAATTTCGTCAACAATTTAAGCAGCGTTGTACTTAGAAATTAGAAAAAAATATGCTTTACATATTAAATTATAATTATCACCTCATGTTATCTGCTTGGCCGATGGTTTTTAAATTCAGTTCGTTAATGAATGCGAGATTCATATACAGGTATATATATCACTGTCCCAATCGTCTAAAGTAAACACTTTTCTTTAATTCGTGGAATTGCTAATTTGCTTTAAGGAGTACCTACTTCTATTTTGTTTTCGCGCCTTATCTCAACATGGTAGCCGTAGGTACAAAAAAACTAGCTTTCACAAATTGTTTTTTAATATTTCTCATAATAATTTTAGATGTTCACTGGTTCTCATATCCTCTGTCTTGTTATACATACCTTAATATTCTCCAGTTCTGGAAAAGGAAACTTTCAGTCTTCGTAACTCCGTAAGTGAATTCTGCTTTTAGTACTATATTTTAAGCATGTCATATAGCACTTACCGTAATGGTATATACCTAATGGTTAATTTTTTTTAAAAGACAAAGTGTTTTTAAACATTAATCTTGTTGCGTCTTAAAATTAATAATGTGTGTCTTTTTCAAGAGTATAGCATTGTTGACAACACAGGTGAATAAGTAAGTATAAAATATGTAATTTTACTGCGCAATGCACAATAGGGATGTTAACTGGGTATGAAAAGTTAAAATCTATTTAGTCCGTCAGAAAGATAATAAAAAAATATTAGACACGTATTTTTTCTTTTATCAAAACAATAAAATATTACAAAGATACAGCGCTTTTAAGTTTCGGAGTGGGGGCTTATGACACCTCGCCTTGGTAAAAATTGTAGCCAGCGTTCTCTGTATTTTGATCATTTTTTGTTTGCAGGAAAAAAGAAAAAATACGTGTCCAATAAAATTCATTAATCTACCAGGCGGATATTAAAAAAAAATTAGGAAACATGCCTATTCTTTTCACAAAATATACCATACAAGACAAAATTGTGTATTTTATTTAGGTATGTTTTCAAGCATTACTAAACTGTAAATCTTATTAATAAACTTAACTAATACTTGAATTGTGCTTATCGCTGCTACTTTCAACAGCATCTGTAATAAAGGAAACAAAATATTAAAACTTTAAGAATTTTATCCGTCTACTGCGCATATTGCTCTCATATCTATCATCTGATCCTATTCATCTTACCATACTAATATTACAAATGCGAAAGTAACTCTGTCTGTCTCTCTAAAACGATTTAAATGAAACTTGGTAAAGAACATGGGCAATGTTTTTCGTGATCACAGCTAGTTACGTAAAAAAGTGAGGATAAAGCGATGATTGCGACGCTCCCACATAAAAATTGGCGATTACAGATTCCAACTTTCAAATCTAAGTTACCTTAGAAAGTATACCTACTTCAAATTAAATAGTTACAGTGACATTATATACTTTTTTCAGCTTTATTATATTAATATTTATAATTTACGGAAAATCAATACAACACTGTTGCTCAGATATTTCATTTACTTTTGTAATTTCGAGGTTGAGTTGTTGACGTTGTCGTGCATCGGTCAACGACGATTCCAATTGTAATTCTGTCCCCTTGTTCTATTGACTGGGAAATTGTTGGGTGGGGTGCCACTGATAGCGGGGAAATGCAACCACAATATTATAAAAATGAATTATACATAGCTACAGTTGAAATCAAAAGTTAAGTCAAACAGAAACTTCTCAGAAATTACAAAATTGCTTAGTAACTAGACTTATGCTCATAAAATATGAACCGTACCTATTTCTTATTATCAGAAACATGAACACCAATACTTTTTATCTTATATATTTTTTCTTTTCCACAGCTATTTACAGCCAATTAATTAAGATTAAAAAGTAACTGGATATAATTAGAAGCCGGACTGAATGAACAAAAGGTTATCAACCTTTTAAGAAGGTACTTTTCAACAAAGTAAATAATTATAGCGTTCTCCGATATAATTAGATCGGCTTTAAATATGCGGTTAACTTTTAAGTTTTTCATCACTCATTTCTGTTGACTCTTATTTGTAACAATGATAAAAACCTATTATTTTTCTCTTGCTTTGACTCTGACACTAGGACCGCGCCCAAAAGCTTTACGTGAAATGAGGAAGCGTTACACAAAGGCGCTTCAATCAAGGAATCTGCGGGGATCCTCAATCAAACGATGTTTAATTACGATGCTATCCCACCGCGACGGGCCCAGATACTTTAATACTCTTTTATAAGAAATATTTCCTTCTTTAGTTAAAAAAGACATGATGTAGATGATCCCAGGAAATTCTTATTGAACGGTATTTTAAAATTTAGCCAAACTTAAATAAAACTCTTATCGTAAAATAAAATTGCTTAAAGATAATTAAAGTAATAATATGAACAAACATTAACAGATTATAATATCAAATGAATCAAGGCAGGTTTAAATACCTAATGTATGTATATCAGTATTGTTTGAAGGTTCATTCCATTTCTGTCTCTCGCTGGTGCCGAAAATAAGATACAGAGTATTGCCAGCAATGTAGAACCCTGCGATCAAGTAAAACACATTGCGCCACTGATAGTGATCGGTCTGTGAACAATAAAGATACATATACGTTTAAAAATATATTACTGTTTCACTTGAAAGTGTGTTTTTATAATTCGTTGGTATTGACTTTTTCATAAACCTATTTGACGCACTGGGTTACACATAGTGGTTATACGGACCTCATCGTTTAAGATCGCTCCACAGACGAGAGGTGCAAAGATAGAGACTAGAGTTGCCGAGCCGTTGCTGATACCCATCAGAGTCCCAGCGAAGTTCGGGGCCATGTCCACGTGCGCCAACTAGATCACAAAAGTAGAAAGATATAGGTGATGTAGGTAGTTTTCATCGAAATAAATGAATTATATGTAAAGCAGCACTTTGTACGAAATAAATATTATCTACAGCTGATAATATAACTTACGAAAAAACCAGTAATATGTCCAGCATTGAGTCCCATAGCTAGTGACAACAGAGATACCGCTAATACCACGTCAGATGGAGAATACAATAATGCTAGTAGAGCTAGAGCAGGTCCATAGAAAGCTGAAAAAAAAAAACAATATATTATTATTTGATCATAAATCATACATACTATTATTTTACAACTAAGACTTGCCTTAAAGAAAGATCAAAATCAGATACAAATCAGGAATAATTCCGACGCGTTATTATATTCTGAATAGCTGATGGCTTTAGTTTTACTTACATAAAGTATTACAAATCTTCCTAGTTGCAGTCAGGCTCAACCATTTCTTCTTTAAAATGTAATCTGGGATGATCCCAAATGGTATACTCAAAAAGAACATGACAACGTACGGTAATGCCGATAAAACTCCATTCTGGCAAATAAAAAACAAGGTATAAGCATTTCAATTGAATGTGCTGAAAATAAAAACCAAATCCTCATAAAGTTAACGTAAAATAACTTCAGAGTCACAGACAGGTCTATCTTTTATTTACAGATTACGACACATTTTGGATGATCTAAAGATGGTGGATCTAGGATAAAGTAATCATTATTATCTAGACATAAAATAAAACAGTTTGGTACAAAGTTCATTCTAAGGTCACTTTCAGATAATACCATCGTCATCACTTTTACAAAACAATACAGTGTTGTAGAAACCAACCTCTTTAATATTAACCCCCAGCGCTTTATTCAGGTAGGAAGGTATCTCAGTGAGCATGGTCCACATGGTCCACCCCTGGCAGATGTGGACCAGGATGATGGTAAGGAACGGAATCGACGTCCAGATGGAACGCCATGGAATCGGCAGCTTTGGTTTCTGTGCGAAAAAAATTGAAGTTAAATTCCTTCGAAATAACTTTTTGCGTTTCAATTTATGCATTGATGTCTGTCTGTATTAACTAATGACATGGTTTCTTCGATTAGTCTCGTGAGTCATTCAACAAGTAAATTATTAAAAGGAATAGGAAACCTTCATCTCGCTGCTATGACCCAAAGAATTCTGTATATACAGTCGCTCCTCGTCACTTATCAGCTTGGAGGCCGCTGGGCTGTCGGCACCAAGGAGTACGTATGAGGCTGTCCAGATAGCACCGACTGCCCCATTCGTGTAAAAGATGGCTGGCCAGCCCCAACGGTCGGCGATGAAGCCAGATATTACCAGCTGGATAGCTGTTCCAAATGGCGATCCTGGAAAATATAATTAGTATTAGTTTCGTTAGTAGATAGATATATTTAGATATTGATACTCAATTCAAAATAAAAAATACTTTGACGATCAAAAAGAGATAAGGGTCGCATAAATTTGATAATTTGCATAATCAAAGCTTCTACACCATGATCATGACCTAAGTTGAGACTGTTTCTCTGAAGATTTTCCCAGTGAAAACATATTATGATCTTATTCCTAGCTTTTGTTCTTAATCTTAAAGAGTCAATCTATCTCTGTCCAGCGCAGCCATTAGCCGTCTTTTTCATATATTTCTACCTTCTTAATGTGTTTTGTTTGAACATGACCCCTTTGGTTCTAGCAAATTAACTTTGTTTAATGTGTTAGTAATTACGAGATGATATTTATGTAATTAGGTTTTTTATAGCAGAATGCGAGTATAGTATCCCCATTTTTTTGTATTTTATTTTTTAACTAATATAAGATTTTATTATGGATTGGTTTTCTAGATTCTTAAGTACTGCTATGGAAAACACAGATCTCAAAGATACTGGAATAATAATGATCATGCCTGACTCACCGGCATAAATAAACATTCCTAAGCTGCTCTTCTCACTCAAGGGCGCCCACTGTCCTAGTAGATGGTGCATGACGGGCACTAGGAACCCTTGGAACATGCCCTGCAGCACGCGACAAACACAAATCATCTGCCAGCCACCCTAAAAAATAATATTTTTACTCCGTCTTTTGCCTTAATAGGTAACACATATACGCCATTTAGCCCCATTTTTTTTTTAATTAAAATCATTTTCTTTTATTGATAATTCTTTGTCTTAAATAAAACAACAGGAGGCACAACTTTTTTAATTTTTATTTTACCAAAACCACAAAAGTAGACTAAAAATCTTCCAAAATATAGCTTTCTTTTAGGTTCATAAATACTTTTGATCTAAGATTTAGGGCTTGTTCGAAACATTACCGGGGAGGCGGTGAGAAAACCCAGACTTGACACAAATCTATACTGTGTAACCGAAAACGAAGATTTACAGGTGATTTATAAGTTTTAGGTGGATAAACTCAAAAAATGGACTGTTATATTTATCAGTTAAACGTCCTTCAAAATATCTTTTATATAATTTTGTATCCTAATTAGAGGGAATAAGTGTAAGTAGGTAACTGTTTGACCGAAAATAAAGGTTAAGCCGCACTCGCCGCGGTTGGTCCGTGGATGGGTGACCATTTGTCAATATAACAAGACCCCCTGCGTGACTCGCTGGAAAATGGCCAGGCTGATGAAGTTGCATGCTACTGTTCTACACAAATGCCTGGATCCTATATTCAAGAAACGATTCGTTTTGCATACGGACGGACGGTAAAAATTTCGAAACAAAACGATAAAAATTCTACAGTTCGTAAGCAAAACGAATCGTTTTTTTTACATAGTAACCAGCCATTAATAGATAAGAATATTGACGTATCGCGGCATCCAGCAACTGGGTTATAGAAACCGGTTAGGCAGTTGCTTTAAACAAAACACTTTTCCAACAGCATTTTGGTATCAATGTAAATAAACTGGTTACTAAAAAGCACCCTATAAGGCCTTACTCCTCACTTCTTGTACAGTACATACACAACAGTAGTCGAGTCTCTAAAACAATTTGTTTACATAGTATGCTGCAAGGGGTATCAGCACGGACACAGCAGCGTTGCCTCCGATACACAGCGCCACCAGCAGCTTGCCCCCGACCCGGGACGCCAGCATCCCGCCCGGCACCTGCAGCGTCACGTAGCCCCACGTGAACGACGATAGGATGATGCTGCGAGTCTGGATACTCCAGTCGAACGACTGTAAAAATAAAAATTCATCTATTTAAAATGAGTTGTTTAGTGGCACTTTTTAAAAGCCATACAAACTATTAACAGCTTCCAAATCCATCCAACTTGATTTTGTGCCCATACATTTTTTAATCGAACTATTTTGTCTGTATTCATGTAAGATGCGACCATTTTCTTGTATAATAAACTCAGAAAATACCCTAAAAAGTATAAAAAGGAAAAAAAAATAGTAGTGTTTTGGTAATAATTTGTTTTACAAGACTAGAATATTATAAGCCTCTTTAAGCTCACTCAGAAAGCTAAACAAGATTTCTCCATACCTTATAAATACAAATAAAAAGTTTCCATTGTCTAACTAAAAGAAGAAGCTTGTTCTAATAATAAAACAAATCAAAATTATCTGTGAACTTAAAAACGTTTTCTTACATTTTCATCTTCAGGGTCAGTCATAGCAACAATAGCTAAGCTGATGTTGACGCGCATGCTCATACCTAGTGAAATGCCCAAGAAGAGCATCAGGAACTGAACATGACGAATACCTAAGGCGCTTCCTAAAACAAAACACGAACTAATTACTTTTATATTATTGTAAAATAATCAAAAAATGTGGTAAATAAGTAGAAGCAGATGTCTATATAAATCTGAATCAGAGACCATCAAACAAAAAAAAAGATTTTAACTGTTTAGAGTAGACACTAGCAGAAATATCAGTGAAAGAAGACTTAAAGTAAAAATTAAACTTTACGACTCGCTACTGGCCGCGTCAGCTCAATTAAACATGATTAAGGACTCCGTTTGAGTTTAAACTAGAAGTGCGTTTCCAGAAAACGGCGTCAGAAAACCGTAAAAAAACACACACTAAAATTTAAAACGTAGAAACATTACCAGCACCGTCCTTCTTAGTTTGGTTTATATCCATGATGACTTTTATAAAATGATAATAAATCACTAAACACTTTACAATTTCACTGTCAAGTTCAACATTGTATGTTCATTAATATAATATCCTACTGCACCCGACCTGACTGTCCAATTTTATAATTTTAGTTAAAAAATATCTCCTGCACTAATGTGTAAGAAGTTCAAAACTTTTTACTTTACAATAAAGAAAACTGCACACGAAGATAAATACTTGCATTTGACGAAAATTATTTTTTATTTAGATCTATTTTGACACGCGTACTCTCGATAAAGCAAAGTTACAAACTTTGAATAACTCATTGTTGTTCGTTTAAAATATTACGTGAACGATAATGTTCTCAATACTGCGGACATTGTTTTATTTTCTACGTGAGAAAATGTTACAAATCGTCCTTTGGAGCCCAATTCGTTACACCGTTTATTTACGGGGTTCTACCATAAATGGTGTACTGTCAAGGGTAATTCTTTCACTGTGACCAATAGCTGTCGAACGCACACACTAAGTGCGAATTATGTAAATATATGCGTGATTATATACAGCATACAGACGTTATCCATTGAATTTAAATTACTTTTAAAAAGGTAAATTAAAACATATGACCTATTTTTAAGTTTATTTAGTAAAATACAATTTGTTTAGTGAATAACTTGTAACCAACATTTCTTTTTAGAGGTATTTTTAATTAAACTAATAGGTACAGTCTGCTTACAGTTACATTAAGCAGTTATTACTATTCTGTAATTTGTCCTCATCACTGTATGATCAGTATTTCAGTAAACATGCCGAACACTCAGATATTCTATTATAATATCGACGAGTATAGCAAGAGCCGGCAGAAGGAATCGCAGAGCATTCGGCCGCGTAGCACTCGCCTGTTCACTTTGTTGATTTTAGCTAATTGTGTGGTACAAGGGACGAACGGAAGCGATGACAAAACAAAATGAGAATATTAATTGACATAATAGGAATACCATATCTATAGGTATTTACTCACTGAATTCACCTTTAACTTCAAACTTAACACAAATCCATTGAAAATCTGGTCGATTTAGCTATTTATATAAACATGTACAAAAAAACATTACGTGAAGCAATAATCGCCTAAAAAACATGAAAATTTCCCATTAATAAAATAAATAAAGAGAAAACAGACAAAATACTTCGAAAATAATTTAAGAAAATCCGTGTATTAAAATATTATTTTTGTAGGCATCACTTATCAGTTATACCAATGACTATGACAGAAACACTTGAGAAACGTATTTGAACCTTAGTACTTTCATTTAAGAATCATAGTCGAACCAACCAAGTCTTGTTCACATAATTTATTATGAAGGAACTCTGAAGGGGAGAATAGCATTAAACATTTATAATTGACACAAGAAATGTCACCATCGATAATTTGTACTCTGTTTGTAGATAATCAAAATATTAATACCAAAGTGGTGATTGAATATTTATATTTTTGACTGAAGGAGATATAATATTGAGGAAATGGTCGAGTAGTATTAAGAATTTATATGTAGTTGAAAAACCTTGTGAGAGATTATGGATTACGCTGCCGTAATATGTATTGGTATTGCAAACAGAATTCCTCTCGAATCTTGTCGTTTTTAATAGGGCCATAGGTAATAAAATCAAGAAGCATACAACTTTGATAAATCGTAACTATCTATCAAGGTTCTAAACCAGTGAATCCCATTTTTTTTTGTATTGAAGACTACTTTTGTTATTTCCGGTTTTAGGTAGATCCCTTGGTTAGTAAATATTATATTTTTGCAAATTCGCATTTCATTACATTTTCATTCTCTATTTGCATTAATTCATGTGTTTGTATGTTTTGAAGTAAAAACTAAGCATATCAAAATATGTGTCTTGCTTAAATGAGATCTACTATCGTGATATTACCCCTTTACGTCTCATGGATCCCCAATTATTTGTTTCATTTACATCTCATTCCGTCGTTTACAAGGTGTCGTCAACCCTTGGGGGTAGATATGGAACATTTCGGGTATCACTGTTGTAACTATGCACCAAATTTCAAACATGGTGTCAAATACAAACAGAAATATAAGCTTGCCAATTTATAATACTATGGTTTATGAGACATTAAACGATCATAGCCTATTAAACTTATTTGTGTGTATGTCACATTAAAATCTGTTCAAACACAGACAACAAACAAGCTACATTATTATTCTACGTGTCCAGACTGCAGACAGGTGTAGCCTAGTAACTTACATTTTTATCGAAGCTTCTGGAAACAGTAACATCTGAACCATACCTCACCGTCGTACACTAGTAGTTTCTTCACGAAATAAACCAGTTGTAGGAATTGCTCGTATTCTATTAAAGTTTGACATTTCAGATAGGTTTACGGCGCTTGGAGAAAGCTAATCTATAGTTCTGGTAACATGAGTGGAATATTTTGTTTGTAAAGAAACAAATTTTATTTATGTTGGTGGAAGATACACTTGGTTGGATGACATATTAAAGAAACTGAAATAAATTATTATTTATAATTGAAGAAACATTCAAATCGCAAGTTTAACTTTATGTACTTACAACATGAATTTGTAAATTACATCTCAGGTTTGTAAAATATATAATTATTTTAGCCTCTTTAGGTTTTAAGACCGACTTCCGCACTAAGGAAATAATACTTGTATCGCGAGGCGTTTTACAAACATTCAAATCACATGCACAAAGAAAACACAGACTTAGAAAAAGCATTTGTGTAACACAAATGGTTGCCCCATGCAGGGATCGAACCCGCAGCATGTCGCGCACAGTAGTCGTTTGCATAGTGACCTATACCACTCGGCTATCCGTGCAGTCAATTATAAACCAACGCACATAGGATACATAAGTGAAAGTGGTTTTTCCCATCTGAAAATAGACCCATGCGGGAAAACAACCCGCAACCCTTATTTGACAAAGATAAGCATCTGACAACCCTTAATGTGCCCTTTGACCTAAAACCATCCCTTTAGCAGCACTAAGTAAAAGAGTATAATTAAAACAACTTTAATTAAAATAAAATATTGAAACATTATGCTTAGGTATTGTCACATCAGTGGTACTTTGACAATAACGTTAGGTCGGTTTAATTTTTTTCGGAATGAACGTAAACACACAACGGCTTGATGCTTCCTCCAGACCACGGCCGAAGAAGCAGAGTCTGCTTAAGACCATGGCCAGTGTAATCTAAACGAAACGTTAAGCCATTAAAGGTATTCATTTGTTAGTTTCAATTTCCGCTACCTAGTTTTCTTAAAAATATTGCATATTTAAAATGCGATCGTTTAAAAGTTGGTTTGCTGAATTCATTGTTGTCCAGTTCCTCTGTTATGACGCTCTTCGTAGTCAACAACATAAAACTGAACTTCAAGAAAACAAGTTCACTTTTTGTTGTTATATAATTAGCAAGTTGTGGAGAACGATATAGCAAAGAATCATCAGTTCAAAACATTGCTAAGTTATTTTTTTATTTTAGAACTAACTATAGCATATTTGTAACGATTCAAAGATTTATTTTAAGAAACATGAAAAAGCTATCAAATATACAAACGTCTTAACTGAAAAATACAACCTGAACCGTTTCGTATCTCTTTATGAAACATCACAGCGAGGATACAATGTACAATTATACCCTGCATCAATGGAACCATTAGCGTTAATGGTTGAACATACCAGACCTAATTTTGAAGCAACAACTGCTAGCTCTACAAACGACGCGGGAACGCCCACCTGGCAACATTTCCTTCAATGCCACATAACCGAAGAAACCTCATTAAGTCTCTTTACCGGCATTTACAAAAATGTAAGAGTTGCACATTCATTAGCACTCCCATTATACTCATGCAACAAAGGCATTAGAAAACAAAAGCTCGCATAACCACATAGTGTTGTGCCTCGACTTTAACTCCACAATACACTTTTGTCCCCTGATGAGTGTTTATACTTACAATGTGTAGGCATACAATGTAACCAATCACTAAATCGGGATAAGAGCTGTTCGGAATTCGATTAAGTTTCTTTGTGGTACATTTTTCCATTCTGCGGCCGGTTGAATTGTACCTTGGGGTCGCAATGCTCCATTATACACGATTTTCAATTAAGAATGTTGCTTTATAAAGTAAATGTTAAATGAAACGAAGTAGAAAAGAATATAAATAATGAAGAAATTTAATAACTGTCTTCCTTTATACACCGCTTTATCTTTCAACATTATATTTTTATTTAAAGTTATCTTTAGAGAAACAGTACAGCATGCGACATTATTACAGTTCCTTTAAAACTTTCTAAACATAAATGTGTCTTATTTAATTGCAGAAATATAATACTACGTTTCCACTGAAAATTTAAATAGTAAAGAAATTACAAAGTAGCTAATAAATAACCCCCACGAACCCATAAACTAATGGAACTACAAAGCACTTAAAAACAGAAGAAGAAAATAACTCAACAACCCGTCCAAGTGGCGCAGATTATAAAATAATCACGAAAACGAACATCACAGTACAAGAACAATCTCTAATAGCTGCAGTCCTACCCAAACATTAGAGAATACTAAATATCCCGAAACTATTTCATCCCTTGGAAGTTAGAAATAAAGGGACCATAGTTCTGAAGGGTTACTGCCTGTAAATAAAAATAGCGGTTCCGACGATTAAGGCCGGAGCGGGGCCATCAAGCAATTAATATCAGTTACTCGCAAACTGCTCATATTTAATTCAATTTGTACCGCACGTAAGCTGTGTTTATGCTTCATCTGGAGGATCATGGCGGGATTACGGCGGTAGGTTAGTTGTGTGTGTCATTTTCACGCCCACGATGGCTTTAGTTGATGGGTAGTTCATTGACCTTAGTGTTCGCATTAGTTGAACCAACGTAACTCATGTAATTTCATTACAATTTGTAAATTGAAAACTGTATTTAATTATGGTTTGTACACAATAATTTTATATGTAGATATTTACTAGACCGATGTCTCTAATTCTGTCTCAACTTCCAGCTAGAAAATAACACCAATCGTGGAGAAGATTTAAGCCACACAATATTTATCCTATTCTAGGATAAACCCACTACACGTCGCGCAGTAGTCGTTGGCGTGGTTTTCCCTATATTTTGCGGTCACCCGTAAAGTCAAATACCAGTATTTAGTGCGAGGATCCATGAAGCCTAAGTGGTACTGCCAAAAACCGTCCAAATTATACCCAACACAATTATCTCAATTCAGTACCTCATAACTCCACCACTAGAGTTTACTGGTTCCATTCGGCTTACCTGACCTGAGTACCTACCTCAGCAGTGTTTACAGCCTCGTTCCCCGTCCCTACGTAATGAGTAACACATAGCTTCACACGTAGTTTGAGGGGTCTCATGAGGATCCTTAATTGTTTCGCTCAAGTAAATGGCTCTTGACCTCTGAGGATTTAGTTGTTGATGTTACATTATACAGTATAGTTTTGTATTCCTTACGATAGAAGGTATCCGGCTGATAAATACAAAGTTCCTTACATAAAGTAATAGTATATTTTTATCGAATTTGTTAATGTGAGATGTTTACTAAAACTCGGATGATCGGCATTTAGTCTTACTTGACTTCTAAATGCACATTTAGAAAATATTGTATATTGATTAATTTGTATAATATTTTAATTACTTATTTGTGTCTTGTTGTCGTTTGCACAAGATTTGTGTGTTCAACTTCCGGCTGTCTTTCTCCTCAGAATTTGAACCCAATTTTCATCATTCTAAAAAAAATCCTTGTATTTTTCCTAAATAATGTCAGTAA
Organism: Diachrysia chrysitis; assembly: GCA_932294365.1. NCBI lineage: Eukaryota > Metazoa > Arthropoda > Insecta > Lepidoptera > Noctuidae > Diachrysia > Diachrysia chrysitis. The sequence continues at coordinate 13,046,722 of OW028654.1, read as the reverse complement.
GACACACCACTCAAAACATTTTAAGTCTGTTGTTTTAAATGAAATATTCCAAGGATCGTAATACATTCAAATATACATAAGAAGCTTTCATTAGAATAACAAAAGAGACCGGGATTATCCTTACTTTTAGGGCAGTGCAATAATTTACATGGTAAGCTCCCTTTGTACCTACTAAATTACATCCGATTAATGTAATTTAATGCTTAAATTCTTGGACTTAAAGATCAATTTCCTTTTGGAGAAAGCACCATGTGCTAAAAGTGTGGTAATCAGATAACAGGCAACAAACCAAACATGAGTCCGGTAACAATTTTAATGATCCATTACTTGAATAAATACAAAATTTTAATTTAGAGACATTGAAATACTCTAATTGCTCTTTAGCTACTAATGTGAAAATAATGTCAATAATACAATACAAAAGAGAAACAAGTGCTGGTATAACATCTTCTTTCTAATATATAAAAATTTCGTGTGACAGTGTTTGTTGTCGAACTCGTCGAAACTGCTTGACCGATTTTTATGAAATTTATTGTGTATATTTGGTAGGTCTTAGAATAGGTCGTAGGATAGTTTTTATACCCCTAAGTGATAAGGGTGGCCCTAGCAAAAAAATGTTTGCCGGGTCAGCTAGTACCTAATACTTATAAAAAGGAAGTAAGAACAAAAAACTTATGAAATCCAAGGAAGTAAGAACAAAACAGGTACAGGTACACAACTGAGAACGCAAAAATCTTCAATGTGTCTTACTGTTTATAGCTTTTGTAATATTTGCTCGGATCGATGTAAAAATGTGCCCGCTTTAAATTTCTGTACATGTATCTAAAAATATATATAAGTAACAGTTTTCTCTACTACCTGTGAACAGGTAACGTATGTAGTATTCCTTTGTTTACTACCTACACTGTTTTGCATTTCCCAAAATACTGTCATTGACAGGCCCTACGTCGGCCGCAGCGCTCGCATTCACAACAAATATAAAACAAACTTTATCTCTTTGTGAGGGTTCGTGGTGCGTGGTGTACATTTGTCACCACAAAGTAATCTGAAACTGGTGTTCTTTTGACCGAACAACCCGTTGTTTTCTAGTAGTTTGCTTTTAAATAGAGCCTCCTCAACGTAAAAAGAAAATAATCCTCTCATCCTGCATACCTCTGCTGTTTCGTTGCGTTTTGCGTTTTTAACGTTGCCAATTTTTTAAAATCTTTACTTTGTCAAACTTTGATCATTAACCAAAATGTTTTTATTTCTTACTTTTCAATTTAACCCATTCGCATATCGCTTATAATCAAGATATAACGTAGCATAAAAGTATCAATGTCATTATAAAAATGTCAGAAAAAAAAGTTTTGAAGACTATCTCTAAAAAATATTACCTCCTTTATAGAAGGTATAAACAGATCATCTATTGCATCATTTCATAGTGATGTAGCATGTTTGTACTTTGCTATTGCAAGCGCCTGCAAGCTGCATGACATAGGATGAATAAATTAAGTTCATGTAGCAGTTCGCAACACAATTTACAAATTCCGGACATATATTAGAATTTAGGACGTTTTGTCGCCATATTATATTATTATTGCCGTTTGGTTGTACGCGGCGCAGCGCGGGCGTCGTTATTTGAACATTATAGTCAAATATGATTAGGTGCGGTAGCTGTGAAAATTCTAAGCACTAAGATAATTTATACACGAAGCTAAATAAATTGTTTCATTTTGGCATAGTTTACCTACTACAAAACGTGGTCTCTTGGTGTTACACAGAGTAGTAATGTCTCTCAAATTTTAAATTATTATAATTTATCCCACTCTTAAGTTCAGAGCTATTAAGTTGTATTTTTTTTTGTTTGAATTCAGCAATAAAAAGTATACAATATACATGCCTATCTAATCTACTTATCTAATGAGCCTCTCTTGTTCCAGTACCTCTTCCACTCACATCTGTCCTGAGCTAGGATGGGCCAGTACTTTTAGCCAAGTCTGTCTCTCCACCTTCATACCTTATGAGTTTTATTACCTTCCATACATCTAACCTTACATAAACTTTAGTCTTTCATACCAAACACATACTCGAAGGCTCATATGAAGTCTATTATAGGTAGGTATCTGAATACCGTCTGAGCGAAAGTTTTTTCATTTCCCCTAAACTTTGTGGCTTAGACGACAGTTCGTAATAACTGCCTGTCCTGGGCTTTTAAACCTTCACATTATTAGAAATATCGAGGACATAAATATATTTATTAGGTAACTTTTTAAGTAGGCGTCACAGCCCTCTAGCCAACTGGCATTTCTACAAGCGTTAACGCTCAAATCTATGCAAGCGATAAGTGAAAGACACGTGACTTATCGAAATGAAATGTCACTAATGTCAACAACAATGTCTAACATCGTTAACGCTTGTAAAAATGCCACTTGGCTACAGGGGCAGTTTTATAAATAGTTAAGTCGACTCTACTAAAATAGCGTTTGAGAAAAACAGACTACATTTCACAGACATATATAACATTACAATTTTATATTTTCTATTTTTTAAATTAGGTACCTTAATATAAATGAAATTAATTCAAACAAGATTCCCTATGATTGTAAAAAAAATTGTAACTTATCGAATACAAGTGTATTTCATTCACTCCATTCGGTCTACCGTTTACGTTCCACCCGCTCATTCAATAAAGTGTACGAGTAGGTGTCGTATTGCAGAGTATAGAGCGCCGCCCACCACTGAGTCGCATTCGGGTCGCTTTTGCTTTTGCTGCCATTAAACTTTGGCCTGAAACTCGGACGCATAAAGCTATAATACCTTTTGATCTGGCGCTGAAGCTACACAATACGGTCCAGCTATCTAGGGAAACATAAATACTACAGACAATGTCTATTGTCCCTGGTATTTACTAACCGACGCTGTAGGCGTTTTCTCAATATTATGTATCTGCTTACAAAGTGATTATTATAAAGCGGGTTTAGTTATCCTTGACGCAAACATCGTATTTTAAAAAGACACATCAATGGATGTCATGGAAATACAATCATATTATTTATTCACAAGAATAAATAAAGAATGGTGAACAAGTTAGAAATATGTACAGCAATTAGTAGTAACTTGCACTTCTCTAAATCTGCTTATTGTACGGGAGACAAAACTGTTCTATTTGTTGACTCTTCTTCTGAAGGGATATTCTTTACACAAGGACAACATCTTAAAGAACCACATGCAATTCTTAAATGCGTTGTTGTGTGTCTTTAGTGTTATTTGCAGTCAAATTTGAGACACAAATCAGATATAGCATTTCTTTTGTTTGTCAAAGGTAAACCGAAACCTCAGTAAACCGATATTGGCTTTACGCTTCCCGGAATACTCCATGAATAGCCCGAATAGCTAGAGCTAATAATTGAAACAGATATTTGCTAGTACCGACGTTAACATATTTGAAATAGATCAATCTGTGTTAGATACAAATCTACGTAACTTTGTTTGAAACTATGTTGGAATATTAGATTTCGTACTGTAGCATAAATTGTTACTAAAGTCATTTACCAAAAACACAGTACAAAAAAAGTGGTGGACCTTGGTTTGGGATTTAATTTATGCCAAATTGATAAAGATGGCTTCTATAATATTCTTCGTGAAGTAAAGACATTTAAGCAATCTTAAATCACTTATTTTATTCTTTACTATATTTTCTTCATTAAATATAACAGATAATTAATTTAAATAAATCAAAAATTTATATTCATTGAATTTCTGATAGGTAATATTATCATAACCTCAAGGGCTTGACTTCATCTTAAATTGTCTAACAATAATTTTATTTATAAGAGTGAGGTAGATCCACATAATGTAACAAACGATATCTCGCGTTTGCTGTTTAATATTTTAGAATCTGTGTAAACTGAAGAATTATTTCGTTATAGCTGACCTCTAAAAAGATATTTGCTAATCCTCATAATTAATTGTATTTACTGGAAAAGACACATTTCACCAATACCCAAATTACAATAGACTTCTAAAAATAGAAAGTCCATTGTCCAAGAAACGTTAAGGTCGGATTTAAATAAAACTTGCCTCTTCAAGACACGGGTCCTGAATGCTGATACAGTACTTAAGGGTCTAGGGTCCAGATTGTAAGGTACTCAACGACGTAACTTATTGTAGATCATGAGAGTGACCGACTGCGGACAAGGACGCTATCAAGTAGATAGGTTTTAATAATATGAACTATGTGTGGGGATCACTCTAGTTCTTTAAGATAAGATAAGATATATTTATTTGTAAGAATATGGTACAGTTAAGATGTTACAAAAATTTAAATTTACATTTGTCTTTAAATGTATGATGGATTTTTATATGAATTATTTATGATTTACAATCATTCAGTAAAAGATAATTCATCATATCAGCTGAAAAACCGACAGCTGAACATAGGCCTTCCCGAAGGATCGCCACAACTCACGGTCCTGCGCCGTCCGCATCCAGACCGCATCTTGCAGAGAAAAAATTATAAACATAATTATTATTATAAAGAAGATTGTTCTAAAAAGTAGTAAACGAAGCGCAGATACTAGAGTGGTGTTATTATAAAAATTATAGCTTTTCATCAAGATTTATATTTTATAAATAGTTGTACTATTCTTAAAACCTAAGTCACAAGCAGTTTGTGGTTTTAATATTGCTGTAAAATTACACCGCCTACGTAAAATAAACAAAAACACGTGTTGTTACATAGGAAAACGGTGGTGAAGCCGTTTCTGGCCTAAATTATCAAACAGCGGTAGTTTTATCTTAGACTAGGTAGAGTTTGGATAGTCAATGCTCATGAATAACTGTGTACAATTTATTCTTACTACTTAATATCTTCTGTTAGGATTCCCTATAATTTAAAGAGGAATAATCAATTTCATATTGTAATCAGTAAATTATGGGTTAACAAGAAGAAATGCTAGATAACTGGTCCTTGTGTAATGCTTGTAAACCCATTACACCCATTACATTATTTTATATCCTTTGACCAACATAAAAATAAACTGTTAATTTTATTCATAAAATTAACTAGCGACCCGCCCCTCTCGCACGGGTAGCACAGCAAATCTCTTGAGATGCTACGTTGTTTTGATGTGACTTTATCTAATGTGAAGTTACGTGATGTCATATGAATTAACTCAAATCACGTGAAGAGATAATAGTATGTACTATGAAGTCACGTGATTTGGTTTGATGTCATGTGGATTGACGCCACATGATATGGTTTGACGTCACGTGATGTGGTTTGATGTCACGTGAAATTGATGTGGATTGACGCCACGTGATATGGTTTGACGTCACGCGATATGGTTTGACGTCACGTGATATGGTTTGACGTCACGCGATATGGTTTGACGTCACGTGATATGGTTTGACGTCACGTGATATGGTTTGACGTCACGTGATATGGTTTTACGTCACGTGATATAATAAATAATAATAAATAAATAAATGTGGACAACATCACATACATTGCTCTGAACCCAAAGTAAGTAGCTAAAGCACTTGTGTTATGGAATTCAGAGACAACGAAGGTACCACAAACACCCAGACCCGAGACAATATAGAAAAGTTGTTTTCTACATTGACCCGGCCGGGGATCGAACCCGGGACCTCAGAGCTGGCGACACCTTGAAACCGGTGTGTACGCCACTCGACCACGGAGGTCGTCAAATGTCACCCAATCAAGTATATTTTACACGTTGCCGATGGACCAGAAGGGACTATATAGTAAGATCCCTGGGAATTGCATACATTACCTAGGTAAAGTATGTAATAGCCAATATTATTCATAATATTTCATACATTCCACAACTTCACCTAGATATTGTGTATTATACCTGAATTGCCCGTAGATATAGATTAGTACAAAACTGTCGGAATACCTATTTCATTATCTTTCTATTCCTTTATTCTATATTCTAGGTATGTTTACAAAGCTGCCCTTGGCATTTGTCGGGCGAAACTTTCAGCAACCATTTTTCATGCGAAGGGTAAAATTTGGTGAAATTCCTTTTTATCCCTTACCTAGGGCAAACACAGCCTCCAATATTACAGGGGTCCAATGTCAGTTTTGTTAGTGAGGCATTTCAACGGGATTTGTAAACAAAAAGGGTTTACAGATGAGAATTATCTTTCTATGATATTATTAAATCTGGTGATCATGTGTCCGGGATCATTTCGGCGGAGGCGAGCTGAGGGAACATTAATTACATTAAAGGTGCTTTAAGTTAGGTCACATGCATTTTAAATATATTTGTTACGCAAAATTAAATAAGTAAAATATGTAACACTCGTATATATATTCTACTATGTCCGTTTCTATGTTTCTATGTCCGCTCGTAACTACCGGTTTTGATAAATAGTATGTCATTAGATTCGTCTTGATTCTTGCGCGCGAGTTGGGTTATTAGGTAAGAAAATTAAAAAAAGCTAATTCGGAGAATTTAAGCGCTTTTATGTGCGAACTACAATTTTTTTTCTTCACCTTTTAGTGGGATATCAAAATGAAGGTATTTAGAAGGCGAGTACAATACCATAAACTATTAAATAAAACTCAACATGGTGGACGTATGGCGGCATTTTTAAATGAATAAACAATATTATTTATTGTTACAAATGGTTATCAAGTTCAAGGTCTTGATGTTCATTTCCAAAATATGTTGTCACTAAAATAAAGAGAATAAAATTACCGTCTGCCTGCCAAAAGAAACAACTAAAAAGTTGAAAAACAATTAGCATTTGTTCATTGTCGTTGAAGTTGGGGGACTGTTAACAATTTTAAAAGTAAGAAGTTTCCCAACTGCAATGTTTTTTTACATCATCATATCATACTGTTTTTGTTGAGCCACAGGCTCATGATCGATGATGATTGTTCGGCTTTAGATAAACATTTATATCATTATAATTATATCATTAAGGTTTAATCAAATACAAGATTTCCTCTTTGAAGACAAATGATGATAGTACATACTGTATTATGTAAGTCCTTGTAACAAACATGTGCATATAACTTTGTAGTGTGGATGAGTTAAGTGACAAGTTATACTAATTAGCAAGGCGGCGCCATTCGTCTTCGCACTGCGAAACTTTCGCCTTGACCTTGTTACTGTAACTAAGTTAGGCTGGCTGCTGACAATAACTTGGAAGTCCGAGAAATTGTGTGCTTAATTACTTACGGCAGGAACGTAATAAGATTTTGGACACTGATTTTACAAGAAGGTATTCTATTTTTGGTAAACCGTGTTTCCAAAAGCGTCTGTAGTTATTTAAACTGTATACGCGTAAAAATACAATGCTGTATGAAATTGTTTTTCTCTCATACCTAGTTTATTCATATTATGATGGGAGGAAACTTATTTGAGAATTTGATGTGGTTCAGTACTCCTATACAAAAACACCCCATTTGTACACATACATTAAATTTGACCATAATTATTACGCAGTTCTCCTTAACAAAACGGAAAAACAAACCATCACAAAAATCTCATTACAGAATTACAATTTCCGATATTGAATTTAAATATAGCGAAATGATTGACTGAAGGGAATTAAGTCTTTATTAAGATTTTATTAATAAAAATCTTCAAATAATTTGACGAGAGGGAGAGGGCCAAAGTATGTAAAATTATCTTAATCAAACAAGGGTCTCATTAGAAACTAATTCAGAATCGGCTTCTTTAAATCCTGTCTTAATAACGTTTGTGAAGATATTTATCTGAATAAGTTATAATCATCAGGCAATAAAAAAATTACATTACAAAGATTGATTAATATGAGTCAACATGCCAATTTCCGTTTTCGACGTGCCGTGTGTTCAATTCCCTTACAAAACAAACATATAATTATTTACAAATGTTTGTTCTAAGCCTTATCGTAATTTGTAAAACCTCCTGACCTAAGGTTAAAATACAATATAAGTCGTCTTTAAACAATAGGTACAACAAATATCCATTCCAACCCTTGCCTAAAAAAATTTGTCGAATAGATCAAAACAAGCTTTAATACAGTGTTTGGTATCGGCCGAACATTTTCATTTCGGTTCGTGAAGTCGGACAAACACACACACACACACACACACACACAGGCACACGTATCGCATAGTATGTGGCGGGTAGCTTTCAACTTTGCTATGGAAACTGACAAGCTAAGCCATTAGGTTATTAAATTGACATTGTAACTAGCATGAAGGTATTCGAGTTTGAAGATTTTGAGGGTTTTGTAGTAAGGAAGTAGATCGTTGTATTTGTAGTTCAGCTTTAGGCTGTCGAAGTTGTACTGATAGTAAAATAATTCAGTATATTAGCAGAACGTATAGAAACTTAGTGTGAAAATTTTTGCTACAATGCTGTTTACTCACTGTATACCGATCTTCGGTATTGCTTCAAGACAATATTTCGATATACTTTTTGATTTTAAGTTAGTACCTACGCTGAATATCGGCTCATAAACATAGAAATGCTCTACTAGGCCGTATAATTATATTCAGTAGAATCATTTACAATATGATTCTATAATAGATAATAATAATATGATATATGATTCTACAAATAATTAATAAAAATATGAAGGTAGAACGAGCAACATTTACTGTCAAGACGAATACTTCAGTCTGTGACCATGACACCTGTAAAAGGCGTCGAAACGTCGGTAACTAAAATATAAATACAAACCGCGATAAAATCCGTTCAAAAGTAGTTTTATTTCAATCATAATATAAATGTTTTACTCGTTCCTTTGGCTTCTGTACATACTAATGGCATCGAATACCTCTTATCAATCTGAAACACGAACTACAATACAGTCCATAATGAAAAAAGTATCTAAATAACTTATTAATTTATTTAAACACAAATTACCAGAATTCTTTTTAGTTGATACGCAACTGATTTTCGTTTTTTTTATTATCGCATAATCGCGTGTTCCAAACATAATACTTTATGTCTTATTCCGAACCTGCCAATTTTTATAGCTTCCCAGTAAACTAATAAATGAACTGTCATTCAGATACTGTAAAAGGCGATTCAGTCAAGCAATAATGACGAATCAAAAATCATCGCGTGACTCACGCAATATTATTTATTATAACTTAGGATTCATGGTCAAGATCGACTTTAAATGCTGACTGAGCAAATAAAGAAAATAAGGTACAAATTATAAACAGTATTTAAACCTAGGTTAGAATCAAGCGAACAAGCAATAGGCTTTTTAGACTGTTTTTTGTTATTTTTTTTTTTTTTTCTATATAATAAATACAGGTTTTTCTTTTTTTAACGACAAAAATAATGAAAAAGCGATTATATTATAATATTTGCTCGAATTCTGTTATAGTTCATACTAGCTGTCCCCCGCGACTTTGTTCGCGTGTTTTAGTTTCAACGGTTTTTAATTTTTGCAACATTTTTCATTTATGCTCCGCTCCTATTGGTCGTAGCGTGATGTTATATAGCCTATAGCCTTCCTCAATAAACGGACTATCCAATTAAAAAGAATTTTTCAATTCGAACCAGTAGTTCCTGAGATAAGCGCGTTCAAACAAACAAACAAACAAACTCTTCAGCTTTATAATATTAGTATAGATTATATTCCTGTGATGCCACAATTAACAACTTACTTCAAGAATTATATTTAATTACGTGTCGTAATGAGTAATTTCCTAAAGGCAACGATATAATCGAAAGAGACCCATTTGACCTATTTTTTATTTTTATTTGTTTTACTGGTTATAATGTTGTATGGGTTTGTTGCGTTAAAATAAAGTTGTAGGTAATAATAATTATAGTTAAGTTATTAATGTTATTATATCATGTAATGTGTAAAGTAAACATTAACTATAATGCCGCTGGTGTGACAAATATTAATAGCATTAATAAAATTTAACGGTTGAATAAATTTTCAATATTCTTTTTTTTTTCTCGACAAAACAAAATACAATAAGCACACTTTTAAGGTATATCGGACCGTGGGTTTTCTTACTTAATGATAAGGCGTTAGTTTAAAGAAGGGCATTGTAGGTATTAATTAAATGCTCTTATAAGATGAACATCTGGTGAAAATCTTACAACATTGAAAAATAAGATATATAGTGACCAATAACTATACTCATTTGAATCTTCCCGGTGACTGGCAAGATCGATGGAAAACGAGCAAGAGGTCGTAACCCGCTGAGAGAGTGTCAGTTAACACCAAGCTTCACGATGCGTTACATGATGCCAAACATGAACAAGTGGCAAAGGATCGTCAAAGAAAAGCTGACTACTCCACAACGGGTGATTCACGATCCTCCGTAATGAGGAAGGCGATACGAGGAGAAGTATCCTAAAATTTAATATTTACTATTTCCCAATTATGCACACAATAAGAGATTAAAATGTTTAGTACACTTTAAGTTTTGTAGCCTTTAGAGCTTAATCTCAGCTAAGTATCTCCGGCCCTTACTGCTTCAACTATTATGAATTACTTCCGCGCTAGAGGTGCGAACCGCCTATTGTTGCACAAATTGCGAGCTAGAGATGTACCCAGCCCGTTACATTTTTCTTTTTCTATTGATATGTGTTAATGTAATGGCTTGCGAAAGTGATTGCTTTTTTCATCTTTTGTATGTTTTGTGTTTGTGAGAACAGATTTTACTAGTTTATTTTCCTTCCTTATTGTGATAATATTGGTTTTCATTATGATAGCATTTATCTTCAAATATAATACCTACTCGATAGTATATATTTGAAGGTAAAACGTTGATTAATGGTAAATATAAATTAATAAAAGGTAAAAAGAGATTTAACGTTTTTGTGTAGTTAAAGTTATTTTATTAATACAGTTTGCTTTAGAAATTTTCTTTTGAATACTTTTTATGGAGTAAAGAAATGAGTGAAATGGCAGCCTGTCACTAACAGAACTCGTTAACTAATAACAGCTGTAAAGTAAATTTGAATTGTTAAAATTATTTAAATTTTGCTCAAATCGCATAAAATACTGTCTTTTGTGCTATCGTAATGTAACTTTATTCTCAAATTTTGTATTTAAATGGAACTATTATGGCTGAAATGACTTAACAAAAAATAAAACTCAAGCAGAACTCTTATAATTTATATCTTTCAAGTGTTGTCAATTTATTATTAAACCTTAACTTTACTCAAAGTGTAATTTCCGAACTGTCTGATGTTACAATATTCAAGTAATAATGTAAGAACATTGGATACATTTCTTTGAATCATCCATCTCGTCACAACTGCGAGAGACTTTACTAATTGCTGAAGGCAAGAAGTTAGGTACGGTATGATTTGTTTTTTTATCATTACGTAATATTTTGTAATCTATCTCATACTATTATACCTAGTTATGAACTTTAGGTATTTGTAATGTTCATGTTCCAAAAATGTTATTTATCTATCTATACTAATATTATAAAGCTGAAGAGTTTGTTTGTTTGTTTGAACGCGCTAATCTCAGGAACTACTGGTTCGAATTGAAAAAATCTTTTTGTATTGGATAGTTCGTTTATTGAGGAAGGCTATAGGCTATATAACATCACGCTACGACCAATAGGAGCGGAGCATAAATGAAACTGTTGAAACTAAAACACGCAAACAAAGTCGCGGGGGACAGCTATTAGATATAAAAGCGTTTACCGTATCTATTAAATAGCAAGCTATTCTTTCTAATGTCCAGAAAATAAACAAATGAAAATAGAAAAAACTACAAAAGATGTACTTGTTGCATAGTCTACAAATATAATTAATTAATATAAGTATAATCAAAAATTAAATATCAAGCAGTTTAAAACATATCGAAACTCATTGGAGTCTACTGACAAACTGTTTAATACATTTTTGTTAACCATAGTTTTTTTAATATTATTTAGATTATGTACTTGTAATGATTTGATAATCAATAAATAAATGCTCGTCTTTGTAGCTTACACACAGAAGAAAATAGCGTCTTAAAACCGGGTGAATTGTTTTTCTTAGTACTTAGCTATTTTATTTCTTGTGTATAAGGACTAAGTGTATGAATTTTAAACATCAGTTTTATCTAACTTACTCTTGTAAACATCATTAAAATTTCCAGTCATTGTAGAGGTAGATAACAAACTCACTTGATACAATCTTTTAACTTTTAAATAACAAGCTCACAAGACTCCAGACCTCCAAATACAGATAACAAAGACAGTTACCAAACTGAACCAGAAGTTATAAAACGTAGGACTGTGTCCCCTCACTAGAGCTCGACGAACGCTTGTTAACCGAGAGTTTAATTGTTAACACTATTTCAAGTTTGTTGTTTAATTTAAATTGTTCCTCACTTTTGCACTTCCGACATAAATATTCAAGTTTGTTCGTAAATGGGTCCCTTTCGAAACGGAAACTTAGTCTCGAGATATTCTAGGGGGGATTACACTTGATAAGTTATTTATCTCTATATGAATGGTTTTAGGTATATTCCGCTTTTATTAATTTTCTTATAGTGTTGGAGCTGCATAAAAAATATGTTAATTAAGTTACGTTAGTTAGTTGACGAAATAAACATATTGAGTAAATTACACGGTTAAATTACTTCGACGACCTTCGTGGTCGAGTGACGTACACACCGGTTTTCAAGGTGTCCCCAGCTGTAAGGGCCCGGGTTCGATCTCCGGATGGGTCAATGTAGAAAACCACTTTTCTACATTGTCTCGGGTCTGGGTGTTTGTGGTACCTTCGTTGTCTTTGATTCCAAAACACAAGTGCTTTAGCTACGTATTTTGGCCGTTTGTAATGTTGTAAAAATTTATTTACTTCTAACATAAAATCAGATACTTATCGTGTAATTTTATTGATTGATGATTTAATAACCTAAGTGAAATTAAAAGTAGCCTTCAACCATCGAACACTTATCACTTAAAATCCACAAAGAACTCTAATTTACAAACAATCTACAATCGGCAACAAATACAAGTAGGTTCGTAGTTCGTATCCTTAACAGTAGCGACATTCCCGTGGGTCGTTAGCGTGGAACACTCGGCCAGAAAGATTAAAGATTGTCCCATCGCAACTATCGTTTGATCCCAACTTGCCCCGTCTGGGGAACCCTGTAAACTTGCCCGGACAAATGGCTCCGCCCAGGAGATTAATAACATTCCTACTAGGTTTATCTTTGATTAAATCTATAGGGATATTTAGAAGGAATTTAAATTAGATTTGTATGATGGTATTGGTAAAAGTGGATCGTTATGTGTGTGTTAGTTCCAAGAAGGACGAAAAAAAAATTACAAAACAGGAACATTTATTTCTAGTACACTTCATAAGAACTTAGGTACTACATGCAAACATGAAGTAAGATTCAAAACCATATAATCGATTGAATCAATTTGGAATTAAATCTCCAAATGTTGCGACCAAAATAATTAATTGTTCAAAAGTAAAAGGTTTACGAACCAGTATTATCCGGTTCGCCAGCACCTAATAGCTTGTCAATCTGTTCAGGAAACGGTCAAGTGTGACGAGTCCTCGCAGAGATCTAGTCTTGATAAATGCGGTTCACTTTCAATATGCATGACTCGTGGATGGGACTCAGATAATGATGTGAACATTGTTAGTTTATGTATTTTCGGAGTATCTGTTATAAACTGCTGACAAATTGTGAACTACTACTAGATGATTAACTAGTTCTGATTCGTGACTTACTTTAAATATAATGTATTGAAGTTCCTTTGTTCTTTTTTTTTGCTTTTTGTGAATTATAACTAACAATCTTCATAAATACCGACTTCTGCCTCGAGAGTGTGTTTTGGTTCAGGGATTTATGTCGCTCTGAGTTAAGTTGTTATTTCAATGTTTGCAATAAAATATTCGTGTTATTTTTTCATTTAACTTTATACATTAACAAAAGTTAACCACAATAAAACAACAGAACAATAACTTGTACAATTTTAATAACAAGTTGCTTCGGGCAGAGATATTTGTTCATAAATTTTGGCCTTTTTTTACCTAACGATGTCTGCGCGATACTTATCAGGCCTGCAATTGCGTGGCACAAGTCAACGGATTAATATTATAAATGGAACGAATTTAAGCATAATTTCTTCAATAATTATAATTAAATATAAATAATAGAAGGAAAAACTTAAACCGCCAGTCGCTTTGCCAACTAAGCTACCGAGGTCACTGCCTGGAAGTTTAAATTTTGCCTTCTATTTTATTACGTATTTTTTAGGGCGACGTATGCGACATCTAGTGAACCAACCTTATGGTTTGGCTTTCACCGACTCTGATAAACAATCTGTTAATTCAGATGTCCGAGAGATGATGCAGCCCAATACTTATTATTTTAATTATTTGTTACGCATTAACGCCTGCGGAGCGTATATTTGTAATTAAATACAAATAATAGAAGGAAAAACTTAAACCTCAGGCAGGACTCGAACCTGCGACCACTGGCTTTACGCGCCAGTCGCAGTTCAATAATTATCTTGGCTTTCAGTTACTACTACTTAATTTATCGAATTTATAATACATTTGAGTAAAATCTTCTTTATCAAGAACTTTTATCTTTTAAAATCTTGCATGGGATTCGTTTTTAGGCACAGACCAGACAGCGGAATTAGGACTGTTTATCCATTCACTACCTGTCCATCACCATCAGACGTATATTATTAAAGCTAACAAACAAATATTTTCACAGCATGAGAACAATAGCATTAAGTATGTACCCGCAGTCTCTCACAGCTTGTGTCTTACGCACACTACTTGAACGGAAATTAAACGCTTTGTGTAACGTTTCTGGAAAAGAATGTTCTCTCAGATAATGGCAAGAAACGTTTGTTTTTACTTGCATCGGCAAACTACCGGCTAGTGTTGGAACGTAATTTATAAGCCTCTTACACACCCCACTGATACATACTGTACTGTACAACTGTAAATAGCTTAGAATGTATTTTTGTAGAGTTTTGTGAATTTTCCTCTATAAAAATGTTAGTGATTTAATTGCAAGCACCGTTTACTGTTTATATTTCATTAAATGAAATGAAATAAACTATTTTTGTTTACAATAAAAATATTATTCTATTTAAAATTACAATATCATGAAATGGTATTGTTTAGATTTAATTGTATTTTTTGCGATATGTTATATATTTAAGGATTGACATTAAAGTTGTCGCATAGCTCGATAGATGGCATTAAGATCGAGTTAGATCGCGCAATCGTTTGATGCAGTGCGTTCTTTATAAGGTGTGAACATTAATTTGAAAGTTGCGATTCTTTGGGGGCAATATAACTATTGTAAATCGTCAGACCTCTTGTGATAAATATAAGCAGTAAAGTGTATCTGTTTATTTTTTATTTAAACTCCCGCTCCTTGAACCCTGGGGTTATGTTCATGGTCCTTCGAGCCGGATAGAGTATTTTTGGGTAGTCTTCGGTGGTGATATTGGTTCACCCAACGTGTTAGTACTGGATAGCGGATTGCTATCCAGAGCATTACCCCCTTCAGTCGAGGGCATACAAGTGTGCCTGAGAAGGGTGGTACCAGAAGAAGTCAGCGGTCGACGAGTGCTGGAGTCATCTGGAGGAACACGGAAGACGCTAAGCAGGTTCGGGAGTTCGTGGCGAAGATGCACAGGGGTCGCCACTGGTGAAGGTTGAAATTTGGTTGTGTAGTGAGGCAAGTGTTGGTGTAAAACTGTGAGTACATTTTCAACCTTATATGAAAGAAGATTTTAACTTAGAAATTTCAAGAAAGTTGTCTAGAATTAAGTAGTTATTAAGTAGTTTAGGACTTGTGTTAGTTTTAAGTGAATACTGCTTCAGACGGGGAACCTATGCCCGATTTTGGTCCCAGCAGTGTTGTTATAAAACACTTAGAAAAAATTCATTGATTTGTTTGGGACTTAGAAAAATTTTATTGAATTATTTTGGGACTTAGAGAAAATTATTTGATTTGTTTTGGGACTTGAAATATTAATTTAGTGTTGTGTGTTGGTTGTTTAAAGTTGTTAGATACGTGTTATAATTTAATATTGTTATCTAAAATTTTAAAATGGAGTCCTATTACAATATACAAAATGATTTAAAGGAGAAAATTATAAAAGCTAGATCTAACTTTAAAAAATCGCCTAAGGAACGTTTAACCGTTACCCATATAGAAACAAGATTAGAAACGTTAGAAAAACAATGGTCATTATTCTGTACGAATGACAATAGCATTGTAAGTAATGTGAAGACAGCAGAACTACATAGTACTGACTATCATAAGAATTGTTTGTATGATTTTGTAGAAGACCTTTATATTGAGTTTAGAAGTGAGTTGAAAGAAAAACTACGGCAGGTTAAAGGTAACTCTATTGAATCAAAAGTTGAAGGTGGCAATTCTAGCTGCTGTCATGAAGGAAAGGTAGTTAGTAGAGTGAAATTACCAGAGATAAAAATAGCGTCCTTTTCAGGCAAATACTCAGAATGGAATACCTTTAGGGACTTATTTATAGGTTTAGTACATAGTAACAAACAGTTAGAAGATTCACAAAAATTTTACTATTTAAAGGGACACTTGACAGGAGAAGCTGAATTATTGTTGAGAAACATTCCTGTAACTTCTGAGAATTATAAGATAGCCTGGGAGAAATTAGATCATACTTATAACAACAAAAGGTTTCTTGCAAACAATACAATAAAAACTTTGTTAGGTCAAAAAAGCATGTTGTTCGAGTCAGCTTCTAATCTCAAGTCAATTTTGAATACGACATCTGAATGTTTAGAATGCGTAAAAAACTTAGGGGTAGATATAACTACATGGGATATCTTGATTATATATTTAATAAGCGAAAAATTAGATAAAACAACAAGGAAGGCGTGGGAATTAAAAATATCTAGCGATAGCTCCTGTGATTTACCTACCTTTGCGCAATTTTCGGAGTTCCTTCATAGTCGTTATCGAGCGTTAGAAAGTTTAGAAGGTAATCAAGATGTCCGTAGGAGGGATAAAAATTATAAGGGCACGCAATCCTTTCATGTAGTAAAAAACAATGAAAATGTTAAATGTGCATATTGCTTAGGCGATCACAAAATAACAGCATGTAAGCATTTTAGTAAGCAGTCTAACGACAAGCGACGTGAGTTCGTTCAGGAAAATCGTTTATGTTTTGTATGTTTGTACAATAACCACTCTGCCAGGTTCTGCAGGGCTTCGGTACGATGTCACATATGTAAGCGTCGGCACCATACATTGTTACATCCTACGGGTGGTTCCGATTCTGAAGAGGACATTAAGACAACTAGCGATGACGCCTCCTCTTCGAAAAGGAAGGAGGAAGTTAGTTCAAGTGCGGCCGCGCAAGCGGAGGGATCTAGCAAACCATTGATATCCTGTCTTTCCACAGGCAATGGTAGGAAAACGGTTCTGTTGACAACGGCGGTAGTACAAGCAGAATCTAGAAATGGGACATACCATATAATAAGGGCGTTGCTAGATCAAGGGTCTCAAGGCTCATTTATTACCGAAGCTACAGTACAGCATTTGGGTCTCAATAAGATTGCTACAAATAACACCGTGTTGGGTGTAGGAGGAGACAAGAGCGTTATTTCGAAATATACTGTGGTCGTAAATGTGAGGTCTAGAAAGGATCCTAATGTACAAATAAGAGTAAACGCTTTTGTTCTTAAGTCATTAACTGCTGTTTTGCCAGTTACCAAGGTATCAAGGATAGAGTGGGTAGATTTGGCTGATGAGGAGTTGGCTGATCCGGAGTACTATACGCCTAATAAAATTGATATTTTGTTAGGCGCCGAAGTCTATAGCCGAGTCATCCAATCTGGCATAAAAAGGTATTTAAACGGCAGTCTATTAGCTCAGGATACTAGTCTGGGGTGGATTTTGTCGGGTGTATCAGAAGTGGATGATACTCAAATGTATTCTCACATCACTGTAATGCATTCTTCTCTAGAGGCGGATAACCTACTAAAAAGGTTTTGGGAATTGGAAAATGAGCCATCTGATGTAAAGAAAATCCTCACCGAGGAGGAACAGAGATGTGAAGAATTATCTTCAGAAACCACGAGACGTGATGATAGTGGTAGATACTTACATCTACCATTTCGTGATTCTGATCTGATAAAGAAGTATGGGGAATCTAAGTCTATAGCTACCAGAAGACTGAATAGTTTGGAAATTAAATTAAGCAAAAATATTAAATTGAAAAATGATTACGCTAAAGTTTTACAAGAATATCTAGACTTAAATCACATGGAGAAGGTACCAGTAAACAAGAAAAGTGATAAAGCTGCTATATACTTACCTCACCATGCTGTCGTCCGGGAGGATAAGGTTACCACGAAAGTGCGAGTCGTTTTCGATGCTTCCTGTAAAGGGTCTAACGGAAATTCATTAAATGATTGCCTTTTAGTCGGACCAAGGCTGCAGGCTGAACTGCGACATATTATAATGCGTTGGAGGCGACATACAATATGTTTGGTCGCGGACATTGAAAAAATGTATCGCCAGGTATTAGTAGACAGAAAGGACACAATGGTTCAACGGATTCTCTGGAGAGAAGATCCTGAAAAAGAAATTGAGGAATATGAATTAATCACAGTGACGTTTGGTACGGCCTCGGCACCCTACCTAGCGGTATGTGCTCTTCATCAGGTTGCCTATGATGAGTGCCGAGAGGATCCTGAAATAGCACAAGTTATATTAAATGATTTTTACGTGGATGACATGATGTCTGGAGCTGAAAATGTTGAAAAGGGTTTTACTATGTATACAAAAAATAATAAAGTCCTAGCGAAGAGTGGTTTTAAATTACAAAAATGGATATGTAATAATAAACAATTGTTGGATAGTATAACGAAGATACTGGGACTTACCTGGAACTCCAGCGATGACTTCTTCCAGTATTCAGTTAAGCTCGCGACGATTACTGCACCTGTAACAAAAAGAAAGATATTATCCGATATTGCTAGACTGTTTGATCCACTAGGGTGGTTAGCACCAAGCATTGTCTTAGCAAAGGTATTTATTCAAAAATTATGGTTGGCGGGCTTAATATGGAATCAAGAAATTTCATCAAATTTAATTAATGAATGGGGTACTTACCATATCAACTTGAATTTATTAACAAGTTTAAAGATCCCTCGATGGTTGCACACTTGTTCAGATAATGTGAAGGTTGAGTTATACGGATTTTCGTATGCCTCGAAGGTGGCATTTGGAGCAGTTGTCCACATGAGAGTTATAGACAGTATAGGTAGCATCTATGTATCGTTAGTAACAACAAAAACAAAGGAGGTTGCTAATATCAAGCAAGTGTCTATCTCACGTTTAGGGCTTTGTGGTGCAGTACTTTTAATCAATTTGATTGTTGAAGTTGGCCAAGTTATGAATGTACCGAAGGTGGACTGGCATATGTGGACAAATAGTGATATGGTTTTGGCTTGGCTCAATAGTCACCCGAGCCGCTGGAAAATGTTTATAGGTAATTTGAACCAATTTCTACAGCGGTATAAATGGGCTCATCAAACTCTGGAACCAACTGTCAGTGATATAGTTTTGGTTAAGGAGGATAATTTACCGCCCGGCAGGTGGTTGTTGGGTAAAATAGAGAAAAAACATCCTGGTCCTGATGATATCACTCGTGTCGTTACTCTGCGTACACAGAATGCAGTTATAAAAAGGCAAACTTCTAAACTTGTGTCTTACCTGTCACAAAATAAATTATTGAGGCTTTATATAAGTTAAGTTTGTATCCTTAGTTATATATATATATTTTATTTGTATGTTTATAGGTAAGCAATGAGATTGTTTTTAATTTACTGTTAACGTATTACCACTGAGGGCATATGTGGAAACCAGTTCTTTTAACAGTGTTATTGTTAAAGTGTGTTGATATTTGCATGGTGGGCGGTACCTATGTAAAGGACATTTTTTCAGGATGTCCTTGGTGGGCGGTATGTTTAGATTTAATTGTATTTTTTGCGATATGTTATATATTTAAGGATTGACATTAAAGTTGTCGCATAGCTCGATAGATGGCATTAAGATCGAGTTAGATCGCGCAATCGTTTGATGCAGTGCGTTCTTTATAAGGTGTGAACATTAATTTGAAAGTTGCGATTCTTTGGGGGCAATATAACTATTGTAAATCGTCAGACCTCTTGTGATAAATATAAGCAGTAAAGTGTATCTGTTTATTTTTTATTTAAACTCCCGCTCCTTGAACCCTGGGGTTATGTTCAGGTATACAAAATAATCAGTACAATTGTACCTACATATATTTTTATTATTTTGCGTACATTAATGATTAAACAAATAAACTTTTAATAACAATAATATGTAGTATTTTGCATTGGCTACACGTTACCATTTAGAACATTACGTATTCTGAATACATATTCTATCTTTAATAATAATAATAGTCTCGCAGAGAACTAGTTTTTGATAGCTTTTCGAAGTCCGCAGGTGCGACAAACGATGCGATTCTAGCTACTTTTGTCCGCTGGATATCATTTTATTATTATCTTTTGTAGATAGATGATATATTTTGAACTTTTTTGTCAACATGTAGAGAGTGTGAAATAAAGAGTACGTATAATGAATATTATGTTAATATAATCTTCATGATCTTATGCCAAAGGAAATGGCACTGAAATGTTTTTTGTTAAATAATAAATATTTTGAAACAAAAAATAAGTAAATAGCAGGTTTCTTACAGAAAAAGTGAAAATATATATATTTTTTATTGAATTTATATCTCCATTCGTAGTTTTGAGACACTACTTAACATAATTAAAGTACTTACATTGATCTACTGAATACATCAACGCAAACCTTAACTTTAATCCAGCCTGTACACATTGTTCCTAAAATTTTATCCAGATATTGAAAAATATGTAAATTGTTAAACCCTGAGGTTTCACTTTCTGAATTCGAATATAAAGTAGGCAGAGTTCCGCTAATTCCGTTTATTTTTACAGCTTACTCAGTTTGTAAAACTCATAAAGTTTGTCTATTCAAATCACGGAAAGGGTCCGGTCCCTTTAAAAAAACGTTCAGTCGTGTACGCGTTATGTTACGTGGTTGTAGAGCTCAGTAAGATTGCATAGACTTTGCATAGATCCACACATGTTACAGTGATATTATTTAAAGCAATAGAAAATAATGATAAATGAATAAAGCAACAGAAAATAATAAATAATTTTTAATTGCATAGTTTTTTCAGAAAATTTATTATTTACAATTTCGCCTTGTAGGTGGGTATATTTTAGTTTGAACACGTTAATTTAGGTCAAATACCAGTTGGAAAGCTGCCAGTACTCCATGACCCTTAGAAACTAAATAATAAGGCGGGAAAACCCGTGGATTACATCTAGTAAATATAAACGATACTATACTTGTACCTTATCGAGGTAACCGGGAGAAAACTATGAGAGTCATTAAGGCGCAGACGATAAGGCTCGTAGCAGGTAATATCCTGATTATGTAAATATTCCTCTTCAGTTTTATTTTAATGCCATAATGGAAACATATACTTATGTAATACTGAAATGATAAGGTTTATAAACCTAAACAGCTGGTTATAAAAACTAAACACACCAGCAAATTATTCACCAACTTGGAACACAACTTGATCGAATAATCGAACAATCAAAAAAACGAAAAATAAAAAAAAATATATATAATCGAATAGATTCCAATATTTCAAAAATCGAATAATCCTAAAAAAAATAAACTAAATAAATAAAAAAAAATCGAAACTACAAATAGTCGAATAATTCAAAAATCGAAAAACCGAATAATCAAAAATTTTAATAATTGAAAAACGAAAAATCAAAAAATAAATAAAGATTTCATCCACGATACCTGTCACGTCATAATTATCATATGGACAGAAAAGAGGGAAACAAGTTGAGCCATCGGTAAAAACACCGTTTAACACATAAATAAATCAGAGAAGTATTTTTTAAAGACGCGTGTTAAGGATCATGACATGATAAAATTCGTAATATTTGACTCCTCCTCTTAGGATACGTCTTAATATGTAAGTTCATAATTTTGTCATTTATATGTATAAATTAATAAATGTGGAATTTAATTTCTCTGAACACTTGTGTTATGGAATCAGAGACAACGCAGGTACCACAAACATCCGGACCCGAGACAATGAAGAAAAGTTTTTTTTTTCTACACACGACGACGATGGGTGCCCGAGGATCGAACGTTTGTACGCTACTCGACCACGGTGGTAGTCAGCATGTAGCAGTCACAGACTAGTTTCTTGTGGTAGCAGTCAATTTGGTATATCTAAGCAAAAGACAAATAAACGAAGCAAACAACTTCACCTGGTTTTGCGTTACTTAATAACGTACATTCTGAAACATTTTACCTTAACTTCATAAACCTCTGAATATTAACTTAATTTATTACTCTACGCTATCTCAATTAAGCGAAATCCCTTAACGAGGCTGCAGATGTTATAATTTTTATCTAAAAAACAAAACATTACGGGTGTGAAAACGACCGAGGCTTTTATACCGCTTCCCTCTTATTTTAATTGTCGCTTCTATATTTTTGCTACTCTGTACGTTTTATCTTAATATTGATGAAAAGTTCTGTTTTGTCGGTGTTGGTTAAAATGAGCCTTGTGTTCTGTCAAGTACACATGTAAACATCATACGTAGTGGATAAAATATTTAATTTTAATTTATTGGAAGACAATTAATGGGAAATGCCATAGACCATACCTACGAACTTCGTTTAAGGATTATTTAAGATTTAAGAAGCAACAGGATATTTATGATTTTTTTTCTACATTACTTTAGATTGCATCATGCGTTTGCTTCAAACATAGACATAATCATCATCATGACCTACAACAAAGTAATATTCTATAATTTTCCTATAAATCATCAGTTTTCATTTATTAGATTAGATTTCTTTATACTACTACTACTAAAGTAGTTTAACATAGCAAAAACAATTAAATTAAAACAAATTCCTTTCAAAGTAATTGGCACTAGTGTACTTCACAACGTTACATCCACAAAGGGATCCATTACCGGCTCGCAATGAAAGTCGCTCCGGTTGTCACACGTCGGCTCGTTGTGAATGCGCAATGGATATCACGTTCGGTGACCGGCTATTTCCGTTATTGACTTCGTCCATTTATTCGTGGCGCACGAATAATTCAGTTTTAGAAAAAAAAAAATACAAGTGCAAAAATGACATAGAACAAGTAATAAAAATACAATTTAATTGTATTATTAGTTATTTAATGCTATAGCGAGAGAATACAATATCATGTATGTTAAGTTTTTTTAAAAATGTTATGTTTCCCTGGAACCATTATTGTCATAAAGTGTTACAAATTCTTGCTTTTGCCAGCGACTGACTACATAACGCACTAAATCGTCTCTTAAGAACATACTCAAACTTCCACATTATGTTAGATAACTATCTACATATCATTAATACAGAACTTACCAAACATAAACAGCTACGACAAACAAACATAAAGTGTACAAAATATGCAAACTAGCGCATGACCGTAAACTACATTAATTATGCTATAACTGCAGCGTCTTTGCAACCAAAGTGTCAGTATGATCGTATCTCGAAGTGCACAACATAGTCCAACTTACTAAGTTAGCTACTTAACTAGTGACGTCATATATAATGCTGTATACATTCTGATATTGAAGTCCCTAAGAGGATTAAGAAGACTTTAAAAGCCGCTTGACGCGGATAATTACTTAAGCTGGTGTCTGCAGACTTACGGTATCGTAGATGAGACTTACAATTTATTTTATGTCCGCTCCGTTGAGATTTAAGGACCAGATACAGTACATGAAAAGAATCGTATAATAAACAAAACTAATTCATACAATATTAAGAATATAACAGTTACTGTAGTGGTCTGACTGTTACGCGTATCCGGCTAAACAAATAAACCCATTTCGACCAAAATTAGAACACGATAAGCTTAAATGAGAAAAGACGTTAGTTTTTCTCCGCAATAACCTACATTTACACAAGTGGAGCCGTAGGATAATGTTAGTATTTTCTTAAAACAAAAAAATCTGAAATATTATCTAAAAAGTGGCTGTTCATCAGTATTTTACTCGTCAACATTATGTCAGAATGTAGCACAAATCAGTTCGGGGTAATGTTATCATAAAACTCTCATTTGAATTCAATCAGGAGCTCTTACGTGATATGGGCGCAAATAGAATCGCGGTAACTGTTCTCTATGGCTAAATTTATGTCGCTATTGTTGATGAAAATATTTAATGAACGAAATATTGGAGCACTATTAAGATTAACAAAAGAATTAAGACGAGCACCTACATTGATTTGAACAAAAAAAAATTTAAATGTTAAAAAAAAAAAAAAATTAAATGTTTTCCAATGTTTTGAATATCGCATACAACAATTAAATAGAATATATAAAATAAATAACATATTTTTAAAACCCCGGCTAATAAAAATATTTTAAAATAGAAATATGAGTTTTTATTTATTATCATGATTTACTTAATATTACAAAAAAAACAACAAAGTGACAGCACTGACAGCTGACGGTATCAGTGGCAATAAAAAGATTTAGTATAGTTTAAGTTAATAATTAATTAATCTTTTGTCTATTTAAATATTTATTTATTAAATTAAATGTAAGTCATTTGATCATAAACACTGTTACTTTAAAAATATCATAAAATATAACCTGGTCTAATTAAAAGTTATTTTTCTATTAAACTACAAAACATTTTTTGGATTCCAACAGGCAACTGTCTCAATACGTCTTAAAAACTGCTCTAGCGGAACGTATTATGAAGATGTTAGTTACAAACTGTTACCCACTATTTGTATGCAGTTTTCATCGTCGGATTTCCCCGCCATCCATCTTGGTCTGTTATGGGCTATAAATCAGCCCGGGGGTGCAAAACATGTAATACTCTGGTTTTTATTTAGCTCAACGCTCCCGCGGGATCCCTGGATGTGTTGTTCCATCATAGTGTGGATTTACGAACTTTTATTCGAAGGTCTTAAAACGTCTTTTTATTTTAAATTTTATGTATTTTAAAATCCCTATTTTAACCTCGCTTCTTTGCATAAGAGGTATCTTGTTAAAATAGACGTTATTTCATATTATTTTAGTATAAGAATGTAGTACTTATAAGTATTTATAAAAAATAATAATAGTGGCTTGCGTTGAACATTCATATTCAGGCCCTTCAAGGTTTTTGTTGGTGCCGAGAGAAAAATATTAATAAATAAATATAAATATTAATATATATTTCATTTTTTTTTATGCTTTAAATGCTTTAAATGAAAAAAAAAAACCCTTATAGGACGTACCACACGTACGACAGATAGACGTACACTTGGATGTCCGTGTATCTGTCTGACAAGATTTTTTTCAACCGCACTCTTAGGATTGTTTCCGGAGAATTAATCGTGTCGTTCAGCAAATTTTGTACGAAACACTCGGTGTGCAATTCACACTTGTTTTTCAAAATTTTTAGGCTTGTCACATAAGAAAGGAGTCTATAACAAACTTGTAGATTGTAGGTATTTTAACATTAATTATGGAGCTAATAAAATGGTTGAAAATATTTATCATACGTTACTGGCATCTGCTGTATACATTGACAGCGCGGCACGTACTCCTGCAGACACTAAAAGATTAAGCCAGCGATGTAATGCTAACTGCAGGTTCTTATCGCCAGATGTGGCCCGATACGTTTGCTGCAACTACACTGTATTGCGACACTATTTTATTGCTGTCTTCGATTTCATATTGCATTTTCTATCACAAACATAAGATATGAAAACACACTTTATTATACATTCTATTAAAAAAGTTTTAGAATTTTTAACTCAAATTCTTTTATGGTCTGCTTTATAAATAAATTAGATCGGCTTTCGTCTTGATATCGTCTGGTTATACGATCGTTTAGTTGATACGATAGGAAGACGGATGGCTAAGATAAAACGAACACTTTGGATAAAATAAAATCCGAAAAAGTAAAAAAAAAAAAGATAAATGCAAAGTCGCTAACTACCCATGATAGAAGGGTCTTTTACTGTCGTCCAAATTGTTCACCAACGTGATATACGATTTAATGGGAAAGGAGTACAATAACAAATGAATAATAAATGTGGACAACAAAACTCAAATTGCTCTGAATCCCGACGTCTGTAGCTAAAGCACTTGTGTCATGGAGTCAGAGACAACGAAGGAACTACAAACACCCAGACCCGAGACAATGCAGAAAAGTTCCACTCTACATTAACCCGTTCGGGAATCGAACCTGGGATCTCTGAGCTAGCTTCATCTTGAAAACCGACGAGTACGCCACTCGACCACGGAGGCCATCAACAATATCTACGTATTTTAATTTTTCGGAGATACTTATTCTATCGCTTTCATCACTTTACATTATTATACCGATCGCCAATCAAAAAGTGTTGGTATACCGTGTTGGCATGTAAAAGTGTTACGTTGTGCTCTGTCGTAGCGTAAGGCGTAGAGCCTTAAAAGCTAAGCAAATAAAATAAGTTATTGTAATCTTTGCATTTCCTCATCAAAGTACAAATTAATTTGTTTCTGAAACTTTGTACTGTATCCCAAACTTTAATAATTGTAATCATGTTACGAAACAAGACATCAGACTTAATTCTGTTAAGTACCAAGTTTTTCCTTTGTGAGGTAATACCGGTATTAACCAAATATTATTAAAGGATGGAGGATTAACATTATCAAATAAGGTTTACAAAACTTTGTGCTGCGTAATTATATAATTCATTGTTACAGTTTGTGTATTCTATGGTAATGATATAACATTTCGAGATACGCTGTATTATACAGCTATTGTTATTTTCATAATTATGTAAAATTTTATTATAATCAACAATGCAGACTGAATGTTCTTAGTTCTGTCGATTTGAAGTATCTATTAAGACCGTATAAACCTTAAAAGGTAAAACTTTTTATTTTACAGAGATTCATGACTTGCACGTATAAAAAAATCCTTGTAATGCTTGATTGAAAATCATTAATTCGTGAGGCTGACTGCATATTAAAGGAAAATGTGGAATTCATATTCGATAGTCTTTAGTTATGCACTTTTATCTAGTTATTTATTTATTTAATACCTAAAGCACAAAACAGTACATAGGCGGACTTAATGCCTAAAGGCATTTTCTACCAGTCCTAAGGTAATGCCAAACATTTTTTATTTATATAAACCTAACGATTCTATGCACTACAGCTAAATATTTATGAGTCTCGTAGTACCTGTCTACATTAAAATCTGGTCAATAAACCAGTAGACACTTGAAATTATTAGAATACGCGCTATAGGTTCAAAGCACTTGTTGTGCGTGTCCGGGATACTTCAGGGATGTTGAAATTAAATGTACTTTTAGATGAATATAAAGTTTATATTTGCGTTCCACAATACTTGGTTAAATCTAACTACGTACTATGTATATGTTGAGGCCGGGCGGTGTACTGTAGGCGACTGGCGAGCCGTCCGCTCGCACTCTACTTATTCGACAAAAATGCAACTCTGCAAATTGTATAACTAAGTCGCTACATCACACCCCCCCCTTTCTCAAAAAAAATTGTTACAAAAAATTTTTTTTAAAACTCTAAACTATTTGTCATTAAAACTACATATTCTATAATTATAATACATGCAAGTTCCTAAGCTTACACCGTTGCTTACGATAACAATTTGTCCTATCAGCATTCCAACAACCGAATGCTGCCTATACGATAACAATTTGTCCTATCAGCATTCCAACAACCGAATGCTGCCTATTGTTGAACTTGCCGAACTAACAGATTTAATTAACAGCTAACAGATTTTATTCATACATATTACTTACTGACTATCTTATTAATACATATAACTAACAGATTTTATTAATACATATTATTACTTACTGACTATAACTTTTGCACATTTCACACATAACGCGTTGTTAAACGTATCCCGTGTTGGTTGCGGTAGGTGTTAGGTTACCCGTTGTCGTATTGTATGTCGCTCGTAAATTCGCTGACATACAATAACTGCCTTGTGCGCCGCGATGTTTCTCGATCGGTACCTGCTAAACCATAGGTGAAGTCCTGCAGTCTTGGGATCCTGTACCTGTCCGGCTTCGTGATCGCATTGAGTGCACGATAGTCACCACAGGGTCTGATTTGCCCGTCCTTCTTGGGCACCACGTGCCACGCACTTGCCCAAGGACCATTTGACGGCCTGCAAATTCCCAAAACCTGCACTTCCCTTAGTTCTTCCTGCACCATATCGTAGTTATGTGTATCCCCTTGCTTCCGTGGTGCCATAATCGCCTCGAGCTGGGAAAACCACGAGCTCGGCAACTCCTTCCAAAATTCCGGGACTCTCATCTGCACTGCAACCATTGCCATGTCCGCGGCCATCGCTGGAGCTGCCCCTGGAGCACCGGTTCCCACTTGCGAATTCCTTTAGTAACCGCACGTGAGGTTATATAACCTAACCCTATCACGTTGCGTTACCTTGCACCACGCGGTCTTATTACGCACCTGCCTCAATTACCGGATGAGTCGCCTACTTGGAAGTCTGGGTTCGTCGGGGTCACCAGTGTTGTGACGGTTCGGGTTGCTTCAGGAATGTTGAAATTAGGATCTTCTTAATAAATATGAATATTATATTTTTGGTTACACAATACTTTGTAATATTTAACTAGGTACTATGTATACGTTGAGGCAGGGCGGTGTACTGTAGGCGACTGGCGAGCCGTCCGCTCGCACTCTACTTATTCGACAAAAATGCAACTCTGCAAATTGTATAACTAAGTCGCTACATCACACCCCCCCTTTCTCAACACGATCACTAACTCGTACCTGTTCCGTACCGTGACCTTTATTAGCCTGGTCATAAAGTGATAGCTCCAATGGAACGCTCCTATCCGCCTACAGCTCTGCGTACAATATTGTAAACGTTTAATTTGTATTGCATTAATTAATGTAATTGGTCAGTGGCCGTTTTAATTAAAGCGAAATTAAACAAATGAGAAGCCTTTGCGATAGTACTGAAAATAGGCCTCCCCATTTCCAGGTAGATTAAATTAAAGCTGAATATTTTACTTTGGTCTTTTTCAGGAATTGTAAGTATGTATTAACAAAATTAAATACAATTATTTTTTAACTTATTTTCAACAAATAATTGGTAAGTACCTTTTTCGTGTTATTTACCGAAACATTTTTTATTTGACTTTTTATCTTTTTCAGCACATAATTTTTTCTCTGGTCACACTTAACATGCCTCAATTACATAAACATAATCTTTGTTTTAAAACCACCATCTTTGCAATATTATTTCTTATAATATAAACATGTCAGAAGTATTATTACCACAGCCAAAATACCGTAGGTACATTGTTATATTAAATCCACTCAACACTAGACATTACTTAACGTTAATTAATCAAGTTGCAAGTCAGCTCTAACTTAGGCGAGTACTAATTACAGTTGCGGTATTCAGGCATTGACTGTTGTATTCAACTTGCCACTAACTGAACCACTTACCTCAAATACTATTCTGAATAAGTAACTTATTGGCTTGTTGCACTCGACTCTACCGCAACTATTCTCTAGAGTTGTTAATATAAACTCTAGATTGTCCTACGTGATGCAGCAAAGCTTAATGCGATGAAAACGTGCGATGGATATTAGTAGCATTCTTTTGTTTTGTCAACTGTTATAAACAAGACGATAATATTATTATGAAACACAGCTGACTTAAGTATAAAAATTTAAATATATTTTAACGAATTTTTGGATGCCATTTTTTGTGTTTATATAGTTTAGTTTCATAAAAAGATATGTCAGAATTAAAAAAAAAAGTTACTAGAATCCAGGAAAAATCACAGACAATATATACCTATAATATTTTTAAATAGTGGCTACATTAATGCGTGTGAACAACAATCAAAAATATGGCGTTACTATTGTAATGTTACATTATTTACAAAAAAAAAAAACACTAAGCAAAGTTAACAGTAACTAGAAAAAAAACTTAAATGTTATGTTATGTTATCAAATAATACCAGCCTATTAATGTTTCACTGCTGGGCACAAGCCTCTTCTCATGTAGAGAAGGCACGATCATCACGCTAGATCATTGCGGGTTAACTATTTCAAATTCCAATTTTTGGAATCCAGGTTTCCTCACGATTTGTTTCTTCACCGCTTGCCTATGGTGTCTTAGAATAATGTTATCAAAACATGTAACAAAATCGCCGTAGTAAAAATATAATTATATCATCGCATCCTTTATATATCGCTTGGCATCGTAGATAAGACGCAGACTTTACATTTCGTGCCCCTGGTATGAGCACGTATCAGCCAACACAAGTTCTCAACATTATCATTTGCTGTTCATGATAAGAACTTCGTAGTTTTCCAGTATTTAGGTATCAGCCAAAATTGAAGCACTGAGACATGGTTACTGAAAATCTTAAGTCTAACTTCTTTTGAGAAACATATAATACCTACTTCATATACTACCTTCAGTGTTAACACTGAAGTGTGACGTCATCTTCTCGTGTTTTCTTTGAAGAGATTCACTGCTGGACGAAAAGCTCTCTTTTTAGTGTCATTTTCTGATGTTCTCCGCCTACTATATGGTAAATTACATTATAAAAAAAATACTTTCTCTGTCTAAAAACTATTCCAATCTAAAAAATATTAGGAACGATTTTGTTTCGATCGTTTTATATACGAAAACTGTGACCTCTATATCGGTTAGGAAAACGATTGAAAAAAATATATCTAGACTTTTAGTACTTAATGTAACATTAACAGATAAAGTGTAAAAAATCGAGAATCTTTTTTTATATATTTTCGTATTTCCAATGCCAATCCTATTTATAACCGATATCTTCATCTTTTTTGTTTGTAAAACTATAAAAAATCCACCTTGTAATACCATAACACTCTTACCTACGTTTATTTTTAAGTTGTAGTTAAACAGAAATTTTACCTAAAAATGTTTCATGCTTAATAAAGCTAACTTTCCTTTGCGAACCTTTGATGTTAGGCTAACGTTAACGTAAAAGAAGCCAAAATTAAAAGTTGATTAAAAATATTCACGTTCTCGAATATTTTAGAGGAAAATATCTTTTGGTCGTCAGTATGATGATATAATCTCTTAAACATACTTTAGACATTAAGGTGGTTTTAATATTTATAGATTGACGTTCATAAGATTGTAGAGCTTATAACGTGTTTTCCTGGTACGTTTTTAAAGTAAATTTTGTTTAAACCTTTTCATTAAGCTATGTTAGGTAGAAAGAAAATTTAAGTAATTAAGTCTATTAAAGTACTATTCTACCTTTATGACAAATTGAGTCAATTCAAGCCTTGTTTTCTTTTATTATCACACCGACACGTTCCTACACAAGTTTACTTAGACCTAATCTAAAGTAAATGAAAGAAAAGCGGATCAAAGGTTAAAGTATCATTCACACTTGTCGAGGTGAACCTACGAAAACAAAAGAACACCCACTTATCGAAAACCATTTTGTAATTCACGTGAGGGAATACAAAATTGAGTGGTTGGAGGAACTTAGCGGGTGAAATAACATGACTTTATAACAAGATAAGGTGAAGTCGTTGGCCCTGCGCCTGGACCCTTTCCGGTCGTGTATTACCACCCCAATGGACTTGGAGGGTGAACACATTGGCGCACTGAAATATATCTTGAGCAGAGGGCTAATTATTGAGAAATATCACTTTACTTTTATTTTTACACGAAATCTACGCAGTTAGCATGAGCAGGCTTTGACTGCTTCACTGGACTTTTGGCGAGAACCTTAAGGGCCTCCAGCCAGAAGAGAAAATTCACCGTGACGGAAATTTAATCAGAAGTACCTTAATTAAATACAAATAATAGAAGGAAAAACTTAAACCACAGGCAGGACTCTCGGAATGGATTAGATTATAATTGACGAAGGTCTTTACTAGGTAAAGAATAATCATCAGTTACATTGATCGAGATGTTTTTCCCAACCGCACTAAGCACTAATAGCAACCAGTATAGTATCATTAGTATGTAATAAATAAATTCTAACCGTTAACATAAACTTCTTTGCCTTACTTAGCTCAAAATAAATTCTTGTAAGCACTTGGCAGTCTCATTTATTTTGTTTAACTATAAAACCAACAGTGCATAATAGTGTAATTATTTACTTGCATAATTGCCCGCCATTTTAATAAAACATTGCTGTTTAACCTTTTTGTCGTTTATATAATTTGCTTTTACGTACACAGCAGCATTTCTTAATACTATGTATGTGGCACATTATGGTGTGTTATTTAGACACGTATCACACACATGTATCCTATAGGTACATCATGGTTTCGCTAGGAAACAGGAGTAATAAAACAGTGAAACGAAAATGCAAAAAAAAAATAGTTTTGACATTTAGCAGCAATTCTGACGCTAAATAGCTGTAATTTGACAAGCTGTGCTGAAATAAAAACAAACTCGATACTAATATTGTCTGTAATGTATATCCGTCTTTCTGATTGTCTGTTTTGCGTTTACAGCTAAACCGCTAAACCGATTTTCATGAAATTTGGTATTCAAACTTGGATATAACTTGGTATATTGGGTAAGGTTGGATCCCAAGAAAGGACATAGCTACTTTTTGCCGAGATAACCGACACAGCAAGTAACATACAAATAGGCACTCAGGCAAGATCAGAGATCTAATATCTTGCAGTGTACTACTAGCACTATTCAGCGAAACGTAAATCTGAATATTCCGTTTGCAGTGAGATGTCAAAGGGATTTAATCAGGAGCAAGTAAATGTGGCGGCTGTAGCTGACTGTACATAGCTGTCATATTAAGAAGGTGACATGTTCGCTGACAATGTTTACTTGATTGATTGATCCTTGATGGATTAGAAAGGGGTTGCTTAGAGCACTGCTTCTTGAATTACATTATTGTATCTAAACGTTATTTCAAATAAATTTAGTTTATAATTTCGTTTATATTGTAACAGCATTATTTATTTAGATATACCAACAGGTACACAGAGTTGTCATTGTACAGAGTGCTATTTGTAAGGTTTTTCTAAGTGGCGATACTAGTGTGTCTCCACCATATAGTACTATCCATGTATACAGGTTGATATATAATAATAAACTAATCTAATTAAAACATAAACCTAAAATATGGCATCATAAAATTCGTCCACATCGCTGTCCACAGGGAGTGTTTCCAAAGGCTTGTTATTTCTTTGGTGTGTATATATATAGTTAAGTCTCTGAATTAAGTTATTTTAGTTCTACTTACCAAATAAGTATTATAATATAGCTTTAGGCACTGTTTTAATTAGGTAGGTACAATAACTCAGAATTAGTTTAGGTCGTTCTCACCCGATACGGTGAAAAGGACTACTTATATACTGGCTAAACTCTACATCAAAGCTGGAGCAGTTTATATACCGAGTTAGGACACAGAAATAATATTTTTTTAGGCTAACTAGGCAGTCGCATAACACGGACATTATTTTAGAAAAATACATTTAAAAAAACAATTATAATATGTTGTATTTTTAGAACAAACGACTAGCAGGGTCTTATCATAATAAATTCAAGTGCACTAATAAGTTATAAGTCTAAACTGAACGCATTAAAATGACCCTGAGAGAAATGGCGAGTTCTATGGTTATTACCTATTAATGTAAACTACTCTGTCGCGGAAATATGAAAATACTGAAATGATTGAAATGAGAAATTTATAGAAATGAACTTTTTTTTTAACGAAGCACTTTAATTCCTAAGAGAATATTTGAGAATTACATTTTTTGCGAATAGGATAGGATAGTTACAAATAAAAGTCCCCTATGTAAGTAGATAGTATACTTAAACAGTAGGTATGTACGTATAGGTACTACAGCGCATATACCTGGTGAATATAGTTGGACGCATACGAAATGGAATTTGGTTAGTTTACTACAGAATTTCAATGAAACGTACTGACCAATTTGCATGAAGCTGAATTTGTAGGTTATCTTTTATGTAGTCCAGCCATATTACTATCTACATTCCACGTTGAGGTTCGAAACCATAAAATGAACATAAAAAATAAGTGTACATAAACTAAATATTGCTTTTATATTACTAAAAATAATCAGTTTAAAATAAGATTGTTTGTGATTACCAACATAATTACTTTAGCCAAGCTATAAAAAACAGTACTATTTTTTGAAGAAAGACTAGTGATTTATCTTATATCCATAATTACAGGTAGACAGAATAATGATTACGTCTTCTGAAATCAAGACTTCAGACGATTATTCTTATAATATCTTGGGACAACTCACGCACCGCCATCTGACCCAAACTCTCTGAGCCTGTATTATGGCAACTAGACAACTGTTAGACATATATTTCTAAATACATACATATTATAGATAAATTGTAATTTATCTTATATAGGTATATCTAGCCCAGAAACAGAACAAATGATATGCACAGAAATATGAATATTAATATTAAATGTATTACCGATCCAAATGGAATAGGTAATTTGAAAATATTTTTTGTTTTCATGATTTGTTAAATTAAAACTTAGATCCAGCCCTCCCTTGCTGTTTTTTTCCCTTATTAAGATTGTTAGCAACGCACTAAGTCGAGGTCCGAACCCTAACGGGGGTGGCCTTGCTGACGTAGTTAGTTTTTCTATTGCTCTGGCTGGAGGCCCTTAAGGTTCTCGCCAAAAGTCCGGTGAAGCAGTCAGAGCCTGTGTTCAGGCTAACTGCGTAAATATATATAAAAAGGTTTATATGAACGGTTTTTCTAGATATATTTTCATGGAATGGAGAGAAACCAGCACTGCAGTCTGCAGTTGCATATTTATTTTTTTAGTTAAACATTTTTCGTGTTTTTATGTAAAGTCCGCAGCGGCGCTACAATTTATTGTGACTGTAATGAACGTGATGTTCCGATGGTTCGTATCACTTGATTTATTTGACTGTCTGATATTAAATACTTGGTTTTACACTTTTTATTTTATTGCGATATAAAAATATAAATGTAATCGCAAAAAAGTATTTTTTGTTTTCGTTTCACAATCACAATTTCTGAAATTTCATTCTATCAGTGAGTAGAACATAGGCATATCCCTCTCTTTCTTTCAACTTAATATATTGTTTGTTGATACTTACTCATCACTTGGAATTTTGTTTTGTAAATTGAAACAAAACAAACCAAAAGATAAAGTATAAATAAAATAAAATCCACTTAAAGAAAAAAAAGGTGCGAAAACCGCAAAAGTATTTAGTAAATATTTAGACACTTTGGTTATTTTAAAATGTTCTGCTCGGTTCAGTTGTACGGTACATTAAATATTCATACTAACAAACCTTTTAAAAAAATCTGAAGGACAGTTAAGGTAATTGAAAGGTTTATGTTAGTTTAATACCTATATTTAACGTAAAATATTATGCGCATTGTACTTAACATCAGCCTTTAAAAATCCCGCAGTATCATAGTATGTAATGCAAATGCTCGAAACTGGAACATAATAATATATGGCTAATTCACTGCAGTAATACAATCTCGTGTAATGTTAGCGCTGCAAAATAAACCTCAGTAAACACGAGTGTTGCGACTAACTTTATTCTATATTAGAACTGCAAACAAATTTATTTTAAAGTTAGATAATAGTGAATAAGACACATTGCTTTAAAATGAGATGCGGAGGTCAGATAGACAGTTGATCTACGTAAAATAGAGGATTCAGCTGAAATCGGTAAGACTGGAAGCCGACCGTAACATAGCTTGGGAAAAGGCACAGCTTTTGCATTTTATTTTACTCTTGTTGTTTCTTATTTCATGTAATACTAATATTATAAAGACGAAAGATTTGTATGTATGTAACGAATAAACTCAAAAACTACTGGGCCGAATTCAAAAATTCTTTTACCATTTGAATGTCACATTATTCCAGATTAAAATAGGTTATAGAATATTTTGTTTTTCGGACCGCTAGTGTAATAATATATATAATGAACAAAAAATATCAAATTTAAAAAAATATTTTTGAAGGATTCGAAAAAATGAAATTACCTAATTTGTATTATTATTTTGACATTGGCAAGTGAAACGGATAAACCTCTGATAATTACATAACAGTAGGTAGGTTATCTGATTATTTTCTTCACATTCCTATTTAATTTTGATCGATCTTTTAAAGTTTCCACGTTTTCAGATGACTGCTTATGACTGATAATTACAAAAACAAATAATTAATTAATTACTGCTTCGTCATTGATTTAATCCCAAACACGTGAGGTCTCACGTGCAGACGATGATAAGATAACACTGCGATCCGTTGCAAATTACACGCTGTTGAAGGTGAAACAACTAATAACATTTTACTAATTGATTTTAAATTAATTACAAATAACATCGTTATAAAATATGTCTAGGTAGGTAAGGGCCTTAATATCCTACTACACAAAAATAATGCTGTCGAATAATTACAATACTTACTGTTTTTTTTAAGTTGACTTGTTTTTTAACTTAAGCAAAAAAAAACACAGGCTAATAAATCTATTGTTGTCTAATTCGATTTAATTATAGGTCCCTACTTCTATATCTGTTATAAATATTGACACAAATATTTGTTTACAATCTGATATCATTGCTACTGTATCGTTCTATTTAATTACATTTAATTGTATAGATGTATATGTAAAATTATCAATAACAGAGATAATATTGATTATTTCAAGAGAAGTTTATTGGAAATATTTATGCCAGTGGCTATTGAGAACTCCAATGAAATAAGGCAAATAGGTACCTACTATATATACAACGTATTAAAAAGTTATAATTCACTATATTATTAAAACAAACGTATTTACATACGAGTACCTACCCACATAGAGAGTTCAATAAAATATTTCTCTAAGATATCGCTTTTAATCAAATTAACCCACCAAATCAACTGCGCACAGAAAAAAGACGGATTGTTTTCCACAAGTGATTCATGAGCCATCCATTGCATGCCATGCTCACAGCTAATGACCGTGTCTCCTGCAGAAACAAGTGATGTATTACACAAAAAGTGCTCCGTCGATCACGAATTATACATGTCACTTGACAATGGAAAGCAACTGGTTGTTTATAAATAAGGAAAAATCGATAAACAGAACAATGTTATTCGATTTAGTGTATAGCATAAATGATTGGGAAGATAGCATAAATAAAATAAAAAGGAAGAAAGGTGGAAATGTTTATACATTATATTTTATTTTGTGTTAAGATGATTTAGGCTCGCCATAAACGGGCCACCGCCCACAGCCACCGGTGGACAGCGATAGCGACTTAACACATTTTTGCATATACAAGGTGAGTTTTTGTCGTTGTGCAAACGAAAACTATGACTTCTATATCGATTACAAAAACAATTGGTATAAATGAGCCAAAAAACAAAAAAAAAAAACATGCGTGCGTACAAAGTACACATGTCAGAAGTGAAACTTCTTTTTGGCATTGCAATCTGAAAATGAAAAGTTATTTGAAATTAATATTTAATAATAAACATAATTAAAGAGAATTATTAAAATAAATTTATTTTATATTGTTTGAAAAATAATATAGTCAAATCTCAGATGTTGAATATTAAATTAAAATTCCTCGTGATTTTTTGTAAATATTAAAAATACCTAATCCAATTTAAATATATACAAAATTTTTGTAAATTAATGATAACTCAAGAAATTCCAATTTTTAAATTAAAATTTCGTCAAAAGAATTTATGAAATATTGTTATTAGTATTTTATGCACAATGATTTATTGAAATCTCAAATGACGAATTGTAAATAAAAATGCCACGTGTTTTTTGTCAATATTAGAAATTATTAATTAAGTTTTGTTTTTGAATTCAAAATTTAGAAAAGCGAATTTATGAAATATTTTTATTTTATGGTAAATGATTTATTAAATTATCAAATGACGAGTGGCAAGTTGAAATACCACATGTTATTTGTAAATATTAAAACTACCTAACCTTCAAACCAATTATCATAAAAAATTTACTTCCGTTGCATACCGGCGTGACGTTTCATCTGTAAAAATTTTACCCTCATGCGCCTAAAGAAGTTTCACTTCAAAAAGAATTTCTACTTTTGTTTTTCATTTGTTTTTTGTGTAGCCGTAAGAGTTCTACGGCAAAAGTACTGATATTCGAGATTTCTTTTTCGTTTTTTTGTTTAATTTTTGATACCAATCGTTATTATAACCCATATAGAGGTCATAGTTTTCGTTTGTACAATTACAAAAAACTCACCCTGTATTTATTCACAGTAGCGAGTAGCCGCTACCAGTTACACGTGTGCGCATCTATACGAAATACAAATAAAAGTGTATTAAGTCGCTGTCGCAGGCCACCGGCGACTGACGTTCCTGTGGCCAGTGACCTGTTTGCGGCGACCCCTAATATTTCTGTGTTATAGTGCAATATGTTGACTTGAAAGATTACACTGCGACTTTTTGCGACGAAAGAAGCA
Source organism: Diachrysia chrysitis (assembly GCA_932294365.1). NCBI lineage: Eukaryota > Metazoa > Arthropoda > Insecta > Lepidoptera > Noctuidae > Diachrysia > Diachrysia chrysitis. The sequence continues at coordinate 13,008,155 of OW028654.1, read as the reverse complement.
AAACCTTAACAATGCTTCTAGTTTCACAAACAGTTATTTTCTAGAGTCAGTCCATCCTTTTATTTGCAGCCGTTACGGAGGAAGTTACTTTTGCAAGACGATAAAAACGTTCTGTGTTTAGAAATTAAAAGAAAATTCACAATCATAAGCTACAACTACTTCATTAATTGTAGGATTAACAAGAACCAGTTTACCAGCATTCGTCAATATGTTGCTACGACACAAGTGAAACACTTGAAACTAATATGTATGCAAATCATGACAAATTTGCACAGTGATGAAGACGTACAGTCTAGGACTACAAACAAATAGAACAGGACCACTAGAGTTACAAACTCTTTAACATAGTAACTGAATACACAGATGCATCTAAAATGAATAAATGCTAGACACACTAAAGCAATATATAAACCTGACTTATCCTATAACTGTATAATTTAATGTGTGGTACAATGTTCATTTTTATTATTAGATTTTTAATGTTATAAAAAGGGTGATTATTATAATGGGAAATAAAAATTCAGAGTTGACGATTACTTTTTTGATCACTATTAAACAATTGTTTAAAAGTGTTTCTTCCTTCTTTTTACATTTGTTATTAAATTCTTAGGTATGTAGTTTCATTTATACTATAAGTTTTATATTAAGTATGTAT